>BPTQ01000008.1:190703148-190865836 GCA_019973895.1 Chrysanthemum seticuspe
CACACACACACACACATATATATATATATATATATATATATATATATATATATATATATATATATATATATATATATATATATATATATATATATATATATATATATATATATATATATATATAGAGTAGGGATCCAGTGAGAAGTTAATTAAATAAGAAGTGGTAAGAAGTGACCAAAATGATGCATTTGAGATGCAACGAATTGCATTAGATGCATTTATATTCATATAGATGCAACATCTTGAGTTTCGAAAGTTAATTTGATGTATAGATGGTGAAAATTGATTTTCATGATTTCGGCACGTGCAGAGGAACAAAAAACAAAAGAAATCATGAAATGCATCTGATTAAAAGCTAGAAAACACAATATGGTACGTTATAATGCATCTAAGATTATAGGGATGCATCTAATTTAGGTCGGTGCATCTCGGATTTGCGGTTATAGTTCTTCTTATTCCTTCTTATTTTAAGTAATCTTCTTATTTGATCCTAACTCTATATATATATATATATATATATATATATATATATATATATATATATATATATATATATGTATATATGTATGACTTGAGTTACTTGGACTTATATCGGATTTATATCATTTGGACAATTGGACTATATTGAACATATTAGACTTATTGCACTCGAGACGGATGTAATATATTAGACTCGTAACGGACATAAAATATTGAAATAATACATATTAGACTATTATCGGGCTACAAAACCCAATAATCAGTAAATGAAATCTAAAATCAAAACTTCGATTTATTAACTAATTTATTAAATTGAATATATATTTGTTTTACAATCTTGATGAAACGTGTTTGGGTTAACAAACACGAATAATGTTGAATTTGAAATTGTCAGAGAGTATTGTTTTGAGAAAGTTGATTTTTATTAAAGTCACATGACTTAGAAATTTTGTATAAACGGACGAGTCATGCCAAAATTTTATAAAAGTTCCTAACTTATAACTTTATTTCAAACATATTTTTTTATTATAAAACCCGACAAAAATCGAAACGCATAGTTTTATTTAATCTTTAAAAAAAATTATTATTTAAATTATTTATGTTTTCTTATAAAACTTTATTGTCTTTTCAAACTATTTGAGATTACTGGGTAAACACCAAAACTTAGCATTGACTTATTATCTACTTTCCTTTAGTCACTTTTCCTTGTTTTGATCTCTCATATTCGCTTTCCCTTATAATATATATCATATATATATATATATTATACTTTGGCGCGAGTTGTATTTTGAGTCTATGTTTTTGTACCACCACACGAACAATAGTGCTAAACTTTCTTACGAATGATGATACTAAACTTTTTACAGACAATGCACAAGTCTTCCACGAAAACTAAAACACTTTATCCTTTGAAAACTCATATGCACCATACTATTTAAGTGACGTTTTCTGAGACAAACTATATATTTATTAGGTTGTGCCGTGTTGGTCCGGAAACATCTTGAGCAAACCATGAAATTAATGCAAAAATCATTGGGAGTTTTGATTACGTTAAAACCAACTAATTACAATGTTACTCAAGAACCCACTTGACATACTAACAATACTTGGGTAGCTTTTCAAGGGGATAGTTGCGGAATACTATCCCCATTGTGTGACAACTAAAACTCATAAAGATTCAAACTAAGTTTTGAACTCTAAGTGATTAGGACTTCTACTACTATCATACTTTGTATTATCTTTTGTGTGAAATCACTCTGCGCTACCTACCTTTCTCATATTTGTAACGAGTATTTATAGTTGGAGAATTACTGTTGCGTCATGTAGGAAAAGTAATTTTGTCAACTTAATGTAGATAGGCACGTACCTAGACTTTTAGCTATAATGTCCTTTTGGTTTACCGGGGTTGACAGTTGCGTGTACCCATGAGCTACTTTAGTGTCTTGGGAAGGAGCAATAATTTATCTTCCCAAGGTTTATCCAGCTTAAAAGTTTTGGTGAGAAAGTCCCGCCTAAATCTCAAAGAATAAGAGCTATGCTCTGTTGGTCTGATCAGAGATCTGAGATGTCATCAGGTTATTGCTACCCCTGATGAGTCATATACTTCTGCTAGACATCCTTGTACATATTGGTGCTACAAAGAAAGAGATGTGTATTGAATTTGAAAAGATGATGCATGACAAATTCCAAATGAGTTCCATGGGTGAACTAACTTTCTTCTTGGGGCTACAAGTGAAGCAGAAACCAGATGGTATATTTATCAGTCAAGATAAATATGTGGGTGAAATTCTTAGGAAATTCCAATTTACAGATGCCAGAGTAGCCAACACACCTTTTGACACTGAGAAACCATTGGTGAAAGATGAGTCTAGAGAAGATGTTGATGTTCACACCTACAGATCCATGATTGGGTCTCTGATTTACCTAACCTCCTCCAGACCAGATATTATGTTTGCAGTGTCTGTATGTGCAAGGTTTCAAGTTACTACCAAGGTTTCTCATCTGACAACTGTGAAGAGGATCTTTAGGTACCTTAAAGGCCATCCTAGAGAGTCCCCTTTTGATCTTGTAGCATATCCAGACAGTGATTATATTGGTTCCAGTTTGGATAGGGAATCAACAACAATAGGTTGTCAGTTCTTAAGAAGAAGATTGGTTTTCTGGCAATGCAAGAAACAGACCATAGTGGTCACCTCTACAACTGAAGTAGAATATGTGGTTGCTGCTAGCTGTTGCAATCAAGTACTTTGGACTCATAACCAACTGCTTGACTATGGGTATAATTTCATGGGTACTATAATTTATATTGACAATAGCATTACCATTTGTATTATTAAAAATCCAGTTCATCATTCTAAAACAAAACACATAGAAATCAGACACCATGTTATCAGAGATTGCAATGAGAAAAAGTTAATACAGGTTGTTAAGGTTGATACTGAACACAACTTTGCTGATCTCTTAACTAAAGCTTTTGATGTGGTGAGGTTTCAGTACTTGGTAACAGGTATTGGGATGCTTAACGTTTAAGTGTTTTGATTTCTTAATATTTTTGTAACTAGAAAGGTTTTTGTACTGCTAGTTGTATCATACAGTACTGCTCTGTATAATTTGTACTGCTAGTGCAAATTTGTGTGTTGCAATTTGTCCTGTTTGGCATACTTTGTGTTGTCATAAAGGAAACACCTTGTTTTGTGTTTTCTTGGTTTTGGACTAACATTGACAAGTTGTGAAAGAATCATGGGTGCATTGAGCTGTGAACTTACATTGTGTGACATGTATCATACCACAAATGGTAATCAGTTCACCATGTCTTACACACATCAAGAACTGACTAGTACAGAGCAAACGGTTTCTGGTAAAGACTAATCAAATTCGTTCATGGCTGATAGTTTGCCAAAAGTATATGGTTATCAACAAACCATGCTTCATAGTAAAGAGTTGGCTAGTCCAAAGCAAACGGCTCTTGGTAAAGACATATCAAATCCGTTGATATCTGGTAGTTTGC
This sequence comes from Chrysanthemum seticuspe, assembly GCA_019973895.1. Classification (NCBI taxonomy): domain Eukaryota; kingdom Viridiplantae; phylum Streptophyta; class Magnoliopsida; order Asterales; family Asteraceae; genus Chrysanthemum; species Chrysanthemum seticuspe. The sequence continues at coordinate 190,706,636 of BPTQ01000008.1, forward strand.
TAAAAACTATGTTCTTGGTTGTTTTAGGGCAGTACTATCTTCAAAAAGTATGGACAATATTATTTTAAATCTTTTTTAAAGTTCATACTGCTAAGTCAAATTTTGCTCAAAAAGTTAGTACTGCTAGACCAACTTTGTACTGCTAGTATAAAACTTGATACTGCTATATAGCCGTTGATACTGTCAGGTTTTAGCCGTTTTACAAAATTAGTCGTTGAGTAATTTTCGCTCCCTTACCATACTTATATGGTTAAACTATTTGATACTTATCCACTTACTCTTAAAGTTTTCTCTTTACGTATAAGTTATCAAAATTCGCAATATCTTCAAACCCTCTCAGTTGGTACTAAAACTCAATTGGCTTTCATTTAAGGTTCATCCAAACTGTTTTACAAGAAAAACAAAGTCAGTTATCATCTCACAAACGTATTTTTCCCACCCCTTGCCTACAACAAAAGGTTTTTACAAATATGGCAATGGGGAATAGACAATATAATGGGGTCATTGTGCCTCTTTTTCCTAAGATGATAGCAAGAATTTCACATGTACAGGGTGAAGGGTCAGTCAACCTAACTGAACCCCAACACACACCCATTGTGGTTCCACCAATAGACTATACACCCCCTTTCATTCACACCTTAAGGAGAAAAACCAGACAAGTCACCGAGGTATCTCAGCCCAGTGGTCCTACTCACACACCTGTAGCAGATGAGACTACCATTGGAAGAAGGGGAGAGGCTAGTACTACTGTCTCAGGCTTAGTAGCTGGGCAGGACAATACCAACATTGATAAGACCTCAACCCTGGCAACATCTAATGTGCCAAGTCTTACAAGACTTGATACAGGTGATGAAAACCCAAGCAAATGGAAAAACTGGGTGGCTCAGTGGATAGTCCTCCTAGGACTGAACCTGAGTTTATGTCTCATGATGCATCAATACCAGAAGGTAACACATCTGGTGATGCTGAAGGTAGTAATAAACTAAAGGAATTGATGGACACTTGTACCAAGCTCACTATGAAGGTTGAAACCTTGGAACATGATCTAATTGCTACCAAGAAACTGTATGCAAATGTTTACAGGAAATTGGTTCTTAAAGTAAAGAATTTGGAAGCTAAGGTCAAGGTTCTCAGGGCAAAAGTCAAAGATTCTGCAGCAGACTCTCCTTCTACAGATGATTCTGATGGTGGTTTGGATGATTCTCCTAAACAGGGGAGGAAAATAGGAGCTGAAACTAAGGGGAAGCAGTTGGATTTTGAAGAACATCCAGAGGAAGGCTCTCAAGGATTTGGTGATGATACTGCTACCAGTAGTCGTCAACCAACAGTTGATACTGCTTCAATAAAAGTTGGTACTGCTGCTCTGGACAAAGGCAAAGGAATAACTTTGGAGTCTGAAGAACTAGAAGAGATAAAGAAAAAAGTTCTTACACAAGTGGACTTGGATGCTGAGCTTGCTAAAAAGGCTCGAGAAGAAGAAGTTGCTGGTTTTATGGAAGAGCAGAGGATAAGCAGAGAAAGAGTTGTTTCAGATGAGGAAATTGCTAAGCAGATGTATGATCTTGTTAGGAATTGGAAATTCCATGTTAAAGTGTCGGTCACCCCAATAATGGTCTAGCATATGTTAGCTCGTAGATTTGTCGTTGTTTACGTTATTTAATAGTTAATTAGTTAGTTTGTAGCGTAGAATAGTTTAGTGTAACACCGTGGAGGAAGGACGGGTCTTTACCCACTGTATGCCTGATCCACAGTCCGATAGGAGGACGTATTGTTTGTAAGTATAAATACCCCTTCCATCCATGGAAGGGGTGTGGCTTCTTTGAATCTAACCTTTCACTTTTGATAAGCAACTCTCTTTCAAGAACCTCCTCTCTACTCTCTTCATCTCTAAAATGGCTTTCTTATTTAATCATTGTCCTAGACCACCCGAATCATCAAACAACATAAATATTGGATCCTAACAATTGGTACCAGAGCCAAGGTTGTGTTGTTTTGATGAGTTTCATGGTTTCTTGTTGGCGGCTTGATGCGGTTTGATTCGTTTTTGGTGATGTTTATACGAGTTTGACATGATTTTGGTGTTGCTTGTTGTAATATTTATCTGGTTTTAAGCTTTGATGTTAACTGTTTTTATAAACTTCTCACTGGTCTTAAATGGTTATTCATATGAGCGAGTTGTTTGTCCAGGTTGTTGATTCATTTTTGGTCTTTAAGTGGGTTAGCATTCTTGTTTCTTAACAGTTTTATCTGAATTTAAATCTGGTCCTAAGCTGGTTTTAAACAAGTTTTTATGAAGATTCTTCAATGCGGCTTGTGTGATAAGGTCGAATACGGGTTAGAACTGGTTCTTCTTGCAAGCGAGATAGCTTATTTCTAGGTCAAATATTTGTCACATTTTTGAATGCGACTTGGTGCTTTTTTCATGCGTGTTGACTGAAAATATTCCAGATTCATGAACCTTATGCGAGTTGTGGACTCGCATTATTGAATGTGAGTTGTCTTTTGGACAATGCGAGTTGCTATGATGCGTGTTGCACTTGCTCTTTAGCGAGTTGCTTAAGAATGTCAAAGCGAGTTGCTGTCATGCTGTCCAGGTACAATGAACATTAAGCGAGTTGACTCAGAAAACCAGATGCGAGTTGAGTACTAATGTTTATTAAGCGAGTTGGGTCACAAGATTAGGGTCAAATGCGAGTTATTTAAGCGAGTTGGGTAAAATGCAAGTTGTATATGCAGATTCAACAGAAATGATGAAGGAGATTAATGACCAAGACCTAACAATACCAGTTACCAACAACTCTTTGACCTCAGGTACATATCCCATCATCAGTCCAACTAAAACGTGATGCCAAGAACAAAAACTGATTCGACTTCCAATTCCATACTAATCTTAATCCATCAACTCTCATCATTCAACAAGACTCTAATGGAAAATCAAATAAAAACATATTCACAGCTTCATTGACCAAGGCTCAAACAAAAATAAATTAAGCTATAGATCTCAGTCTACTTTCCTTGTGGTAACATCATATATCTGACTTCAAGATTCCTTCACAAGAAAGAGTTAACATCATAGATCTTATATGCTACTCAAGTCATATATCTTGTTCGAATACAAGGTAAAGCTGTGTTGTGAAAAAATCTCAGATTTTTCATGTGAATCTCTATTAATATTTGTTTATTAAAGATCTTATCACATGTTAATCCATCATCGATCATTGTTTTTATGATAATATCCGAAATACTGAAGATGAACAAAACCTATAAAAGGTTTCATTCATATTCTTATTCGGTCAAACAAGGGAATAAGAAATAATCAAAACATTATTAAACTCACAAAGTTATTACCCAGCTTGATGTTATGATCTCGTAGCCCACTCAATGAGCACCAAAACCATCTATGTGGCCACGTTAATGAAGCCTCTAGCCATCCCTGTGGCGAGGTAATCATGGAATGTAAGGTGTTTGATCTTGCTAATTAGTGACCTCGTTATGTATTGTGTTAAAAAGAGGTGTGAGGCGTGGTATATTGAGAGGATATTTTAGGGTTTGGTGGCTGTGAAATATTCAAAAGAGAGAGGCGTGCAGATTTTTGTGAGTAAAATTAGGGTAAGACAAAGTGTATTACTTGTGTGTTAAATACCCAAATAGTTTAGGGTATAACCGTTTAATGGGTAATGATGATTGGGCCGAACATTATGATACTTAAATGGGCTTCGTGTGAGTTATTATGATTGGGCCTATGCAAACGTTTAACTGCATGGGAGATTTATTCGTGTGATTTGTCCGTGTGAAGTACGGAGGATACAAGTTTAGTGAGTTAAACGAGTTGTATATGTGGTATGATATTGTTTCTCATGGGTCATCTGGTCACGGCTCGAGTTATTGAATGTGTTCAAGGTTTTTATTTGACCAACATTATTGACTTGATATTGTATGTGACGGTTCAAACGATTTTATTTGGACGTTGAACTTAGATGATTGGATTGATTTTCATAAACTGGGCATTGATTGGTTCAAGTAACTAGGTTTGGGCCGTTCACATGATTGGGTCAGATAGGCTTCTCAGGATTTGGATTTTATATCAGTGTTGATTTATAATGAGATTTGATTGGTTGTGTGATTTGTTGATAAGATTTGAAGATGAGATTCGTTGTGTTATGCGGCTTGGCACTTTGGTTTATACAGTTTCACGTTGAAAATTATGTTACGAGGTTTGAACTGAATGTTTAACACGGTTGACTACGGGGTTGTTGCTTGGTATTTCTTATTTGACTTTGAGGTGAAGTTTTCCGGGCACGGTTACTTATTTTTCGTCTTCTTTCTTTCTACCCTTCCGCGAAGATGACTTGTTTGGGCGTTTATAGAGGGTGATAAAGACTTGGCTATTTAGTTACGGTTGTGATTCTTTCTCTCTGAACCCACAACGTAGCTATCACTTCGGTGTCTCACGCAGTTGAGGATACGTCAAGAGGTTTTGTACATTGGGTACACCGTTTCTTTCTCACGAGGATTAGTACAAGTTTAAGTAACAAATCTGGGGAATCTTATTTCATGATCAAGTTTGGCATATCGGGTTTACTTCACCATGTTGTCACTAGAATAGCCGACAAAATGCGTGAATAATGTGTTTACCAAAGTGTTTACTGGATGGTTGATGTTGGATTATGAACCGCTGGAGAACCACTGCATGTTCCCCTAAAACAGTATTCACTGAAACCAAAGTTGTCATAACTCATTCAAGCTGACATAGTTTACGGTTTTGTCTTGATTTTGTAAAATCCCTCGAAAGAACCTATTTCTCGGTTTAAATCATAGACTTGTAAAATCCCGTGACAATGAAAACATCCTGGTTAAAGTAATGAGCATTTCCGGATCTATCTTACGGTTTGTTCTTGGTTTTGTAAAATCCCGCGAAAGAAACTATTTCTCGGTTTAAACCATAGAATTGTAAAATCCCGTGATGATGGAACCATCCTGGAGAAAGGAAAGTGTAGGTCGAGATCCTTTCTGATGCTTGTGCTACGGTTTCTACTTCGTAGAAGGGATAAAAGGGTGTATTTCATGAATTGGAAGTGTGTTTGGATATTCTTCATGGCGGTTTGGTTACTTCAAAGTTTTACGGGGTTATGCTCATTAAACCATGGTCGGGATGAAACCATTATCAGAGTTCTCTTAAAACGTCAAAGGAGGCTAGATTTGAGCTTTTAACAAGATGTGACAACGGCGTTAATTCAGTATTGTTTATTTGAGGTTGAAGTGAAACATCACGGGCGAGTGTACTTAGTATCTGAAGGTATCGGGGATGGTTGGATGTAGATTCTTCATGATCCTTGTTCGAGCTTATTATTAAAAACGAAGACTTGGAAATCTAGTTATTGTTGGGTGTCTTTTACCTTTTCTTTTACCACTTGGGGGAATTGGGCTCATACCACCACAAAATAACTATCACTTTAAGGAGTTACGTTGTAGTGCTCAGTGTCACATTCAATTGTGGATTTTCAAGAGGTAATGTACGTCTTATACTTGATGGTTGGTTGGTTGAAGAGTATAGAGTACATAGAGAGTACTTAGAGATGCTAATGGAAATCGGCACCGCTCTTTGTTACATATGTGCAAGTATAAGTCACGAGTTCGGGTTAGCTTACTTCAAGGTCAAATTCATCATATTGGGTTTTCTCCATCAGCTATCACGACAAATAGCCTACTGAATGATAATGGGGTTGATTACAAGTTTGCCAAGTGTAGATGATAAGAGAGAGATTTATGACGTCTGTTCACATCAGTTCAGGCCTCGTACTTCAACATAATGACGTATGAATACATCAGTTCATGCCTCGTTCTTAAAGAAAAGAAATGTGTACGCTTCAGTGCGCATTATCTTCGGAAGAAGAGAAATCTTCTTATTATGACCATTCTCATCAACATGCTTCATACTTTTTCCATGCGCTTCAGTCTTCAAGTGAACCGGGCTACCACTGATTGTTTTCTCATTCTACTTGCTCAATTGTAATGAAGATGGCGACATCATGTGCTTATTTTGCGGGAGAGAAGTGCGAATAGATCATTTGGATGATTTCACTTATTTAGTCAAGAATGGCATCTCCATATGCAATTCTTGAGGGGGAGAAGAAGTGTGAATTTTTTTTGCATTGTTGATTGATATTTGAGAATATAAATGGTCATACGGCTCTAAACTCATGTAAGAACCGAGCTTCTTCTTATCGGGTCATCTTCACATGGAGTTTTTCTCTTCTAAGAGCCGTTGGTTGACATCTTCACTCGGATTAATGAGTTTATCGACAAAGTGCTTCCGGTTAATGCTTCACGTATACATCAACATGATGATTCCGAACAATCTCTCTGTTCTTGTTTGATGTGATTGGTAGTTTGGTGTTACCATCTTGTGTGTTCGTTGCGGCCTGATTGTTGATTTCCTTGATGAACATCTTTCTGTTCTTGTTTGATTGGGAGGGATTTTAGTTAAGGGGATTTGCAAGATGTAAGTTAATTGGGATGTTTTTTGGTGGGATGCTTTTTGGTGTGAGTTGAAGATGTTAACTATCTATTCCCCAACTGCACAATCTTGAAGAAGGTCGAGTCTACAGTCTGTTCTACATTTTCTGCTGCATGTTAGAAGACTAAAGACGAGTTGCATTTGATTATCCAAAGACTTCTTCATATTCCGGGCATTGTCAGTTTAGGGGAGAGCACTAATTGGGGGAGGGTGAAATGTCAGATTTAATCCCCAATTAGACTTGCTCACATTATTCAGCATGTTGATTCTCACAAAGACTTCAAGCGTTCTTCTCAACAGATTTCTAGTATTTGGGCTTTCAAAGAGTTGCTGATTCTGAAGTATCAAAACCAGCAAGGGGGAAGGAGACACGCATCTAAACGCGAGTAAACTTTAATGAACTTAATACTTCTAAGTAATTGAAGATATACCGGGAAGACAAATGTTATTACCGCAGAGAAACTCAAGGTTTGACTCATGGCGAGTAAACTTGATGTACTTAACTCTTCTAAGTGATTGAAGATATCCTGGGAAAACAAATGTCATGACCGCAGAGAAACTCATGGTTTTACTCATCAAGGCGTTTAGTGTTCTTATTCCAACTATGTGGGGGAAGAGATGGAAGAGTTAGTTGTTGAAGATGAAAGAGGTACACAAGTGTGTGATGATTTTTGATGTTATCAAAATCATCAGGGGAGAGAGATTGTGTACATTGAGGATGCTCAGCTGTTTTACTTGAGGGCTTAATCTGTGATTCAGAGATATAATCACTTATTCCGGTGTTGACATCCGCAGAGATTGTCACCCGCAGAGATAATCAGTGATTCGGCCTGCTTCTTCAATGTTATCGGTTATTCTCTCTTTGGGCATTCGGGTACTTCGTGTTCTTGAGCTTCATACACTTTCTTCAAGGGGAGAGAAAAGTATACATCGGGGTTATTCTTTGGATATTGGACTTAATCTGCTTCTTCGATGGTATAAGTTTCTTTGTCTTCGAGTATGTGTATTCGGGTTCGTGAGCTCTAGTCTAAGAGATTGACTGCATCAATTCAACTACGTGGGGGAAGTGGTCTCTTGATACTTTTTGGAATGGATTGCTTCAGACTTCAGTGGAAAAGGAATTTGAGAAGATTATTTAAGTGTGGGATGAAACGTTGCTGTTGTTCTATTGGATGATATAACCTCGAACGAAGAATCACGGTGATTATTCTTAAAAGGAGCAGCTGGGATTATGATAATGGTGTGCTTCTTTGTGCACCTGGCTAAAGCAAGCTTGAAATAGAGCTTCGAATCTGCTCAACATAAGGATTTTCGGTTTGGGGGGAAGCTGCCAGAGTCTCTCTTTCAGATGGCTCAATTTCTATCTTCTATTCTGGAGCCTCGAAAGCTTTGGTGGTGAATGTTTAAGAGATGATGACTTCTATCTTCTACAACGGGGCTGTTCGATATCCTTATCTCGGTACTCGTATCATCATCTTCTTTAACTATATCATCTATTCTATCCTTGTATATATTTTTCAAAAACCAAATACAAAAATATAAAACCAAGAAAAAGAAAATAGAAAAATATAAAACCAAAAAAAACCCATAAAAATCAGAAAATTGATAAGGTTTTAAAAGGTACCATTTTGAGGGGTCGTTTAAGTCCTTATTTGATCACTTTTGTATCCGTTATTGCTTAATATCGTTCCTTTTCACTTTTTAGGTCTCGTGAAGGCAAAATGCTGGAATGGCACTTATTTGGACGAAAAGGCGCGAATATATAAAGAAAATGGTCAAAGTCAAAATCGAGACACTCACAGTTGCTGAAAGTAGAAGGCGACGGCGTCAGGTGTTAATGGCGACGCCGTCCCAAAAATATTGTGACGATACAGGTCTCAAAACTCGTATTTTCAAGTGACGACGTCTAGCTGTGGAAGAGTAGGCCGTCGCTACTCAGACGGCCTAGATGCAATCCAGACGACGTCAGAAGCTGAAGAGGACGGCGTCACGGACATAAGGTGACGCCGTCGCAAGGTTAACGTGGCCAAGACGAAACCCTAATGGCGGCGACACGACGGCGTCACTAAACATAAGGTGACGCCGTCGCAATTGTAATCTTATATATAGAATCCGAATTTTTCAGTCTTTGTGTGGAGAGTCTTTGGAGTAAAAACCTAAAACCGAATCTAAGGTGTCTTGTACAGTATTTTAGGGTTTTAAACCCTATCTTACACCAAGATAAGTCTTTACTTCATTAATTCAATTATGTCTTTGATTATTTGTGTGTATGCTTGCATGTTCTTCATGTCCGGCTAATTTATTTGTGTGTTTGCTTAGGAAGTATGAAACTTAATTATTGAATATTGATTGGTTGTTTCTTATCTTAGTTGATTAATGATCTAGTAATGCGATAGGTCATTCGTTGTGCACTTAATGCTTGATTCATCTTTGTGAACCTTAGAGTATAATTACCTGAGTAATTGTAGGCTAAACCATCCAAAGAGCGCCTTAGAGTAGGAGTCTATAATCTCTAGTGGTTTTGTAGACAAGACCCTTTGGTAAGTTCAAAGAGTTAGGGAGAAACGCATACCCTACAACTTTAGACACACAACGCAACTAGGAATAAGACGTGACACTCAACCATCAATAGGAGATAATTAAGGAGTAATACAAACTAAGTAAACACATCTTTAAACTATCATACGAGCACACATTAATTAGACATAGACTCCCACAACCTTAGTTTAGATAATTAGATAATAGTAGAGTAATCGGTAGAAATACCAACCCCCCAAATTCAATAACCGAGATTCGTACCTTTCCATTTTTCATAAAATATAAAAAGATAAAAAATAATCTTCCTCAACCTTAACCTTAGCGTAGTAACTCCCTACTAGCATTCCTATTCCCCTAGAGAACGATATCAATACCCGTGGCTTACCCTAATTACTACACTACAACGATTAGGTTCACTGCCTAGGGTGTTATAAAACTTGCTCGAAGAAAAGGAAGTTCCTTTGACCCCGAACGACGCGTGTAGCGTTATCAAAAATTTCAAAAATACCAAAAATATGTTTTCTCAAGACATGTCTTCTGGTATCGATAACATCTACGGTCTTAGAAATGTCATTCAATAATGGCACGGGACTTTAGATGAAGTTCGAGCAGGAGGTGTAAATATTTCTTTCTAAACATGTCCAAAAACTATGGCTTACAGTTACTTCAGACTGTAACCCGGGCTTCAAATGATGGCTTACAGTTATTTCAGACTGTAACCCGGGCTTCAAAAATGGCTTGCTATTGTTTCAGATAGCAACCCGTTCTTTTAAAGGAAGGAAAGTGCTGCGCTAAACCTATTTTCAAAATATTTCGTGCACTTATCCTAAAAACAAAACAAGGAAAGTATGTCGAAGGACTGCTGTTCCTACACAAATGTTTTTCCGTCTAAAATTCTTCAGAAAAATATTTGGTGTTTTCAAAAAATGGTGGTAAATGAGTTGCTTTAAAAAACAATCAGATTCAGAGTTTTTGTAAAATTGAAAACTCAATCAATGACTTCAGCACTTTTAAACTTTTTAGAAAATGAGTCATTGATTGAGGGGGATAATGTTTTTCAAATCTACATCATCTAACGGTCTTTCTTAATTATCCTAATATGCTTAATTAAAAATGATGTTAACCTATGTTGAAGGACTAGGTGCCTAGGATATGATTGCTAGGATTAGATGATTAGAGTTTGATGAACACATTATTCCCATACACTTATATGAACTGATTGATATGTTGAATTGACTTGAATTAGTCTATTGTTGTTTGGGTGATGTCGACCACCATATATCTGTATGTATGTTCACTAACGTATGCAGGTATATTGGTATAAGAATGTTCCCGATCCGGATCCCACTATTGATGATTGGATGCCGAAAGGAAAGGGTAACTATTTCTTGGGTTGACAAATGAAGAAACGGAGCTTAATTGGACTTCTATGGAGAGTTGGCATAAATGAAACGTAAGAGGTCTCACTGCATCAGCAGATGGTTTTCTTCTAAGTGATTGAAGAAACGGAGCTTAATTTGACCTCAGTTGGCATTCAAAATGCAACGTAAGAAGAAGTCTCACTGCATCTGCAGACGGTTTTTCTTCCAAACCCTACAGCAACAACAACGGAAGCTTCTCAACCACCTAAGGTATCTTTGTGCATGATACCATTTTTAAGCAATTTTGAATAATTTGATTAAATTGTTTTGAAAATGGAAAATATTGTTTTGAAAATTAATTGGACTTAATTTTGAAAATCACCGGACTTCATTTTATCAAAACTTGAGTCACTCAATTATCGACTACGGTCATGGATTGAGGGGGAGAGTGATTTAAAATAAAATATTTTCAAACGATATTTCTTCACAAAAGTTCTGCTTTGTACAATATAAGTGGTGATCTAAAGATTTAATGTTATGTCATGGTATGATTTTTTCTTTAGAATCAAGGTCTTTCAAAATGAAATTTTTTATGTTCTTGTTTGATTGTGAAATTGTTTTATTTTACTAAAAGATCTCTTAAAAACTATCATACCTGACACTAACAATCTTTAATGTCTTAAATTGGTCCTTATCTGTCATTTTTCAAAAATTAAATCTTGCCACGTCTTTCCCCAAACTCTTTTAAATGATTTAAATCAATTGGGATCACAAATCTCAAAAGGTTTGAAATTTTTGATCGGGTGAGAGATCGTGATTTAAATCTCATATCTGTTTTAATGGAATTGGTTTTAGTCCTTTATAGGCACTCCTGCCTCCATGTGCCAAACGATTTCAAATATACAATGCACATGTTGAGGAGGAGCATTTATCCAAAAACAAGATGAGTATTTAAACCTGGCCACATTTTCTCCTATGTTTTCTAAACCTAATTAAATCACTTGGGATCCAAAATCTCAAAGGGTTTGATATTTTTGATCGGGGGAGAATTTGTTATTTTAATAATGAAATTTGATAAAAGGTGATCGTTTTGATTTAATTGTTCACGCTGCTCTCTCATATGTGCTAAACGCTTTCGAATCTCGAATCATATATTGAGGGGGAGCATTTTTAAAGAAAAGAAACTATCAAGGTGCAAATGCTTTTATGTTTTAACATAAAGTACCTTGATTGAGTTTTAAATGGTTTCTTAATGGCTTGTGTGATCGTAAATGTGCTTCAAAAGAACTCTTGCCTCTATGTGATAAAATGATTTCAAATATCCTACGCACATATTGAGGGGGAGAATTTTACCATGAAAATCAAATGGCTTTTTCGTATGAAAATTGTGATCAAAGAAAATATTTCAAAGTTCTCTTGCCTCCTTGTGCTAAACAATTTCTAAATCATACGCACATGTTGAGGGGGAGGTTTTCTAAATGATCAAAACTATTAGGGTACAAAATGCTTTGATCTCGTATCACAAGTACCTTGATTGTTTTTCCAAATGATTTTTCAATTGGTTTCAAGGAAGAATGAACTGTACCAAAAGACCGACCATTTTACTTTATGCATGGAGTTATAAGGATGGTGAGGTTAGGTATTTGTTCCCACGATCCGCCAGAACCGGAGGGATCTTCCCAGGGACAATCCACTAGATAGTGTAGAGTCCTTAGGAATATTAAAAAAAGGAGAAAAATGAGAAATGGGAAGAGTGCGGACTGAGACAGAGCTAGTACTGGAATAAACCCAACAAGGTTCTAGTTATGAAGTCTCGGTAAGCACTGAAGGGGTTGAAGAATGAAAAAGAAATGAATATGAAAAGGGTGAAAAGAAATAGCCCTCCAACAATTCAACCTTAGGGCAGAATCCGGGTTCAATACATATGCTACTAGTGTTTACTAAGGTAACACTGGTATTGAAGACAAGACGTCATGGACCCAGTGACGCACTGCACTAAACTTCCCAAGCTACTCAAGTTCCTCTTAAAAGGGCTTGTTTCATTCTCACGGGGAACCTACATAATCTATCGACTTTCTCTTAGAGATTGTTGATATTGAAGAAGGAGACCCTCTCCCTAGTCTCCGACACATGAACCAAATGTGCACAATTGAGTCTAGAGCCAAGAGATCATCCACAATATCTCATTAGAACACTATTCTTGAAGACTTGCTGTTTCACACAATGTGGAAAGTAAGAATATATTTTAAGAGTCCTACGCATTATCCTTGTGGTATTGCCAGAACATCCGAGTGATATGAAAATATTCACGATGAAGATGGAAATCCTTCTAGAGCCAACATCAAACAAGCTCTTGGTGGGTGACATGTGAGATCTTCTCGTAAGATCAAGCTTGTGACAACTGGATAGAAACGATAGGGAGATTCAATCTTGAATCAACCTTGGTCCAGGAAAAGGATTGACGAATACCTTTGAAAAACCGGTCGTTGTGCTTATAAACTCTTTTCTCTAGCACTTCGATTGTGTATTATCTTCAAAATCAAAAGGGTATTTATGATTGAAAATTGATTTCTTCTTATAAAACCTTCGTCGTATTGCAAAACTCTTTCTTCAAGCAATACGCGATTGTTTTTCAAATCATTTTTCATCAATCAGTGAATCTCAATTCGCTGGTTCACTCACTCCGTGTTGTCTTCTTTGAGACGTTCCGGTTTGAGAACAGCTAGAACAGCTGCGAAACCCTGTCAAGGAGATTCTTAGGAATCCTACCTGATCACAGGCAGTACTTGTACTGATCAACGGGGAACCGTGGGTCGTGTACCTCAATTCAACGAAAGTGATCAAAGACACTTTCGTGTGTTTTATTGCTGACTGTTGTTTGCAGGTACATTTGGACGGTTGCAGCTGATCAGAATTGAGGAGTCAATCCAAAGCCGCATGCTCACAACATCCACACTTAAATTGAAGAAATCATGACTGGTGCATATCTACAGAACCTGGCTCAGATATTTCTATACTATGTTCCTGCTGCGCTGCTGCAAATATCTTGAACCAGTAAAAGCTTCCGCTACTCTGATGAAAAGATGTCATGATTCAAAAAGTGTGAGCATGTCGGTCCGAAAGTCACAACTTCACATGATGGCAACACAATAAAGGGTGATCCAGAGATTTAATGTGGCTGATGATCTCAATGAAAGCTCAAAGATCATCAAAGATGTGGATCAGTTAAAGGCCTCCACTAAAAGTACAAATCAATGTGGACTTTGAAGAATCGCTACTAATGCACAAAGATTGGGGAAATGAAGAATTCAAGTCTACGAGCTCAAGAACGTAGTCAAAGATAGAATGCTAGGAAGCAAAATGTATTTCATGGGGTGACCTCCCTTAGGGGGAGATTGTTAGGAATTGGAAATTCCATGTTAAAGTGTCGGTCACCCCAATAATGGTCTAGCATATGTTAGCTCGTAGATTTGTCGTTGTTTACGTTATTTAATAGTTAATTAGTTAGTTTGTAGCGTAGAATAGTTTAGTGTAACACCGTGGAGGAAGGACGGGTCTTTACTCACTGTATGCCTGATCCACAGTCCGATAGGAGGACGTATTGTTTGTAAGTATAAATACCCCTTCCATCCATGGAAGGGGGGTGGCTTCTTTGAATCTAACCTTTCACTTTTGATAAGCAACTCTCTTTCAAGAACCTCCTCTCTACTCTCTTCATCTCTAAAATGACTTTCTTATTTAATCATTGTCCTAGACCACCCGAATCATCAAACAACATAATATTCACGATCCTACAGATCTCCAAAGAGAAGAAATCCCTGAAGAAGAGAGAGAGGTTGCTATGAATGACTTGATTGAGATCATCATAAGAGGTCAAAGAGAGAAGAGAAGACCTAAGGCTCCAAAAAAAGCACAGATTACTCATCAGATGAAGGAATTTCTTAAAATGCAAGATAACTGGAAAGCACATCAGTTGAAGGGAAAATCAAGCACTGAGATAGAAAGACTGTACTTCAATGCATATAGGAAGATTCAGAAGTTCACTCCTATGAATGAAGAAGAAAAGTTTTCAGGTGCAAACAGGGTTGGTCCATCTATGAAATCGGATGCTGCAAAGAAACAGAAGATCAGTGAAAATGAACAAAGGCTAGATCAATTGGTGATACAAAAAGATGCAGTTGATGCAGCTCCCTTAACTACAAAATTTCCCATCTATGATTGGCAAATTGTGTCTGATGGATTCAAGAATTTCATAGAGTTAACCATGTCAAATGGCTACGAAGGCAGATATCCATCAGTTGCATACATGCTACATTTTGTTGATAGGCAAGATTTGGAAGAATTATGGAAGATTGTCAAATTCAGATATGGTACTACAAGACCCACAAGAACTTTTAACTTGGCCATCTGGCATGCTTTAAAATGCATGTTTGAGCCAGATGCTAGTGATTATTGGTGGGAGGACTACATGGTGAAAAGTTGGAAGCTCTTTCAATATTGTGGAGTGCATGTTGTGGAATTCAGTGAGAGCTAGATCTACATACTTGTTGACAGAGACTACCCACTTTCTACTCTTGTTGCCATTCAGATGCTTGACTCCAAATTATCTACTTTTGAGAATAAAAAATCTCCTATGCTTTACAAGCTTTTGTAGAAGATTGAGGAGATATCAGAAATGAAGTAGTGTGTTTGGAAGAATCCCCCCTTATCAAAAGACTTAAAGTTTAATTGAATAAACTTAGTGATTTGCAGAGAAATCATAAGTTTAGGGGAGGATTGTTGGAATTAAACGTAGCAGTACTAACTGCTATAGGTACTGCCAGACATACAGACTAGACTCGTAAAGATTACACTAGCAGTACTAACTGCTAGTACATATGGTTTGTACTGCTAATAGGATATGTACGCGTTTTGTAATTATAAAATAGATTGCATGTATATCTTATACGTTTAGATTGATATGAATATATTATAGTTATCTTGTAAAGGACTCCTTAAGCTATAAAAGGAGGTCCTAGGGTTAGATATTTTGTACGTATCTTTTGGTTAAGCTTCAAGGTTGTAAACCCTAGTGATAAGAAAAGATCACTCGTATTATCAATAATATTGAAGCGTTTTGTTACATCTTTGTTTACTATTTCATATACATCAAATAACCATTGTCTTCTAAAGTGCTAAGTAGTAGATTATGCATACTACTTGGTATAACCTCAAAGTATCTAATAACACAAGTCTCAAAGGTGTTTAGATCCTCACAATAAGCTTATTCTACTGACGTTCCTTGATTGTTTTCAGGTAGTGTACGACCCGAAAATCTAATCCAGATATATTTTCACTTTTTAACGAACCCGAGCAAGAAGTTCATTAAAAAAGAAAGCTTTTTGACAAGGAAACTCTTGTACCTAGGGGTGGAAATGAGCCGAGCCGCTCGTGAAAAGCTCGAGATCGGATTGGAAAAAAGCTCGAACGAGCCGAGCCTAAACGAGCTCAATAAAGAGATATTACGAGCCAAGCTTGAGCTCAAGCCAAGCTCGAGCTCGAGCCAAGCTTTTAACTTTTTTCGTGGCCAGATCGTATAAACGAGTCGAGCTCAAGCCGAGCCAGAGCCTATATAACATACCACGAGCCGAGCTCGAGTTTAAAATTTAAGGCTCGAAACAAGCCGAGCTCGAGCTCGAGCCTTTTAAAACTTAAACGAGCCGAGCTCGAGCTCTGGCAGGCTCGAGCTCGGCTCGGCTCGTTTTCACCCCTACTTGTACCTCCAATTTCACCGTTGTTCAATCGTATTGCTAATACTAAAAACCAAGTTTTTGAAGTTGAAGTGAAAAACGAGGAAACAATGACGAACATCAATACTATGACCCTTGGAAGAGTATATGGCCCGGACATGTACCGATGTTAATTCGGGTGTGGTTAGGCCCGCTTTTAAGGCGAATGCTGAATCTGAGTAAACGATTACAAAAACTCGAGCATACGCAACTTTATTCGTACCGTAACATTTTTTCACATAACATTAGTCACACTTAAATTTAATTGTCCAGTACTCATCGTCGCAAAACGCTAATAACCGGCTAGTAAATTTTAAGAAGCTTACAAAGAAAACCCCTATTTAATTTATTTAATTTAATAACCACCTGGTGATAATATTTCTATTAATAATTAATTTATTTAACATTTTAAGCTGTTATTTTTTCGCATTTATTAGGGATTTTGGATGGAAAAAAACTTAAAAGTCAAAGCAGCATAGATTCAACAAACAACAATCGAAACGTAGTAATCGAATTAAATTAACAGTTTTCTCGTTTTGTTCGTCTCTTTGTATTTCTCAAACCCAAACCAAACTCCCTTTTTTTCAACCTCTTTCATTTTCATCAATTCGATCAAAGTTTAAATTCCAGTATCCAATACGGCGTCGTTTCATACAGATGACTAGTAGTTAATTTCACTTCATTTTGAACAACCTCAAGTCAATTATTTTCCAAGGATCGATCTATTTATTTGTAAGTTCCCTTCATCTCAATTTTCTTGATATACGATTCTTATTTAGGGTTTCTTATTTTAGCTTCTACATCTGATAGACAGGTTGCAATTACAATTTTTTTGTTAGAAACTTTTTAGGTAACAATTTTATTAAAGACAGTGTATTTTAATAGTTAACGAATTATTGTACAAGAAAGAAATCATCAGAAATGTGTTTTTTGTAGTTTTCCTAATTCTCGAAAATGTTTTTGATTTGAACGCAATATGTGTTTTCCTTGTTTTGTGCATCTCTGGGTTTAGAGATGTTGTATTTAAATTTTTATGTCCATGTTCCAGTTTGTGTTGAAACGGAGCTTATATAGTGATCTGAGGTTATCTTGTTTATGTTCTTCTCGTATTAAAGGAGGTTGCTTTTATAATAATATCACAGGGACATGTAATCATTTTTTTTTACTTCAGTTACACAGATATTTGTTTTGACATTGCTTCTTATTTGACGGTCCTAGACTGAACTAGGACTAGGACTGCATTTTTTCTTTTTTTATTGTTCAAAGCCTGGTTTAAGGAGGAGGCGCTAGGCCTTGCAAACTAGTTTTATATTAAGCTATTTGCATGAAAATTAAAACAAGAAGAGTTTTTACGGGGTGCAACTCTTTTGGGATCCTAAGGGTAGTGAGTGTAAGTTGGTTATATGACTGTATTTGGATATTCAATATTTGAGTGTGGCGAATAATAAACAATATAGTCTTGGAACTTTAGTGTAGGGGAAAGAAAGCTCACTGAAGAAAGTGTAATATGTTTTGGTAGTTGGAATAACGTTGTAAGTTGCATGAGCTAGTTATTTTTTTCTATCTATTAGAAGTGATTCCTGAAAGTTCTAGATAAACTAAGTAGACAAGTGGAAATTTGAAGTGAGTAGCAAATATGTTTGTTATGTCATCGTATTTACGGATGCAAGTTAAGAGGAAGGTAAGATTTATGATTTGATAATTTAACATTTTATAAGGTTATGTTAACTGGCGGTAGGGCGGATGTAAGTGTGAATATTTTGAACCCAATCTAGATTCAGGGTAATGTTTGAGATATAGCCTGATAATTTTGTATCCTCTTGGTATATATATCATTTAAAGACCTCATGTGTACAACATTTATGATATCTACGGTGCCATTCGCATTTTTTTTAACATTGTTAATTTATTGTGCTGTTTACATGCAATAATTTCAATCTGTACATTATTGGTTTTATTGCTTGCTTAAAAAGTTCATTTATAGATAAATGTGTTGGGAGCTGGGACAGTAGAGATGTAGGATGGCGTAATCTGGATAACGATGTGAGGCATATATGCTTTTGTTAGAACAATCCTAGGAAGAAAGTTACATATCTCAGCCCTGTGTACTGTTTGTCACAATATTATTAGAATGTAGTGTATTTTCATTGTAAATGCTATTGGAGGACATAATGTAAGACTTATACCTTGAGTCTCTTTGCTTCAGAAATATTTGCAATGCACCGTGTGGGTATTGCAGGCAGTGCCTCAAATTCAGTTCGTCCACGTAAGGAGAAGAGATTTACTTACGTATTGAATGATGCTGATGACAATAAGGTTAGTATTTGTTTGCTTAGCTGATTGTCCCATGTTTATATCTGTATAAACATCATCCTGGTTTACCCAAAATAGGGACAAACTTTTTATATCTAATCAAGTTTTTGTTTAACATGTTTGAAGATCGTTTTAGTAATACAGTGGTATTTCTTTTGCTTGATGGTGTGACAGAAACCTTCCGATACGCTCTTCAACCATTCAAAAATTGAATTGTAATCTTGAGGGTTATATTAACAAAGAGAAGAAGAAGTTTATAGGTTTATGGAGGGCCCATAGGTTGACAATAATGTTATGATCAAATGGTAGTTGATTGGCATTTAAAACCGTCTTTATCAAAAAGCAATAAGAAACAAGGCACTGTAAATCAGTTAATTGGCCGTCTTTCCCCTAATGTCTACTTTTATAATCAGTCCTTCTGTTGGTCAAATCTGCGGGTGGCAAACGTTCTCATCTCTTTCACCTTGTGGTGAGGCTTTGCGGTCTTTGATAAACAAAGTAGGCACAAGATGATTGATGCAAAATTCTAGAAGCAATCAAATACTTAGAAACTTCATGAGAAATATTGCTTCATACTTACTCTGGGAATTCTATAGACATAGATATAAGCACTAAATATTAATTTTTGGTGGTAACAGGTAAATAATTTATAATAAACTATCTGAAATTCTTCTTCCTTTGCAGCATTGTGCAGGGGTGAACTGTTTGGCAGTATTAAAGCCTTCACAACCAGATAACTCAAGTTACCTCTTCACTGGGAGCCGTGATGGTACATTAAAGAGATGGGAACTGAGCGAGGAGGATGCTACCTGCTCAGCCACCTTTGAGTCTCATGTTGACTGGGTATGTTTCTTCATTCCTAGTAACGTTTTTACCACCCATCATTGCTTTCACTGGAAAACTTGTTCTTGTTGGTCTTTAGATGCTTCTTATAGAACTTCGGAGAGCAACGAGAATTTGAAATCTTAGCCTTCTGATGTGATAAGTAACACTTTGTGGGGGGAGGGTGAAGGTGCTTTTTAAGACTGATGACCAAAAAAGGCATTTATTAAGGATATGAGATTTTGTTTAATGGACTAGAGGAGCCAAATCCTTTAAAGTAGGTTAAAAATTGAGTATATTGACTTTAATAAAAATGGAGAACAGGTACATTTTTTTGTTGTTGTCATGACCCGTTTTGTTGCTGGCGATATGAAGCTGATAATGTGGCAAAAATAATCAGAAAATCAGAAGTTGAATCTGTATATCCAAACACTAAAAACTGATCAATGTGGCTTTATTACTTTTACTTCTGGTTTACTGCAAATAGCTAGAGAAATAATGTGTTGGGAGTGTACAGGTGAATGATGCGGTCCTTGCAGGAGGGAATAATACCCTTGTATCCTGCTCCTCGGATACTACCATCAAGGTCTGTCTTCAGGGTTGGATTAAAATTTTTTAATCGGTACATCAGCACTTACACAAATTTGAACTAAATGTTGTATCTCACTGTATTACCAGACATGGGATTCCTTATCCAATGGAACTTGCACAAGGACTTTTCGTCAACACTCAGATTATGCAACCTGTCTTGCTGCGGCAGAAAGAAACGTAATTTTCTAGCAAATATATTCTTAAAACAGTTTTTATACATCTATTGAAAATATAGTATCTTCTTGTGTGATTATAATTGTAGAGCAATATTGTTGCCTCTGGTGGGATGGGTGGTGAGGTGTTTCTTTGGGATCTTGAAGCCGCACTTGCTCCCCTCAACAAGTCCAGCGAGGCAGCTGATGATGATCGCCCAAGTGCCACCAATGGCTCCGGAAGTTCAGTGCCAGTTAATAGCCTACGTACTATCAGCTCTAGCAACAGCATTTCATTGCAAGCAAATGTACCCCAGGGATATGTTCCTATTGCCGCTAAAGGACATAAAGAGTCTGTGTATGCGTTAGCAATGAATGAAACTGGAACTCTTCTAGTTTCTGGTGGAACAGAGAAGGTAATCCTGGCTTAGTTCTTATCTTTGGGAGAATGTAGCCACGTATTGCAATCATAATTTAGGAGTTAATCTCTTAGAATCTTTATTTTGGTGTAGGCTATACGTGTTTGGGATTCGAGAACTGGTTCAAAGATGATGAAGCTTCGAGGGCATACAGATAATATCAGGGCTTTGCTTCTTGACTCCACGGGAAGGTTTGTTCAGCTGTATATCATTTGTTTGGTAACACTGGTCAAAACTTCAATTGTCATATAGCTGGTTGAACATTTTCTATCACATGCACATGTTGCTATATGAACAATGATGGCTCCCTTGTCTTCTACAGTAAATTATAGTATTGTGACCTACTTGAAGTTCTGCGGCTCGATTTTTAGTTTAGGGATTAATGTAACTACTACATAAAAGAATATGGAAGGCTAGAACTACATAGTTTTTGTGAAGCTAGTTTTAGTGTTTTTTGTTTTCATGCAGCACATACATTTCAACTCTGTTTGATTATTGGGTTTTTCATGACTCTTTAATTTCATTGATGCAGATTCTGTTTATCAGGATCTTCTGATTCCATGATCAGGTAGACACTCTATCATCAAAGTAATGCTTTCTTTTGTGGTAATTTTTTGCTTCGTGGATAAACATGGTACTAAGGGCTTGTTTGTTAATTTTTTTTATTAAGTCATTTCTAATTAAGAGATAACTTAATGCAGACACCCTCAGTTTTATTGCTTAATATTTTTAGTCATCTTTCTTTATTAAGTCACAAACAAACAGTTTTAATATGACTTAATGAATTCAGTTTTTTTCATATTAAGTCAATTAAGTCACAAACAAACACCACCTAAATCTTCTATTGCTTATAGATTATGGGATCTTGGGCAGCAGCGGTGTGTGCACTCATATGCTGTTCATACAGATTCTGTTTGGGCACTTGCTAGCACTCCAACTTTCAGCCATGTCTATAGCGGTGGAAGAGATCTATCGGTAAGCCCTTATAATATGTTTCTTAGGTTTATTAGACGAGTCTTTGCAGCTGACTGTACTAATATGTGTATGTTGTCTACTTGTAGTTGTACTTAACAGACCTTGCAACAAGGGAGAGTATATTACTCTGCACAGAGGAACATCCGATTCAGAAACTAGCAGTGCATGGTGATGATATATGGGTTGCAACAACCGATTCTTCTGTGCATAGATGGCCTGCTGAAGGACGAAACCCTCAGAAGGTGTTCCATAGAGGCGGATCTTTCCTGGCTGGAAATTTGTCATTTTCAAGGGCTAGGGCATCCTTGGAAGGATCTACTCCTGTGAGTTGAATATATACTTTTCTCTTTTCAGTTTTCTTTTTTTCCCAAAAAAGAATCAGTTCTTTTCTTAATTATAAAATTACCATCTAGTAGTCTCTTCTACAAACTAACTGATCTAATGAAATGTTAGGTTCCTGTGTATAAAGAACCAACCTTGAGTATTGATGGAATCCCAGGGATAGTGCAGTGTGAAATTATGAACAACAGAAGGCATGTTCTTACTAAGGTAACAATCAAATAGTCTCAGATTGTACTTTTGTGATAGTGTAACTTTAAATGGGCACTGTCAGCTTCTGTGGTTCACTGGTTCTTCATTCCTTTGGGTGAACATGGTGAACTGGTGCAGAGGTAGCCAGATGGGTGGGTTGGGTAAACGAAACGAATTTGAGTTGTAAGGAGTTTTTACTAAAAAAATTGGGCTGACCCACAAACATGTTTTAGTTCATTGTTTTGACCACAAGTAGTCAATTTATAAATTATGATTATAAGAACAATGTTGTTACAATAATATTGTATGCTTAAAAATTTGATGTTGGCTTTCAACCTGCTTACTCGTACCCTTTAGCTAAATTATTGGATTTGGCCTGTTTGGGATAAGTAAACGGGTAGAATTTGCCACCTCCAAACTGATGGTTTGAAATGTGTCTTTGATAGGATAATGCTGGTTCTGTGAAGCTTTGGGAGATCACTAGAGGTGTTTGTATTCAAAATTATGGACCTGTTTCATTTGAAAAGAAGAAGGAAGAACTGTTTGAGATGGTAGGTATTACTAGCTCACTATAGGAACTAACATTCAGCATCTTTTTTGCAACTTCTTGTTGACTTTATTATGTTTCTCCAGGTAAGCATTCCTGCTTGGTTCTCTGTAGATAGTAAGCTCGGGAACTTGTCTGTGCATTTGGACACCCCACAGTGTTTTTCAGCAGAGATGTATTCTGCTGATCTCAACATCACTGAGAAAGCAGAGGATGACAAGGTATGCAATTTTTTTGTAATTTTTGGTACCTTCGCTTATATATGAAATAGCATACATGAAATTATAACATGGGGCAATTTTTATTTATTTGGGTTTAGAATTAAGAAAGATAAGAAGTATACACTGAAGATTTATATGAAATTAACAAAATTTTGAACAGGTTAATTTGGCACGAGAAACCCTCAAAGGACTGTTGGCTCATTGGCTGTCTAAGAGAAAGCATAAACCCGGGTCCCAACTTTTGGTGAATGGAGAAATACCTTCTGGCAGGGACATCTCTACTAGGAGTATTACACTTTCAAAAGTTGAGGCAGACGGTAATGCGGAAAATGATTGTGCAGTATATCCCCCATTTGAGTTCTCAACTGTTACACCTCCTTCAATTATCACCGAGGGTTCCCATAATGGCCAATGGAGGAAGAAAATTACTGAAATGGATGGAACAGAAGACGAGAAGGACTTACCTTGGTGGGTTTTAGATTGCATTTTGCATAATCGAATGCCCCCAAGGGAACATACCAAGTAAATCTCTACTTCTTTCTGCTATATTTTTGTGTTTTCACTAAATAGCTGATAAGAAGGGCCGGAAGTATATTGCTTTTTTACATTACTAATATAATGTCCAAATTCAGGTGCAGCTTCTATTTACAACCATACGAAGGTTCAACCGCCCAAACTGTGACCCAAGGGAAACTTAGTGCACCTCGTATTTTGAGAATACACAAGGTACATGTGTAAGTAGGAACCGTTATATTGAATCTATGGAGCTAACAGTTATGAAGCACGATGCACAAAAATGATATGCACATAACTTATCCTTTTCTAAATATGTTTTGCTAGGTTGTTAATTATGTTGTGGAAAAGTTGGTTCTGGACAAACCATTGGATAGCTTGATTGATGGAACTTTTGCGCCTGGGCTATCTGGAGGGCAGTTGCAGCAATCAACTATAGGAGGAGATGGATCTTTTAGATCTGGACTGAAACCTTGGCAAAAGCTCAAACCCTCCATAGAAATCCTATGCAATAATCAGGTAAGTTTAATGAGGCGATAAGTGATAAGATGGCCGCCCAAGTATTCAACTTTATTCATCAAGACAACCAATGATTAAAACAACATGCCTAAATGTCATCAATTCCTTTCTTATGTTAATGCACTAGCCTGTTATTAATTTTATGCAGGTCTTGACCCCTGACATGAGCTTAGCCACTGTCCGTACTTATATATGGAAAAAGTCTGAGGACCTTGTTCTCAACTACAGGATCGTGCCTGGAAGATGATTTGATGTCACCATGATGTAAGATTGCTACTTTTATCGTTGATGTTGTTTTTTGAACCCACATAATTGAACCACTTATTGCGTTGATCATTTTTTTTTAATTTATTATTATTATTTTTTTAATTAATTGCATTGATCAGTGTGTTATCATAATATTCTTTTGTAGGTTAGTGTGTATGCTATTGTGATGGATTTTGGGCTTATGAGATGCTTGGAGGTGATCATTAGTTTGCTAAATGATGAAGCACTTCCTGATCCACCAAGAACCTTTGGTCATCAGTTGAAGGGTTGCTATTTTGATATTCACGACAGAGAGCTATCGAATTCGAAAAAGTAGATATTGAATACGGAAGATGATGTCGAAAGGCTTTGTTGATCTGATAGATAACTTATCAGAACAGCACAATGTAAGTTGTACTTGCAAATAATACCGTTGTCACCTGTGTCAACCAATTTAGGTTTGTGTTTTTGTACATCTTATTGATGCCTTAATTTTCTATTTATAGATAACTTATCTACTCTTAATGCACATGGCTTTACCTCAACTGTTATTTAGATGTATAACTAGTATGGTATGTAACCTACTTTTGACCACAAACATTAATTTATAAGCCATGTAGGAATCTTTTTGCATGAGTTACCAGATTGAGAACTATGATCACATTTAGCAGTCTTGACTTTCTCAATATTGTACTTATTTGCAATATTTAGTTATTTATTGGTCTCTTATGATTAGCATGGGTTAAGTTTAGCTAACTAGTTTTGTCTATCTGATTTGAGCTTATGAACTGTCCAAAAAGGTTCACTAGCCTGACGACAAGGCCTTAGGTTGTCTGCGGCTGACTTAGTTTATCATCTATGTTATTCACTAGTGCAAAGTCTTCTTGTTATTCACTAGTGTGCGATAAGAATTATTAACCATCTTTAACTGAGAAAATAGCATATTTATAGATGAAATTCTACTGTTTGTTAACATAGCCATGTATACAAAAGCTTAAAAGCACAATTATACAACCCATCAACTTCCAAGTGATTTTTCTTCCGGTGAAAACAGAATTCAACCCATATGAAGCCGCACATGCTCTTTTTTTCTTTGGAACTACAAAAAAGGAAGCAATTGATCTTAGAGTTTGATTCATAATAGTTGAGAAAACATTTTATAGAACGAAATTATAACAGTTGTATCACTTGTATGTACAATATAAATATAGTACAATACAACTTGCTTTTTATAGTTTTATGTTCATGCAGTAGAATAGTGTAATTCCTATAACTGAATAATAATAATGTTTTACGCAACAATATAAAGACACGATAAAATATTGAACAAGCTAAGTCCGATGCAAACAAGGTCTCTTAATAAAAGAACCCAAAAATGATTTGCATGCCTAAAATGCATGACTAAAAATATGCCTAACAACAAGATGATGACAAGTGAAAATTTTAAAAGTGTAGATTTGGAGAGAGAAAATGCATGAGTGATGTGTTAAATTATTAATGGATTAGTCATGTGTTTAGGCATATATGTTAGGTCTCCATATCATTGAACCTGCTAACATAAACGCATATATCTTTTTAGGTTCTTTTAGGCTCACGAGACATTGGGTATAAAAGTTTATAGACACGAGAGATGAGCAAGTTTATGTGTATAAACCATGGAAAAATGAATAGGGACTCATACTAGTTCATGCGAATTTGGAGATGATATAATGATAATAAAATCTTAATGTGTTTCACTTAGGGGTGAGCATCGGGTCAAATCCGGCCCGACACAACCCGAAACCGAAACTCGGAAAAAACTCGAACCGAAACCGAACCGAAATTACTCTGTTTTTCTCGGTTTTTCTCGGTTTTACTTAGTTTTTCTCGGTTTTTAGCTCGACCCGGTCCGAACCGAGCCAAACCGAAACTCGGTAGAAACCTCAACCGAGTTTTCTCGGTTTCGGTTCGGTCGGCTTGGTTTTGTCGGTTTTTCAGTTTCGGTTTGAGTTAAGTTCGGTTTTGCTCACCCCCAGTTCCACTTATGGACTTATCAAGCTTATAGCATTGAAGATGGTGATTTATATGTAGTATAGTTTCTTATAGAAATCTTGTCTGTGGCATGACATGACATTGTTATGAAATTGGCAAAGTCCAACATTGAAGATGCTCTAAGTTCATTCTGAACAATTAAGAGGTGGCTTAGCGTTTTTATGTCCTTTAAGTTAGTGACTTATTCAAGATATTTTTTAAAAATCAAAACACTCTCCGTATGAGAATTAGTATCTTCAAACAAAAAATATATAGTTTTTTAAACAAAAAAAAAATTAAATATAACATTTAATAAAAACGGGGTCGCTCCTTAAGTAATCAAATATATCTTCACCACTAATTCTTTTTTTGATTGGTTGAAATAAGAAATAAACAATTATTTAAAAAAAGTGGTGCTAGACAAGGTAGTGCAACACAATGTTGGTGTGTAATTCTTCCGTACTGGTGAAACATTGACGTTCATGTGACACGAGCATCTACGACCTTTTTGTGTTACAAAGCTAAAGTTTCTACCAAGTTAGTTAAAGAACGGGATTGTTTAAGAGAACCGAGAACAATATCAAGATGGTTTTAAATTTTGATCGGCGAGACACCTATGCATATTTTTCTACGCCCATAACCACGGGAAAAAAAAAAGAAACTGGATTGATTTCAAGCTATATTACTTGCGAGAGTTCAAAGGATTGTTATTTAAAAAAAGGGTATTCGGATAGATGAAATTTAATTTCACTGCTAGGTGATGAAACCACAATGCATGTCTTTTATCTGCTTAAAATTAAAACTACAAGAAAGCATCTATTTACCCATCAACACGCCAAGGACATCCCTTACATTTGCTCTATGCATGAAGCAAAGTTCAAAAGAGATATATATACACACAGCACAAAGGATAAAATGATTTTTAACCCTTGGCTATTTATTTATCACACAACACTCGCTCAATAACCACAATAGCCCTTTATGACACTACAAATCAAATTCTTGTGTTTTGACATGTTCACCTGTTTCAACTGTTCCTTTTCTCATCATTGTCACGAACTCGTCGTAGTTGATCTTCCCATCCTGCCATAACCCGAATAGAAATAATCAAAATACCATATGTAACGGAAATAAATACATGTATTTAGTTTAATGGCTATGTGCATTGTGCACAAGTTTTTGAGCTTATGATTGTTACTAACCTTGTCGGTATCTACTTCATCAAGGACTTCATCAATGGTTTCTTCATCTCCCATTCCGTATTGAGTCATAGAATGTTTCAGCTCATCTCTAGTGATATATCTGTAACAATGCTAATGTCATGAAGCAACCTGTTAAAAATATTTCTAATGATCAAAAAAAGACTTGTGTAAACAAACCCGCTATTATCTTTGTCGAAGAATTGGAAGGCTTTTTTCAAGTTCTCTTCCCTATCGAGTTTGTGTCGATGCATTGTAGCAGTGATGAACTCAATGTAGTCGATTGTTCCATCCTTATCAACATCAGCCTAGTATGAGGGATCACAAGCAATTTTAGCTATGTTTGACTTTTCAGGTCAAATGAACTGGCTTTTAACTTAATTTTGATATGAATTCTATATTCTTTGCAACCAATATGACGTTAAAGTTAAAGATCTTAATGAATACCAGATGCAATGGTAAATGTTGGCTCTAAAAAAGAAATCCAGACGATATCAGTTCTGAATTGGGAGAAGTCAAAGTGAGGAGGTAATTAAGAACTTACAGCTTCCATGAGTTGTTGTATTTCTGACTCAGGGAGCCTGGAGCCAAGCTTTGATAGTCCCGTTTTAAGTTCTTGGTAGGTTATGGAACCATTTCCATCGGTGTCCATATTGTTGAACATTTGTTTCAATCCCTTTATTTCTTCTGCTGATTCTAAGTTTTCTGCGATAACCTACAACATGAAAAGTTCTTATAATATTATCAAATCTGTTGAAGATTACTTTTAAACCCGATATCAAATGAAGTTTATGATCAAATGTCAGTCGGCAATGATAGCAAAACCATGCTGCCACTTACAATATGCAAAGATCCTTTTTCTTGATCAAGATGAACTAAAATGAAATTTAGGAAGCATACCTTTAGTGCGAGCTTTTTCAGCTTGTTCATTGCTCTAAATTGCTTCATTCGAGTCAATACTGCACTATCCATAGGTTGTTCTGATGCTTCACCGCCTTCTTTTAGCCATGGGTGTTCTGAAATATGTGTTATCATTCATTTATAATATTAAAACTCTACTTATTTTTAGTTCCGTAGTAAACATTCATAAAGGAGTTCTTTAGGTAAACTAACCAAGGGCTTTATGAGCAGTAATTCGGTTCTTAGGATTTCTGGTCAACATCTTTGAGATTAAATCCTTGGCACCAGCAGATATAGACGGCCACGGAGGGCTTTCAAGGTCAAGATTACCGTCTAATATTTCTTCAAATATGGCTTTTTCGGTCTCTAAAACACGACACATACATTTTAGTTTCAAACTGAAAATACAAAGACAAACTTTTACCGTTTTAAGTCAAACAATCCACTGTTAGTTTTAAAAGAACTTATATAATTTTTCAAGAATTTTAGATTTTCCTTTGAGAATATCAAACCTTGTAATGTATTCTTTGTTAGAGTCAATAATCCCTCAACAATTTGTTATAAAATCATTTTGATTTTGTTTATATATATAGTTAAACATAAAAGGCATGGATAATATTTGAAACGAAAGGAGTTAGAGATACGACCTCCCCAAAAAGGAGGGACACCGCTAAGAAGAATGTACAAAATAACACCGGCACTCCACACGTCTATCTCCTTCCCATAACGTCGTCGTAACACCTCTGGTGCAACATAATATGCACTTCCAACAATCTCCTTGTAAACTTTTCCTAAAAGAGAAAACACACATGAGATACCATATTTCATAACATCAAAATGCCTCAGAATCGAGTCCAACAACTTAGCAAATGCACAAGAGTTTTCTTTTCCAAAAACTCCTTATGAGTAACGAGGCTCTTCTCATCACATCTATCATTAACATAATTTTCTACTCGTGATCATAATTCATATTCATACATAAACTATTAGGCATGTGACTGTAGACATGTAATATTAATTGTATTTGCCTAGCATGCGATTTGATATCAAGGGCAGATAGATGTGTATGCGCCTTTGAGCACCATTCTCAGTGTAAGAAAAGATTTTTTTTTTCTTTTTTTTTCCCTTTTTTTTCAAAGTTTAACACAAGATGCATATGCGTGTCCATTTCGAAAAAAATACACACTTGTGTAAGTTTTCTGGATTCGCCACCGTTTGATATGAACATTGTCTACTAACTGAGTGAAAACAATTTGTGAAAGTTATAGTTCCAACTTGTTGGGACATATCCTCATAATACACATAACATCATAATTTGTCTATATCGACACAATCAAACATAAGATTGATTATTGTTAATACATTATGCTTATATGATTCCTTATGTGTACATATTCTAAGCCCTACTTTGTGCCCTATTTCTATTTGTGCATGATTGCAAATTGTTAGGGTCTAAAGTTCACATTAACATGATTATGTGTGATGTTGATGTATAAGGCATATTGAAAGACTTTCAAGGGGATTAAAACAAAAGTTGCTTGACCTGGTTGACCTGTCATTTCACCATTGACTTGT
Organism: Chrysanthemum seticuspe; assembly: GCA_019973895.1. Lineage (NCBI taxonomy): Eukaryota > Viridiplantae > Streptophyta > Magnoliopsida > Asterales > Asteraceae > Chrysanthemum > Chrysanthemum seticuspe. The sequence goes on from BPTQ01000008.1 coordinate 190,736,353, forward strand.
TGACCCAACGTGGATTACACGTTTTTACTAGCTAGCTAGTCATTTCGTTGTCTATCAACCACTCCTATCTTCTAAATAACTTTTTTTTTGATATACCTTAATCTATTACATTACCACTTGTTATCCCCTGAAGATAATGCATATTAACATAACATCTTATGTCACACATATTCAGTCTAAGGGTGTGTTTATCAAGCATAAATGAAGCAATTAGCATTTAGCATTTAGCATTTAACGTTTTTGAAAAAAGCTTGTTTGAAATGATTAATGGTTAGCATTTATAAGCAAAAAAAACGCTAAACGCTAAATGTTCTTTGAATAAGCATTTAGCATTATGTCATTTTACACAATAAAATTACGACTACAGCTATCCTACTAAACACTTTTATAATTATAAATTAAACTGCTACTGCTAACTGCTAGTTTCACCAAACGCACCCTAAGTTAGGGTATAATGAACGGTAAAATGCCTCTAAAGGAAACAAACTTGAAAGAAGTTTAAGATCGTAGTAGTCCTGCCATGGAAAAGAGAGGTTTGCTAATAATTACTGTTTATATATAATAAAAGAAGAGTATTGCAGCATCTCTCAAAAGGTTAAGGTTAAACTTAGTAGCTTACCATAATAAGTATATATGAAAGATGTAATAAGCCTAAAGTTTTTTTATTAAGCTACTACAAATCTACTGTATCTTTTTTAACTAACAAGACGAAAACGATTATTTTATAACTCTAGTATATTTAATGATAATTCTTACCATATGGTTAAACTTATCATAAGTTTGAAAATAACAATTAATGAACTTATAAATTCACATTATACAAATTAAATTACATTAACTTGGAAGAGAATGTTAAGTTTAGCGTTGATTAGTGGCTATAACGAGTCTCTAAAACCTTGTTAAGTTTAGCAATGATTAGTGGCTATAACGAGTCTCTAAAACCTTGTTAAGTTTAGCGTTGATTAGTTACACTAGCGTAGATATCATGTACACTAGTGTAACTACTAATGAGTATTTATTGCTTTTAAAGAAGGATTAGTCATTTTGGACAACACAAAATATTTGATCACATATAAAACCAACAATGCCTTACGTGACCCAAAAGGAAGGTATAACCAAACACAAATACTTTTGTAACCTGCATTTCTTAAGCTAAAATATACTTCATCAAGTTCTAGCAAAAAATATATTATATTCAGTAAATAGTTCGAATGTTACTTTAATTTTAAAGTATATATATAATTATATATATATATCAATTCGGATTATCTAAGGTCGACATTTTCTTTCTCTAATGTTCCAATGACAAAATTCACTCAGTAACTTTTACTAGTCGGGTGACTAGGCCAATCTTGTTAAACCGATAAAAGAATGCTTAGACATGCTAATTCAAACTACGACGTGGATCATCTGAAACAATAGAAACAAGGTTTGCTTCGACTCGAAAACCTAGTAATGATACTTAATTAGGCAATGAAATAAGAATTCTATTTGATTTTTGGATTTTCAGTAGGAATACGATAATTTATTCAGCATGGATTGATTGAATATTTGGATCAATGATAATGAAAAAATGTCTTGTACTATTTCAGTATTTCCTTGCAACTCTTTCTTCCTATAATTTCTTGCTAGAGGGTTTTTTTTGAAGGAAAGTTTTTGCTGTTCGAAAAGAGAAACAGTTTAGGCTTCACAAAATATATACTAACCTTCTTCAATGAAGACAGAAAGCCCAAAATCAGTAGCCTTCACTGGAGAATCATCATCTTGACTAACCATTAAGAAATTTTCAGGCTTCAAGTCTCTATGCATAACTCCCATGAAATGACAAACATGCACCACGTTCACAATCTGTCTAGCAATCTTTGCTGCTTCTTTTTCAGAATAACTACCTTGTTTCGTTATCCTATCAAAAAGCTCACCACCACTACACAACTCCATCACCAAATGCACACTTGTTACATCTTCATAAGCCCCTCTAAACTCCACAATATTCGGTTGCCCCGTTAAATGTTGCAACATCAATATCTCCCTCCTTACATCCTCCATATCTTTTTTCGTCACTAGCTTTCGCTTAGATATCGATTTGCAAGCATATTTTATTCCTGTGGCCTTTTCAGTGCAAAGATACGTTACACCAAATTGGCCTCTCCCTAATTCTTTACCAATAAGGTAAATTTGTTTTAGATCAACGTACTCTTTACCTAAAATGGACCCATCATCTTGGTTTGTTATGGTTTTTCGTGGGTCGAAGTTACTAGGTAGAGGATAGTATGTTCTTTCTTGATCGGTGAAACGATCATTAGGAATAGTATGAGTAGGTCGATCATTAGGAATATTAGTATGAGTAGGTGATGGGGATGAAATGGGGATTTCATGGCTTCGACGAGGTTTTAGCAAAGACCAACAAATACCCATTTTAGATTAAGGTGAGACGTGAAATGGGCTTGTGTTATATTTGTGTTTTTGTAAGGATTTTGAATGGATTATGTTGATGAATATTGAAGGTGCTTTGCTTTAGGTAGTTGTTTTTTTCTTTCACTTTTTGTTCTTTTTGCTTGTACAAGCTAGCTTTTATTGGTTTCTTGATTTGAAGTTGCTTTCGAATGTGATTAGCCTTTATTATAAAAAAAAATCTAAGGGGACCGTATGGTATACTCCAAAGGTTTGTATTCATAGTAACGTGCTTGTGTTTGTACATCTGAAATTGAATACAACAAAAGTTCGATAGTTGCAACAACAATATTGATTGTTCATATGATCGGATTACATCAAGATAACATGAAAGTTTTGTGTTCAAATCTAAGGTGCTTTTAATTTTTGTGGTCCAAATATAAAGGTTTCATTTCATCCTTTAATACGGTTTCCCATATGTTTTAGAAACTAGCAAGTCAACTCGGGATACAGAGTATTGAAATAAAAGTACTACATACTTGTTAAAAGATCATTTCAGTGACCAATAACGACCAAAATTACTATCGCTAGTTAATTCTTTTACAGATGACATATTTGACCAATCAGGAAAAAAAGACTTTAAAAGTGAAAATTAGAACAGCCGAATAGTTCTGTTTAATTGATCGATCCTTTTGCAAAAGTGGTCTACAAACTTGTCACCTTTATTGAGTTTCCAAATTTAATCTTGTGCGATCGTTAGACTCTGCAACTTCACTATATTTTTGACAAGTGTTCAGTGGGTAGGTAGATGTTCTTTGTTCGACTGAAGTGATATGTTGTATGACCATGGTTTTTTGTGCGATTGTTTGTATTTTTTGAAAACGTAACAAATTGCTAAAAAAAAAATTTTTTTGTTTTTATTTTCGAAAAAGACAAAACGATTAAAAAAACGTAGTCGCACAAAATGTCACTTTAGTCGAACAAAAAACATCTACTTACCCGTTGTACACTTGTTAAAAATGTTCATTATTGTGAGATAAGGATGGTTTTCGATTGATTGAAACAATGATACAATGTACAAATATATAATCAAATGAGGAAGGATCTAGATGCGGGCCCGATACAATACTAATACACAGTAATATGGGCTAACACTCCCCCGCAGTCGAAGCGGTAGGACACCGAACGCTGAGACTGGATCGAAATTCTTCAAACAGAGCAGACGGTAATCCTTTCGTGAAAATATCGGCATATTGGTAACGTGAGGGAACATGAAGAACCCGAACTTGACCAGTGGCAACCAAGTCACGAACAAAATGGATATCAATCTCGATGTGTTTCGTTCGTTGATGTTGAACCGGATTACATGATAAGTAGACTGCACTAACATTGTCACAGTAGACTAGCGTAGCGGAAGATAAAGGAGTGTGCAGCTCACGAAGTAAATTCCGTAACCAACAAGTTTCAGCAACAGCATTTGCAACCCCACGGTATTCTGCTTCGGCACTAGAACGAGATAGAGTTGGCTGTCTCTTAGATGACCAAGCTAGAAGGTTGTTGCCAAGGAAAACACAGTAGCCGGAAGTGGATCTTCTAGTAGTGGGGCAACCAGCCCAATCCGCATCAGAATATGCTACCAAGGATGAAGTAGAAGAAGCAAACAACTGTAACCCATAGTGCAATGTACCCCGGACATACCGCAAAATCCGTTTAAGAGCTGAAAGATGAGGCTCTCGAGGATCATGCATATGAAGGCAGACCTGCTGAACTGCATATGATATATCTGGGCGAGTGAATGTAAGATATTGAAGAGAACCTGCAAGACTCCGATATAATGTAGGGTCAGAGACTGGATCACCATCATCCCCCAGTTTAGACTCAGTGTCAACAGGAGTCCGACTGGGATTACAATTAACCATATGAGCTCTCTCCAAAACCTCAAGTGCATATTGCTTCTGAGATAAAAACAACCCTGTAGAATCACGAGAAACAGAGATACCCAAAAAATAATTAAGTGGACCTAGATCAATCATAGCAAACTCCTGATGTAAGGATCCAATAATCTGCTGCAACAAACTCTCAGAAGAAGCGGTGAGAACAATATCATCAACATATAATAACATGTAAGCAGTATCCGTCCCCTGTCTGTATATAAATAATGATGAGTCACAACGACTATGAGAAAACCCAACTCGGGTGACATAAGATGCAAATCGCTGAAACCAAGCTCTAGGGGCCTGCTTCAGTCCATACAGAGACCGCTATAATAAAATATGGTGGAGTCACATAATCTAATGGTAACATAAGACTAAATTTGAAAAGCAAAACAATAGTGTCTATTTTGAGGAAAACCAACACTTTTTTGGTTTATTTTGAAACTAATTCAACTCATAAAATGCACTTATAAGTCACTTGGATGAAAAAATTGTGCATAATTTTCGATTTCTATTCGGCTACTTGGTTTCGCATTCTCCTCACAATATGCACCTTTCATCAAATTTCTCATTTCTATTCGGCTACATGGTTTCGCATTCTCCTCACAAATTTTTACGAAGACCAAAGACCCAATTCCGTAAACCTTCAAAAATTAAGTCCAAAACATGCAAACTACTTTACTTTTCAAGATAAAACACTAGTGAATGGGCTGCAAGTTATAAAGTCCATTTAATTCTTCTACGCTTTTAGCCGAAGGTATAATTATCATTAAATAATGTATTTTATACAGTGAACATAACAAGACTAAAATACACCGTTGGTCCCTAAACTTGGCAAAACGCTTCGTGATGGGACAAAACTCGGCCTTATCATCGCTAGAGGTCCAAACCTTAGCCTTTAAATGCCAAAATCGTCCCTTGACCAGGATTGGCATAGTCAAACCTAATTTTCTAGATTTCCTTCGAAGGTATAATAGACCATTCACATTTTTGACCCAACCTAGTTAAAATGTAACCCAACCTTCAACCATATATGTATCGGCAACGACTAACATTGAACCCTAAAATACAATCAACACACATTCTACCCAAAGCAAAAAAAAAAACAATAATGGCACAAAACGATAAGGGAAAGGCTTTGTTGAGTTCGTTGAGGAAAGCAGACTGCCCAAATGAAAAGGGTTTGGGTGTTAAGAAGGAGAAGGAAGAGGCTGACATCTTGTTATCAAAGTTTAACGATTTGGGAGAAAGGATTAAAAATCTGGAAATTTTGTTTAAATATCTTAAGGAAATGAAGGAAAAGAAGGAAAACGATGATAGGGAGAGTTGTGGGTCTAGCTAAGTGTATGTTTAGATGATAGTAAACATTTGTAGTTCTTGAGAACATGAAATCGATGAATAAAATTTTGTGTTCTTATTTAAGTAATTGTGTTTGAAATCGTTTTGCATTTCTTAATAGGTTTGACTTACCCAAGTCATACCACAATAGTAAGTTATAATTTGTTGCCTTTCATAAGTTTGTTTGACTTGGGTAAATCAAAATTCAAGATGTTACAATACACCATTGTTAATACATTGTTGTTTACTGCTAAAGCGTTTGAATTTTCAACCCGTATTTTTAAACCACTGCCTCTAATTTTGCTGATACGGGGGGTGTTTGGTTTTGTTGTAACAACTTTTGCTGATAAAAGGGGCTGTTTGGTTTAACTGATACAAGAGGATGTTTGGTGATACATTATGATTTAGTGCTAAACTATTTGCATTTTCACCACATCTTTTTAAACCATTGCCTTTGCTTTTGCTGATACAAGGGGGTGTTTGGTTTTGCTGATTAAAGTTTTGCTGATACAAGGGGTTGTTTGGTTTTGCTGATATAAGGGGATGTTTGGTTTTGTTGATACTAATTACACTAAAATACACCCAATATCACAATACAAGAACATATTAAACAACACATAACCCAAATGATATTTTATCATTAATAAAGTCTGTTAAACATCATAAACAACTACATCAAATCTAATTTACATACCCTTTTTAGCAACCTATATTCCCAAAACTATCACCCAAAAGACCGCCTTTATCTACCCCATGGAAAACCCAAAATTCAGGCATTATGTTCAGCCATTTTCTTAACAAACTCTTGGTTGAACCGAATACCTTCATCTGTTTGACCAACAATCTGTATGAGTTGGGCAAGTTGCTTTGTGTGCCTCGACTGGATTTTGGTCAGCGCATCCACACAGTCAAGCGCAATTCCACGAGGTCCCAGAGCTTGATTCTCTTCTATCAGCTCCCTACGCTTGATGATTCATGTCTTCAGATGCTGAATGCACTGAAGAACTAGCTTCTTCAGAATCCCTTCTTCGGCAGCCTCTTGTTCAAACCAGATAGACATACGATCATTCAAATTTGGTGAATCAGCAACCTCCATGAGTTCATTCAAAATGGGGAAATTTGCCATTGGAAAATTGTTTGTGTGTGGAAAAAGTGGTGGATGAGTTTATCGGTTAGTGTGCACTAGTTAATATCGTCTCCGCCTCTCCGGTAAGAGACGGTCAAGGGTCTAATAGTTACTTTTTTTTCACACTCGGTCCCTGAATTTGTCTTGGTTGCCGTTTTCATACTTAAAACTCCCGCCCAATAATCACTTTAGAATACACAATTGGTCCCTCAAGTTGCCAACTTACGTATACTACAACTTAGTTGAAGATTAAACAACATAAAACCATTAGAAGTTTGACTTTGTTCAGTCAAACTTCTAAAACATATCAAATTATCAATAAACTCCAAAAGAAATATTGAGTAATGGTTTTGCAATTTTGACTTTACATAGTCAAATATTGAGTAATGGTTTTGCAATTTTGACTTTACATAGTCAAATTGCAAATACTACCTACAATCAAATTGCCACAATCAAATTGAAATGCTAAATGAAAGTTTGACTTTCTATTGTCAAACTTGCATCACCTACAATACGCACAAACAACATATGAACAAGCTAATTTTAACCGAACCATATAAACAAATAGTGTACCAAAATACCAAAAAAATTTTGCAACATTAATTGTCATAGGGTATTCAACCCATACATAAACTACAACCACTCAAAAAATTCTACCACGGCTGTGGGGGAAGTTCGGTGGAGTTTCAACAGCTTTCTAGCCAACTCCCAGTTGTTGTTGATATTTTCATTCCCATCATGACTCCTATCGCTGAGCCTGATATTCATTGACTTTAGGGACTGGGAACACGCAAGTATAAACTTTATTAAAGTTAATTCATGCTCTGTTCTGGGAAAAGCTCGAAACACCACAGTCTGTAGCTTGCCATGGCTGAATGTGTTTCTGCCTACAACATTGGGAAAATTTTCCAAAGGTAGAACACTAAGCGTGTTTGCAGCCTGAAAAATCAAATAGTGTTGAGAGATACTCAAACATGGAAATTTAGGAATGTTTATTTGCTACATATGCATTACTCAAAAACACTTACTCTGGTATCCAACATTTCCAAATTTGGACATCCACGAATCATTTCAATGATGAACGATAACATAACAATATTCCCAAAATCGACATAAGATAGCTTAAGTTTAATCAGGGATAGAAAGGGCACATTCATCCTAGAATTAGCTTCCCGTATCAACTACAACAAGTTATAAAGATTCAATGTCATTACTGTTACACATTTCTTTAACATTGTAAAATCATAAGTGTAAAACTCAAATTGTTCTTACCGTGCAATCATCAAAATCCAATGCAAGGGTCTCAAGATTTTGAAGTCTTGTCAGCTGAAAGATATCGGATGTTGTGATTGTCGTCACAACATTATAACGACCGAATCTCTAATCTAACTTCCTCAAATTCCTAACATTTGCAATATCCCTTAGTCTCATCTCGTTTGTACTAGGACGATTCATTTTAAAAGACTCAAGTGAGGGGCAACCAACAATAAAGTCCCAAACTGTACCGCTTAGAAAATTGACATGAATCAATTCTAAGCTCAGTAGATTTGGAAAGCCATGAAAATATTCCAGAGTAGCCAAAGAACAAACATGAAGTACCAGATGTTTCAACTCACTACGAGAGTAAAGTTGGGTTGGAAACGTAACTGGGTCACCATACCAGTTTAATAATCAGCTCCTCAATTCCATGGTCAGCCAAAAACAAGATCCATTAACGAATCTCTTCATAATGAAAGTTGTCTATTCCAAGCATTGATCTTGGCTCTACAGCGAAGACAAACTTTCTTATTGGCCATAAGCCGATTTAAGAATCTAGTAACAAGCCTCCCATCAAACTCATGTGTTAAATAATAAAATAAATCCTCATCAACTATGACATCGGTGAGCAAAGTCCACTTAGACCTCCAGTTTCGTGCTAAACTAGAGGTTCTCACCGCTTCTAACAAAGGCAACCGATTCAAAATGTTAGTGATCACTACATCTGGCGTCTTGCTAATACGATTGATCGAAATGGTTTTGTTGGAAGTTGGGTTGGTCTTTTGAGTTCTGGAAATGACGATTTAGATTCGAATTTTGATTTTCAGTTTATCGTTTCTGGATAATGATGTATTATGATTGGTAAAGTTGTTTGTTGGGTGGGTGTATTGGTTCCCGCGAAATTAAATGCAAGCGTATCAGGGAAGAAACAACTAGTAGGCATAATCACAATTGGTCCCTGGGTTGAAGGTTGGGTCAAAAATGTTAATGGTCTATTATACCCTCGAAGGAAATCCAGAAAATTATGTTTGACTATGCCAATCCTGGTCATGGGACGATTTTGGCATTCAAAGGCCAAGGTTTGGACCTCTGGCGATGATAAGGCCGAGTTTTGTCCCATCACGAAGCGTTTTGCCAAGTTTAGGGACCAACGGTATATTTTAGTCAAATAACAATAAAAAAATCTTTTAGGATTTTTAAGCGAATTGAAACAAGATATGCGAGACTATTAAATATTCGTTCAGCTAAAGTTGATATGTGAACGAGAAATTATCTAAGTAATCACTATATTCACATTTACATGTGTATGCTTTATACCAAGAAACTAGCTACGTGACCTACTTATACACGGGTTTACTGACCGTTTGATGGACGGGCTGGTTTACGCAATTGACTTGTGATTTTCAATGTGCAACAAATATTATTATTATTTTTTAGAGAAAAGTACATAAAAGGGATAAAATCTTTCTTGAAGTCTCCATCATGGTCATTCTTGAATCCACTCTCCAAAATGGTCATGAGCAACTACTCAACTCTGCAGCTCCACTCAAAATGTGCCACGTGTCCCTCTTCATAGGCCCACATTAACTTTCACAATTGCATAACCGGCGACTACTCAACCGGCGGCTGCGCAACTTACATTGAACCACATGCAAAAGTACCATGGGAAAGATATAAAGGTACATTGGGAAAGAAGAAAAATACATGGGGAATCATAAAGATCTTTTGTCTTACACCAAATTACCTTTACATCTTTTCTAATGTACATTTATATCTTTTTCAAGGTACTTTTGCACGTGGTTTAATGTAAGTTGCGCAGCCGCCGGTTGAGTAGTCGCCGGTTGCGCAATTGTGGAATTTAATGTGGGTCCATGAAGAGTAACCAATTATACTTGCAGAGGGACACGTGGCGTATTTTGAGTGGAGCTATGGAGTTGAGTAGTTGCTCATGACCATTTTAGAGACTGGGTTCAAGAATGACCATGATGATGACTTCAAGAAAGATTTTGCCCCATTTTTTTTTACTTTTCTCTTATTTTTATTTGGTAATCATGGTTTTTGACTTTTTGGACGACCACACATATTTAAACTGGATTAAATCCTCTCTTTTCAGAAGGTTGGCGTGACCACTTCAGGGTTATTTGCACCTATCAGTAATTGAACTTGAGACCTCACATATTCTAGTAGTATTAGTCACAAGTAGTTTACTACTAGGCCACTCAAAAGTGGTTACGTGTAACCAATATTAGTGTACATCAGATATATAACAGATCGTGCGTTTATAAACATTTTGATTTCTTGATAAGTAGCAATGTTAAAACCATTTCCGTGAATTTAATCATGATCCTTTGGTAATGTTTAATCATGGTCTTTTGTTGCGACATCTTAAGTAAAGGAGATGGCGTTCTTTGTGACTACATGCATCAACAATTCCACAAAGATGCATTTGACATCAAACCTTGAACTCTACAGAAGAAACATTTTTGTTAGTCAATGTTAAAGAAAATAAAAGTGGAAGTATTGATGAATAAAAGATACAGTTGGCAATATTGATCCGTTTACTTATGAATGGGCTGATTTATGCTTTATCTTAGCTGGTAAATAAAATAGTAGAGTTATAGGAAATGGATCAAATGGGATGAACGGGTCAAAAAATAAGAAGATAATGGAACAATATTATTTAGATCATTATCTATTAGGTCACCATGATTGTTGTAACACAAGTATATAAGATGATAGAAATGAGATAAAGAGAAACAATAGTGGTCGATTACTTGACAAGATGAATTGACAAAAGTTTAGTGCATATATGAAATAACCAACAAGAATAAGAGTATGTTACATGTCCTATTTATAGGAGAGAATGTTAGGGCAACAAGTCTAGATCCTTTCTTCCATTTTAATGGGCTTTGACATAGGCTCATGGGCTTACTATATAAGCCTAGTAGTATAAACTAACATATAAGCCTAATAACTAAGTAACCTATTACATAATTAAATGACCGACACTTGGTAATAATTACATGCGTTCCCAACATTATCATCAAGATACTTTACGAACTTCTAGCATGTAAAGCTTTAAGGAGGCATTTTGTTAGCTACATCCCAAAATCAGGCGAATCTTGCAAAGAAAGATCAATGGCCTACATCCATAAGGTAGATTCTTGAATTGAAAATCTTGATGCAACTCAAAAACCAATATATGAAGTAATTGAATGGAAGTTACCTTTATTAAAGGGGACAATCTACACAAGCACCTCAAAAAACACTTCCCATGCACCCCATAGGGTGGGGCCCGCGCCCAATCATTTGCTACTTTTTTTTTTTTTTTTTTTTTTTTTTTTTTTTTTTTTTTTTTGTATTTAGTTGTGTATAATAAATTTGTGTAGTGTATTTTATTTGTTTAAATTGTGTAGTGTTTTAATATGTATAGTGTATTTATTTGTGTAGTGTTTTTATATGTAGAGTATATTTATTTGTGTAGTTTTTTACGTTATGTTTTTTTAATTGTGTATTTGTTTCCATTTAATTAAACAATAACAATAAAACATTAAACAAGTACAACAACAAATGAACTAATATTACAACGAAATCTACTCCACATGAAGATTATTAATGTCATCTATAAGCTCATAGAGTATTCCACTCGACTGACATGCGTGATCAACTGGATTTCTTGCCAATTCCAGTGATGCCTCCAACGTCTTTATTCTTGCCTTCACCAAATTGTTTTGAGCCAATAGCATGTTGATCGTGTTATCTTTAGCTTCGCAGTTTGAGCACTGCGTTGAAGAAGAGGCTTGACCAAAGTACTTTTGTTGAAATACTTCCTTCCACATAAAGTATCGACACCCATTGTCTTCAGTCCCTGGCTGTTACATGATGAAACAATTAAAAGAAATGTATTCTTAGCAAACTAGTTATTGAAATATTTACGTAAATAAGCAAACGTTTAATTATTTACCTTTGATAAAGGACATGCATAATGTAACACCCCCAAAAATGACTCAGCGGAAGCATACAAGTATTGGGGTGCTACTAAATTGATATCACAACATAAGCATAGAACAATTGGTTTTTCATAAATAAACTTTTATTCATACTTAAAAACAATGTTTACATTATTGATTAGTGCGGAAAATGGCCCATTATAAAAAGGTGGTCCCAATACATAAATCAGAGTCATCTATGACCATGCCATGCCTTTGCCTTGCGCCTCCAAAGATAAGCTATCACTTCAAAACCTGAAGATACATGCTAAAAGGGGTCAGCTTACGCTGGTGAGTTCATAGATTTATTTAAAAAGGGATTTCAGTACACTATATCAAATTTGGTTTTTGATGATCATTACGTCTTGCATAATGTCATGAAACTTATGATTTCAATTCATAAAAGGGTTTCATAAAAGGATTTCATTAGTGGACCATGAAAAGGGTATATGTACACTACAATGAATATAATGCCACATATTTTTAAGTCTATTACGCTAGCACTAAGCTCATGCAACCGAAGCTACGACAGTTTCTGTATGCACAAAGAAGTCATACAATATGGAGCCCATGGCGAGTGTTTATCCCAATACACTCGGTCCCGACATGCTATATGTTTCGCCTTGACCCAAGCGGGGTCAACCGAACAAGGGAGTCACCCCCAATAGATCTATTTATAACATTCGCGCTTCCCGGCAGGAATTGACGGTTCATGAAAAGGGTAATTTGGGATCTAAAGTCTTAGGCTAAGCTGCGCAATATTCTAGGTCAAACATTTTGGTATGGTCCATAAGGCATCTATGTATGATGAAATATTTAAACATGTAAAAGCATAGTATGCATGGAAAAGTACCATTTAAATCATTTAAGTAAAATGAGCATGTATCTTTCCCCAAAACAAGTAAAAGCAGATTAAAAGTAGGGGCTATGAAAATCACCTTGGCAATGTGCAATATGAAGTCTAAAGGGAATTAAATCAAGGAGTGATAGTGCACGGCTCCGACACGCAACCTAATTAATACGACAATTTAGTCTTTATGTTTAAGACTCGATAAAGTTTAACTAACTTTATAAATTTTTAAATGTTTTTGTTGTTGTTGTTGTTGTTTATGTGGCATCATTTATCTTAGAACAGTTTACAAAGATTTGGATGGACCTCGGCTTAGGAAGGATGACATGGAAGGAAGTCTTGAAGGAGGAATTACGAATTTGGTTTAATGATGATCAAATGATAATACTTGGAAGAGTACACGCAGAAAAGATATCAAGGTTGAACAAGACTTCGGTTTGACGATAACCGAATGACGATGTACGAAAAGTTGTACGTAGGATGAGATATTTTCGGTGTGAACGAAAGAAATATATACATACTTATATTAAGTGTATATATATATATTATATATAGATATATACTCGTGACATCTAGTCTTTAAATAAATGTGTCTATTTTAAAGAAAGTTTAAATCTCAACTAAATCTTTATATACAATTTATAAAATATAACGTGGTTACTATGTTTCGACAAGTTTCAACTAACATTTTACTAGAAGGATTCCCTATACTCGTTTTCAAGAAATAAGTTTTATAACCGAAAGAGGTTTTATTTAATCTAAATAATTAATTTACGAAATGATGTCAAAAGTTATGTTACAATTCGATTTAAACCTAGTTCAAAAAGTGTAAAAATATCAAGTTCTACTAATATACCTCAAAAGTTGTATATGTCCCCGACTAATAAATATATCACAATATGAGTTTTCAAATAATTTATTTTGTTTATAAATCGTAAAATTTAGTTTATTAAAGAATAGGTATAACCCGTATGTAATCCTTCTAATTAATTGGTTTTTGATCAAAAGGTAAAAGTTGAATAGTTTGTGTCATTTATATCCGGTTTCATATTTGAAATCAAGTATATGACAAGTTTATATTTTTGGTGAATTGACCGCATAGCAATTTCTAATTATAAATGACTCATGTAATTAATCTTGTTATTACAAGTTTAGTTTTGTTTACTAATTTTCCCGTTGCGTATATACATTGCACGTCGTGTGAAATGGCCATGTCGTATTTTGAATGTCGGTGATAAATGAGTCGGGTGAAATGGTATGTCTTGTGTGACAACTTGATACGAGATGGGAAACAAGTCGAATGAGACTGAAAACTCGAGAATACACCGAGTCCAATGCCGGAGTGGGTTATTTAACGGCAAACGAACATTTACAGAGAAGAAAAAGAAATGGGCTTTATGTTTGTTATCTCCCAACGTGGCCCTTACAGAAAATTGGGCTTGAGGCCCAAGTTCAAACTAATACCAGAGTTTGCTTTAACTGCTTTTGCCTTTATGGAATTCAACCATACACAAGGACAAGACGAACATGTTTTCGACTCACACGACCACCCCTTGTGGTCATGTGTTAACAGTAGATGGCATACACCCTTCGCGGGTGATGTTAACTCAAGTTAGGCAATCCATTCATCTTCAACTTAACCCAAAATTTAACACTTCAAAGTCAATTTATTTGAAATTTAGAATGGAGAAAAGGAAAAAGCCAAAATAAATAAATATGCATTCGACTCATGCGACCACCCTTGTGGTCTTGTGTCAATAGCAGGCAGCAAACACCCTTCGTGGGCGTTTTCTCCTTTGTTACTAGAAGCAAAACTAACACCCCTTGGTTGCTTGCACTTTGCTACAACCACTAATTTGACTAGGGATCACAATAAGGTTAATGTTTATTTTGAGAACTATCGGAGAAGAGTGGTTAGGCTTATTTTAGGTCCATCGAGTACAACTCGATTTGCACAAGACTTGGTACCAACTTCACCTGTATGGGTTTAGTGGTGGCTGTTCACGCCTAACCCCAAACGAGCAAAAATGACTCCTTGTGAGTGCTGTTTCGTCTCAGCCGAGACTGACCACAAGAGACCCCATTAGACGGGTACGACATGAATAGATTAGATAAGTAAAATATTGTTTTCTGTTTTCTTACCCTTCGCCACCAACAAAAAAATATCAACCATTAACAATTAACAGAATTATTACCTCATTAAACAACAACAACTTCATTAATCCAACATTAATAATTTTGACGTTAAATAATTTTACAACGAGAATACCAAATGAAACGTTTAAACCAATCGAATTAAAATTAATTATAAGTGAAAATAATAACAAGATGGTATTGTTACAATGAACCCAAGGGTGGATCGGAGGACATGAACGCCGAACTCTAAATGCTCAAATTGGAGAGGACTCGAAGCGAATTGATACGATTAAATACCCGTAGCATCTTCCTTATGCTTCAATTAACAAAACCCCTCTATCAATTTCCAAAAGCCCTTTGTTTCCCGAATCCCTAATTTGTGATCGTGTGATATGTGAATTAAAACCTATGAAAGTCCTTTCCATTTAAAGAGGATAAGAGGCAATGTTAAACTCTAGTCTCCCTAGCCTCGTATGGAGAGTAGGATCCTTTCTTGGCTCTCGCTGCCACCCAAGGCGTCCTCAAAAGGGTCTTGTGACTGCTAGGATAATAGGAATACCATGTATGGGGACTGGTGGTGATACCTTTTGCGTTTGAACTTCAAAAAGAAGATAGGATATCCATATTTGTGTTTGGTTTTCTTCCATGGCTGTCGACAAGAAGAGGGGAGAGGCAGCAGAGTAGGAGAGGCGTGGGGGACAAAAAAGAGAAGGGTGAAAGTGACAGATCTATTTTAGAGGTGGTATTAGTATTTGTTTTGTTTTGTTTTTAATGTTCTACAGTATAGATTGTACCCCGTGTTTTCTCGAGTTTATGTGTAAATGTATCTTTCTTGTACCCGAAAAACATAAAAGTTATATTTTTCGAAACTTTTTTGTAAGTGTAATAATATATTATTATCATTACGTAGAAATTTGATTATAGTTGTTTGCCGTTATTAATGAGGTGTCGGTATGCGTGCAGTGCCGTGACTTTCTTACGAAAACGAGATGACATCTTGTTTTTAAATTTACATATTGAAAAATGTCAGAAAATAACCGATTTGAATTTTATGACGTGATAAATATTATTATAATAATCCGAAATTTTACGGGTTGTTATAGTCTACCCACCTTACAGGAGATCCGTCCCGGATCTTAATTTACGTTACCCGATAGAGTGTCGGGAACGAGGTGATGGTATTTGGAACAAGTTTTGAATTTTCCCTAGGATGTTCTAGGGTTTCCTCTTTGGGGTATGGGTACCTAGGTGTTATGTCTGTAGTACATCCTCTATCTGAGGAGCCATGATTTTCTGGGGTAGGTTCATTGAGTGAAAGTTCTAATTCTTGATGTTGTGAGGTTTCACTATTTTGTTACTGTGAGAGTCTCTAACTTCCCATGGTAAGACGTACCCATTTATGGTATTTAATGATTCTAAAGTATATGGGTTGATTCTTAAGGTTCGCTATGGGTTTGTGTGTTTTCTTCTTTAAAGGGCGAAGAAACATTTGTTTTCAAAATTCTCTTTCGAATAAATGTTTGCATAAGTTTAACTAAGACCAGATTTCAATATCGATAGTTGTGTAAAAATAACAGATTTTCACAAGATTGTAAAACTGGTTCTCAATTATGGGGTGTACAGGAAAATTTTGCGAAACTTTTAGTGTTTCAACATTTTGTCTCATTTTAACGAGGGATTTTTGGAAAGTATTATTGTTGGATTCTAGAGAGAAATCCTCAAATTTGGAAAATATATTGTAGCAAGGATATGTAGCAGGATATAACATTTACCCATAGCCACGGGTAGGGTTTAGTTGTCTAAGTTGGTTAGGATTGGAGGTTTAATAGTTGATGAACCTCATGGTTATCTATGGTTTTAGGCAGAGGTGTAGGATACATCCTAAGGTCAGGCTTAGCTATCAAGGAGGACATTGATCATTTCTGTTTATGGGGTATTAATTTAAAACACTTTCCGAGGAAGTAAGTAACTAATAGAGTGGTTCTAGAATACTTTTCAAAGTATTAAGGAAACACTTTATTTTTGTGATGTAGTAGTGAAATTGTAGTTTATTTTATGGTGACATGGTAGGGTGGTAATTTGGTTTGTAGAATAATTCATGGAGTGGTTCATAAGGTATTTTGATTATAATGGTCCGTGGGATGGTCGGAAACAGTTTGTATGGAAACTCTTTTATTTCATTTGTTGAAGGGTAACAAGGTAGGTACTGTTATTCTTAAGAGGTGGGTGAAGCTTCTAGGTATCTACTTCTCAAGGTAGGGCGTAAAGTTTTCAAGTTTCTGTGGGATTATAGGTCCTTTACCATGCCCTTCTAGATTTTGCCAAAGGTTTATTGTATTTTCTAATATGTGCTATTGAAAGGTTGCTCCTAGAATGGTTTAATTTGTCCATGGGGTGTAAGGTGTGGGGTAGGAGTGACTATTAACATAACCCGGTTGTGATATGGAATTATAAAGTTTATGATTAAGAAGTAGTATGACTCCAGTGAGTGGCTTATGATTAGGGAATATTGTGACGCCAGTGAGTGGCTTATGATAGGGTGATGCCAGTGAGTGGTTTATGACTAAGGAATGCCAGTGAGTGGTTTGTGATTAAGGAATGCCAGTGAGTGGCTTGTGATTAAGGGATAGTGTGACGCCAATGTGGGGCTTTAGTGTAACGCCGATGTGTGGCTTATTAAAATGTTACATGTTTATTAAAATATTATCATTTTCTAACTGGACATAAAACTATTATAACTATCCTAAGTACTGCAAAATTCACCTCTGAGTCGGACATAGGTGATCAGGCTATGTCCCACTGTCCCTGGTTGAATATAGGTGATCAGTCTATATTCACCCGAGGTTCAATGAATTTTGAAATACTTAGCTTAGTTACGCTAGTAATATGTCACAATACTTTTAAAGGTTGTCTTGAAGGATTAGAACAATTATTCTCTTTATGTGAGGGAAAGGTGTAGTGCTGTGATACGTAAATATACGTATAGGGAAGATAATTGTAACCTATAATGAAATTAGGTGAGCAGTGATAAAACATGTATCTTAACAAGTATGATCTCAGCAGGATCATAAGTGAGGCATCAGCTCGGCAGGCAGACACGTGTCGGTCATAGGGTTTAGTTTTTGTAAAAGTGGTTATAGTCTAGGTTTTAAAAATACCCAGTTCCCTATAACCTGGCTCTGATACCAATCTGTAACGCCCCCAAAAATGACTCAGCGGAAGCATACAAGTATTGGGGTGCTACTAAATTGATATCACAACATAAGCATAGAACAATTGGTTTTTCATAAATAAACTTTTATTCATACTTAAAAACAATGTTTACATTATTGATTAGTGCGGAAAATGGCCCATTATAAAAAGATGGTCCCAATACATAAATCAGAGTCATCTATGACCATACCATGCCGAGCTATCACTTCAAAACCAGAAGATACATGCTAAAAGGGGTCAGCTTACGCTGTTGAGTTCATAGATTTATTTAAAAAGGGATTTCAGTACACTATTTCAAATTTGGTTTTTGATGATCATTACGTCTTGCATAATGTCATGAAACTTATGATTTCAATTCATAAAAGGGTTTCATAAAAGGATTTCATTAGTGGACCATGAAAAGGGTATATGTACACTACAATGAATATAATGCCACATATTTTTAAGTCTATTACGCT
The DNA here is from genome assembly GCA_019973895.1 of Chrysanthemum seticuspe. Classification (NCBI taxonomy): domain Eukaryota; kingdom Viridiplantae; phylum Streptophyta; class Magnoliopsida; order Asterales; family Asteraceae; genus Chrysanthemum; species Chrysanthemum seticuspe. The sequence goes on from BPTQ01000008.1 coordinate 190,755,045, forward strand.
AGCACTAAGCTCATGCAACCGAAGCTACGACAGTTTCTGTATGCACAAAGAAGTCATACAATATGGAGCCCATGGCGAGTGTTTATCCCAATACACTCGGTCCCGACATGCTATATGTTTCGCCTTGACCCAAGCGGGGTCAACCGAACAGGGGAGTCACCCCCAATAGATCTATTTATAACATTCGCGCTTCCCGGCAGGAATTGACGGTTCATGAAAAGTGTAATTTGGGATCTAAAGTCTTAGGCTAAGCTGCGCAATATTCTAGGTCAAACATTTTGGTATGGTCCATAAGGCATCTATGTATGATGAAAACTTTAAACATGTAAAAGCATAGTATGCATGGAAAAGTACCATTTAAATCATTTAAGTAAAATGAGCATGTATCTTTCCCCAAAACAAGTAAAAGCAGATTAAAAGTAGGGGCTATGAAAATCACCTTGGCAATGTGCAATATGAAGTCTAAAGGGAATTAAATCAAGGAGTGATAGTGCACGGCTCCGACACGCAACCTAATTAATACGACAATTTAGTCTTTATGTTAAAGACTCGATAAAGTTTAACTAACTTTATAAATTTTTAAATGTTTTTGTTGTTGTTGTTGTTGTTGTTGTTTATGTGGCATCATTTATCTTAGAACAGTTTACAAAGATTTGGATGGACCTCGGCTTAGGAAGGATGACATGGAAGGAAGTCTTGAAGGAGGAATTACGACTTTGGTTTAATGATGATCAAATGATAATACTTGGAAGAGTACACGCAGAAAAGATATCAAGGTTGAACAAGACTTCGGTTTGACGATAACCGAATGACGATGTACGAAAAGTTGTACGTAGGATGAGATATTTTCGGTGTGAACGAAAGAAATATATACATACTTATATTAAGTGTATATATATTATATATAGATATATACTCGTGACATCTAGTCTTTAAATAAATGTGTCTATTTTAAAGAAAGTTTAAATCTCAACTAAATCTTTATATACAATTTATAAAATATAACGTGGTTACTATGTTTCGACAAGTTTTAACTAACATTTTACTAGAAGGATTCCCTATACTCGTTTTCAAGAAATAAATTTTATAACCGAAAGAGGTTTTATTTAATCTAAGTAATTAATTTACGAAATGATGTCAAAAGTTATGTTACAATTCGATTTAAACCTATAGTTCAAAAAGTGTAAAAATATCAAGTTCTACTAATATATCTCAAAAGTTGTATATGTCCCCGACTAATAAATATATCACAATATGAGTTTTCAAATAATTTATTTTGTTTATAAATCGTAAAATTTAGTTTATTAAAGAATAGGTATAACTCGTATGTAATCCTTCTAATTAATTGGTTTTTGATCAAAAGGTAAAAGTTGAATAGTTTGTGTCATTTATATCCGGTTTATATTTGAAATCAAGTATATGACAAGTTTATATTTTTGGTGAATTGACCGCATAGCAATTTCTAATTATAAATGACTCATGTAATTAATCTTGTTATTACAAGTTTAGTTTTGTTTACTAATTTTCCCGTTGCGTATATACATTGCACGTCGTGTGAAATGGCCATGTCGTATTTTGAATGTCGGTGATAAATGACTCGGGTGAAATGGTATGTCTTGTGTGACAACTTGATACGAGATGGGAAACAAGTCGAATGAGACTGAAAACTCGAGAATACACTGAGTCCAATGCCGGAGTGGGTTATTTAATGCCAAACGAACATTTACAGAGAAGCAAAAGAAATGGGCTTTATGTTTGTTATCTCCCAACGTGGCCCTTACAGAAAATTGGGCTTGAAGCCCAAGTTCAAACTAATACTAGAGTTTGCTTTAACGGCTTTTTCCTTTATGGAATTCAACCAGACACAAGGACAAGACGGACATGTTTTCGACTCACACGACCACCCCTTGTGGTCCTGTGTTAACAGCAGATGGCATACACCCTTCGCGGGTGATGTTAACTCAAGTTAGGCAATCCATTCATCTTCAACTTAACCCAAAATTTAACACTTCAAAGTCAATTTATTTGAATTTTAGAATGGAGAAAAGGAAAAAGCCAAAATAAATAAATATGCATTCGACTCATGCGACCACCCTTGTGGTCTTGTGTCAATAACAGGCAACAAACACCCTTCGTGGGCGTTTTCTCCTTTGTTACTAGAAGCAAAACTAACACCCCTTGGTTGCTTGCACTTTGCTACAACCACTAATTTGACTAGGGATCACAATAAGGTTAATGTTTATTTTGAGAACTACCGGAGAAGAGTGGTTAGGCTTATTTTAGGTCCATCGAGTACAACTCGATTTTCAAAAGACTTGGTACCAACTTCACCCGTATGGGTTTAGTGGTGGTTGTTCACGCCTAACCCAAACGAGCAAAAATGACACCTTGTGAGTGCTGTTTCGTCTCAGCCGAGACTGACCACAAGAGACCCCATTAGACGGGTAGGACATGAATAGATTAGATAAGTAAAATATTGTTTTCTGTTTTCTTACCCTTCGCCACCAACAAAAAAATATCAACCATTAACATTTAACAGAATTATTACCTCATTAAACAACAACAACTTCATTAATCCAACATTAATAATTTCGACGTTATATAATTTTACAACGAGAATACCAAATGAAACGTTTAAACCAATCGAATTAAAATTAGTTATAAGTGAAAATAATAACAAGATGGTATTGTTACAATGAACCCAAGGGTGGATCGGAGGACATGAACGCCGAACTCTAAATGCTCAAATAGGAGAGGGCTCGAAGCGAATTGATACGATTAAATACTCGTAGCATCTTCCTTATGCTTCAATTAACAAAACCCCTCTATCAATTTCCAAAATCCCTTTGTTTCCCGAATCCCTAATTTGTGATCGTGTGATATGTGAACTAAAACCTGTGAAAGTCCTTTCCATTTAAAGAGGATAAGAGGGAATGTTAAACTCTAGTCTCCCTAGCCTCGTATGGAGAGTAGGATCCTTTCTTGGCTCTCGCTGCCATCCAAGCTGTCCTCAAAAGCGTCTTATGACTGCTAGGATAATAGGAATACCATGTATGGGGACTGGTGGTGATACCTTTTGCGTTTGACCTTCAAAAAGAAGACATGATATCCATATTTATGTTTGGTTTTCTTCCATGGCTGTCGACAAGAAGAGGGGAGAGGCAGCAGAGTAGGAGAGGCGTGGGTGACAAAAAAGAGAAGGGTGAAAGTGATAGATTTGTTTTAGAGGTGGTATTAGTATTTGTTTTGTTTTGTTTTTAATGTTCTACAGTATAGATTGTACCCCGTGTTTTGTCGAGTTTATGTGTAAATGTATCTTTCCGGTACCCGAAAAACATAAAAGTTATATTTTTCATAACGTTTTTGTAAGTGTAATAATATATTATTATCATTACGTAGAAATTTGATTATAGCTGTTTGCCGTTATAAATGAGGTGTCGGTATGCGTCCAGTGCCGTGACTTTCTTAAGGAAACGAGATGACCTCTTGTTTTTAAATTTACATATTGACAAATGTAAGAAAATAACCGATTTCAATTTTCTGACGTGATAAATATTATTATAATAATCCAAAATTTTACGGGTTGTTATACATAATACTTCAGACCACAAGTTTTGGGCTTTTGGAATGTTCTTTCAATTATAAATCTACGTCGACAACGACACAAGAAAGGATTTTCTTGTTGCATCTGGCCAAAAGAATTTGTATAATTATTCACAACATAAATCAGTAATATCATGGTTCACAAAATTAGAAGCTTCGAATACATAAATAACCAATATTGTTATAGATTAATAGTTGATACATGGTTAACAAAATCACAATATAACTAGAAACTAAGATCAATCACGCCCGATGCGTAGTCGCTCCAATGATGCTGCCATCTGTCCCACACGAAACTCTAACTCTGAAATGCGTCTCCTCAATCCGGCAATCTCTCGCTCGTACTCGTCAACGCGAGACGGCTGTAACAAAAGATGAGGAAGAACCGGAGGACGGTGTATAAAATTCTCCTCATCTGCAGCTGGAGATATAGCTGGAGAGGGAGGCACATAAGATGGAGAAGAAGGCACATAATCTGGACTCTCAACACGAGCGGGTGTGTTGTTGACACAATGAATGTCCCTCCACTGAATGTCATCCGATTCCTCTAACAAAAGATGAGGAAGAACCGGAGCAGGAGCAGAAATCTGTAACAAAAGATGATGAGTCGTTTACTATAAATCAGTAATCGTTTACTATAAATCAGTAATCCATAATCGTCTATACATGTTTTGTCGTTTACAATATAAATCAGTAATCGTCTATACATGTTTTGTCATTTACAATATAAATCAGTAATCATTTTCTATGTCCTTCTAAACAATGTCTGTCGTTCAGTAAACATATGTGCCCATCCCGCGGCCAAGTCATTTCTGAACCATCTCCATTGTGGGTGAGTGAGCGGGAGTGGTGAGTTTTCATCCAGAACCGCGTAAACGTAGTGAGCAGCTTGGTCTTCCCCCACACGAAGAATCAAAACGGGGGACAATAGTTGTGCTGTATCTGGACCATCTCTCAGCGGAAGACACGTAACAGATTGTGAATTGGATATGCATACAATGGGACGGTTAACAGATGTAGCAATAGCCACGCCCGTGTCTGGCATAATCATCCAGTAACCGTAGGGTACTGGACCTGATTCAAACCAATTCAGCGAGTTGACCATAGTTGTAAACCATACCCTCCCCCACATTTGCATGTAAACTTCCCGGTTATTGTCTACCTCTTCCCTGACAATAGTTCGAATTCTGGGCCATATTTGTTCGGGATGACCAAGACCTACGGCAAAAGCTCGATAGCCACAATTTCCATCACCTTCCACGTTAACAATCCCTAGGATCCACCGTCGGAAAAGAGGTGGAATTCGAGCCATAAAATATACGCTACTGTCATTTGGAATGTACAAGTCGTGTCTTAAATCGCCCTCGCTAGGTTCTTTGTTCAAGTCTGGGACGTTAGAAGGCTCTCCCACGTATGAACTATGTCTCGCAGTTTCTTCATTTAAGTCTCGGACTTTTTTTAGGTTTTGTATAGCTTCTGCGGTGCCCTGTGGGGGGTTCTTTGTTCAAATCTGGGATATTTTGTTTAGCCTTGGATTTTTTGTCCTTTGCGCTTGGACGTCCACGAGTACTTTCTTTAACAGCAGGTTGTTGGGTTGACACAGATTCAGGAGCGTATATACCTCTAAGCATGTTTAACATATTTTTCTTGACAAACGACGATGCTTTGGTTAAAACATTTTGGAATTTTTCTACATCATCTTGACAAGAAAAATATTCAGGCTCTTCAGGCCCTTGAGGCTCTTCAGGATCTTGAGGCTCTTCTGGCGTATGAGTATGTCGGACTCTGGGCCAGGGAACACTTAGTGTTCTCCAAAAATTATCAACAACATTAAGCGGAATAGGCGATCCTGTATTCGAAAAAAGTGACTAGTTAAAATTATCGGTATTGACAGGGAGAATAACTTGATAGGCATAAATTTAAAATACATACCATGAATCTGAAGGTAATACAGTTCGTGATAGCATGGTAAACCATAAACTAACCGCAACTGATGACCACATTCATGTGGGTCCACTTCCCGTTTACTTTCTGCGAGTATGAGTAGTAAAGCATCTCTTGAAACATTATACCGCAATTCGTTAAATAGTGTGCCCTTACACGAATGCAGTTTCTTGATTTTGCTTGTATTCAAAGAGTCTCGTATCGCAGTTTCTTGCGCAGCTATAATCTTGTCAACCGAACACAACAACGTGTCTAAGATGGACTGTGTGGAGCCCAAGTATAACTTCAACAACGCGTGTTGACCCTCAACTCTACATGTTGTTGTCTGGCCGAAGCTGCGATAATGATCGGTAATGTACGACACAAACATGCGGTCGTAATGTTGCAGCCGGTTATTAAAATACCCTAAAACATCTGAGAAAACAATGAATTAATAAAGTGAGAAAACAATTCGAGTAGTTATTTATTAAATAATAATAAAAAGTGTATTAATGGGTAAGTACCCTGTTTTTGGACCAATAAATCCTGTAGGTGATGATAATAGTGCGTGAACACATCTTCGGTCGGAGCTGTAACCATCAAATCCCATGTCCATTTAACGGACTCATACTCCTCTTGCGCAGCGAATTTGTGTCTGCAATGCTTGAGCACATTTTGATTGATATGCCATTGACAGAGTAATCTATTAGCGTTTGGGAATTCTACTCTGCATGCCCCAAGCAAAGTTAAATCTCTGTCGGTGACGATAACCCGCGGATAATATTGTTCTTCTATCACCAACTTAACACATTCCAACACCCATTTGAAATTTGGCTCTTTTTCACAGTTCAAAAAGCTAAACGCCATTGAGAATGTTCTGTTTGTTGAAGTAACTCCAACAATTGTAAAGAATGCCAGTTTAAACAACGTGGTGTTGTATGTGGAGTCCATCAACATGATTTCCGGGAATGTTGTCCACAGGGCATATGACGTCGGGTGAACAAAAAATATTTCCTCCAGCTCATTAGTGTGGTCATTTACCCTGGGGTAATATGTATAACCTTTACGCCTCAAATGTACTAAAAGGAGTTGTATCGGAGTCAAATCACCACGACTGGCACCACGTATCTTGTTTTGTGCATTATATACCGTTTTAATGCTAGACACGTTATTCGGATCGCTCTCTTTTAGTGAAGAAAGTATAATTTGTGGTGCTACTTGATGTTTTGTCAACTGCTCCACCAAAACTAACTCACTTTCTTTTAATCGCATGGCCTGTGAAAAACCATGGAACGAGTCTACAAAATCATGATTATGTTGACCCTCAAGATCTAACCACTAGTTTTAGTGGTACCAGTTCGACCTTTAATATAGTTCGCCAGTAATCTGAATGGGCAATTAATTTTAGCGGTACTAGTCTGCCGTAGTTCATCTTCTAAACCTTCACGTGCAGACGTTCCATGTCTAGAACACTTAAATTCGATAGAGTACTTATAGCCCCTATCTGTTTTAGTTCTTCCTTTAACAATAAGAAAACCGTTCGATTGAGCAGTAGATTGCACCCAATCAGTTAAAGCAACTTCAGTACCGAACACCTAAAAAATAAAAAACACAACAACTTTTATAACTTTCATTTTTAACATATACTTTATACATTTTTTTACAAACTTTTGTTACTTATATTAGTTTTTTTTACAAACTTTTATAAAAAATACAACTTTGTACATTTTTAACAACTTTATTTATTGTTACATTTTGTTTACAAACTTTTACAAAAAATATAACTTATAACAAATTATAATACTCTTTTATAATACTATTTATAAACTTTTTACAATAAATACTTTTCTTATAAACTTTTTACAATAAATACTTTTTACAAACTATTTATAATACTTTACTTATAAACTTTTTACAATAAATACTTTTTATTCTAAAACTCTTTTATAAAATAAAAGAGTACGTGTGTGGTTCTGGTGTGTGTTACGCGTTCAAAAGTTGTGGTGTACGTGTTTTCTGTCTTGAGTTGATATCTGTGTTTCTCTCTCTCTCTCAATCCTCACACACGTATAGCGTTTCTCTCTCTATCCTCTCGTTTCTCTCTCTCTCTCTCTCTCTATGAGATGATAGATCTAAAAACTTTTTAGATGTAGATCTAAAAACTGTTTAGATCGTTGGTGATGTTGCTATTGTGGTTATGTTGTGGTGATGTTGCTATTGTGGTTATGTTGTGGTGATGTTTCTGTGAGAAGTTGTTTGGTTTCGTTGACTATTTTTTAGATCTAACAAGCTTTTAGATCTTGAAGAAAGATGAAAACTTTTGGTATTTTTTATCTGGTAAAGACTGATTTTTTTTAAAACTAAAAACTTGTTAGATCTAAAAAAATATAAAGTTTTGGTGATGTTTCTGTGAGAAGTTGTTTGGTTTCGTTGACTATTTTTTAGATCTAACAAGATTTTAGATCTTGAAGAAAGATGAAAACTTTTGGTATTTTTTATCAGGTAAAGACTGATTTTTTTTTAAACTAAAAACTTGTTAGATCTAAAAAAATATAAAGTTTTGGTGATGTTTCTGTGAGAAGTTGTTTGGTTTCGTTGACTATTTTTAGATCTAACAAGATTTTAGATCTTCAAAAAAGATGAAAACTGTTTTTGAAGATGTTGTGGTATATTTAAATCTGGTAAAGACTGATTTTTTTTAAAAACAAAAAACTTGTTAGATCTTAAAAAAGATAAAGTGGTGGTGATGTTTCTGTGACAAGTTGTTTGGTTTCGTTGACTATTTTTTTAGATCTAACAAGATTTTAGATCTTCAAAAAGGATGAAAACATTTTTTGAAGATGTTGTGGTATATTTAAATCTGGTAAAGACTGATTTTTTTAAAACAAAAAACTTGTTAGATCTAAAAAAAATATAAAGTGGTGGTGATGTTTCTGTGAGAAGTTGTGTGGTTTCGTTGACTATTGTTTTAGATCTAACAAGATTTTAGATCTTCAAAAAAGATGAAAACATTTTTTAGATCTGGTAAAGACTGATTTTTTTTAAATTAAAAACTCGTTAGATTTAAAAAAATATAAAGATGTGGTGATATTTCTGTGAGAAGTTGTTTGGTTTCGTTGACTATTTTTTAGATCTAACAAGCTTTTAGATCTGGTCAGACTGATTTTTTTTTTAAACTAAAAACTTTTTAGATCTAAAAAAGTTTAAAGTTGTGGTGATGTTTCTGTGAGAAGTTGTTTGGTTTCGTTGACTATTTTTTAGATCTAACAAGCTTTTAGATCTTCAAAAAAGATGAAAACTTTTTTGAAGATCTTTGGGTAAAGACTGTTTATTTGGTAAAGACTGATTTTTTTTAACTAAAAACTTGTTAGATCTTGAAAAAAGTTGACTTGTTAGATCTAAAAAAAATGAAAACTTTTGGTATCCTTGTGGTAAAGACTGTTTATGTGGCAATAACTTATTTTTTGTGGTGATGTTTTGCAGGTGATATGCAGTTTCATTACTGGATGGTAAAGTGCAGTTTTATCTCACTTTTCAACTTTAAATGAAAACTTTTGGTGCATATGCAGTTTCGTTACTGGATGGTAAAATGCAGTTTTATCTCACTTTGCAACTTTAAATGAAATAAATAGGTTTTAAAAAAAGAGGCAATGATGATTTTTATTAAAAAAAAACTTAACAGTTTTGGCATGACAAATATGAATGGATTGCAACATTCATATTTGCAGCCAACATGATTGTTTATATCTCATAAAGAGCTAATAATCTGAGCTTTACCTCTTGTGTGTCAAATGGTGAACTAGACATGGTTGTTTGTGGTGTTTGCTTGTTGTGGTGGACCACTTGTGTTGTCTGCTTTCTTGTTGGTGCTGTTGGTTGTGGCTTTCTTGTTGTTGCTTTCTGCTTGCTTGGGAACTGGATTATGGGGTGCTTGTGTAGATTGTCCCTTTTAGTTTGTGTTGTAGCTTTCTTGTTGGTGATGTTGGTGTTGTGGTGTTGTTGCTTTCATGTGGCATTATAAGCCTGAAGTGCCTGCTATGCAACTCTCCTTTGAGAATCTTAGTTACTTTCTTGTGAACTTTTGCAGTTTTGGAATCCTACTTACCACATTCATGTTGAAAACGTGTAACTTGTGAATATTGTTGAACTTGTGAGGCTTGTGTCCTGAATACTTGTGACTTGTGCAGTTAGACTTGTGAGACTTTGTGCAGTTTGAGACTTGTGAGATTTGTGCAGTTTTGGACTTGTAAGACTTGTGCAGTTCCTGTGAACTTGTGACTTTGTGCAGTTGTGACTTAAAATTTTCCGAGGCGATGATGATAACCGAAACCGAATGGACGGTAAAGTGAGATCAAATCTCACTTTGCAACCTTCGAGTTTGAGCCTAAAATTTTTCCGAGGCGATGATTATTTTTGAGCCTTAAAATTTTCCGAGACGATAATGATAACCGAAACAGAATGGACGGCAAAGTGAGATAAAATCTCACTTTGCAACCTTCGAATCTGAGCCTCAAAAATTTTCCAACTACGTTTTTTTTAAAGTTATAAAACAGATTCACAGCAAAAAAAAACTTGTAAAAAACTTGTAAAACAAAAAAAAAAACTTGTAAAAAAAGTTATAAAAAACTTGTAAAACAAAAAAAAAACTTAGTAAAAAAATAAGTTGTAAAAGTAAAAAAAAAAAAAGTCACACAAACACAACACAAAACACCTCAAGCAACACCCCACCACCCCACCTTATAATATTTTTGCACGAAAACCCATGCACCCTCAATAATTCGAGAGAAAATGCAAACACCCTCTACATACAATTCTCATGAGATACCTGCATAGTAGCTCCTTTATTAAAGCTTCATCATCACCAACATAATCAAAGTAGTCTAACTCGTGAAGCTTTAAACCTTATGCCTTGTTGTACGGATTGTTCAAGAAATGAAGCAAGTAGGATTCCCTATTAAGTAAAAAAGCATGTAAAATTAGAAAAATAATGTGAAGATATGATTATTAAATTTCCATACTTCCTGACCATTTGATATGATTTATGTTAAAGATACATTGTATTTAGTTTGGGAATCTTTTGAAGCAAGTTGGACTACAAGTTGTAGTCAATCATGCATGACGTCAATGGACAAGGGTGTGCCTATAAAAAGGCGAAGGAACCTACTCCATTTCTTCGTCTCATCTCAAAGCAAAAATACACAAAAGTGTTCTTTGTATATGTTAGTATTTATGTAGTAGTCTTTGAGTTAATTAGAGAATTGGTGTAGATCTTCTATTTATAAGAGATAAGTGTTTATTCTTAATTTTCATCATAGTGAAATGTATGTCTGTGGTTTTACTCTATTGGGGTTTTTCACGTTATATATGTGTGTCATTTTTTATTATATTTTATATTTTAGTTGTGGGTTGGCTTCAATGCAGTGTCACTTTTCTCAACAATTGGTATCAAGAGCTAAGGTTGGGTGTGTGTATAATTATTTATCGTACGCTCTGTGGTTGCCACTAATAAGTGAACCCTCCACATCAAATGATTATTTATACTCACTCAAAAGGTGTTTGTTACTATTATTAACAAATAATAGTTTTGTCGAAAAGTAGATTGTGATTGTAGCAATGACAGCGAAATTTGAAATCGAAAAATTCAACGGGAATAATTTCTCGTTGTGAAAATTAAAGATAAAAGCTATCCTTAAAAAGGATAAATATTTAGCGGCAATTGATGAAAGGCTAGCTGAGGTCACGGATGATAATAAATGGGACGAGATGGAAGAAAATGCTATTGAAAATCTTCATCCGACATTAGCAGATGGAGTTTTGTCAAGCATAGAGGAGAAGAAAAGTGCGAAGGAGATTTGGGGTCATCTTGCTCCATTATACGAGGCCAAATCGCTCCGCAATAAAAAATTTCTTAAGAGGAAACTTTATGCTCTTCGCATGACGGAATCTACTTCAGTGACTAAGTACGTTAATAACCTGAACACTCTATTTTCTCAGCTCACGTCTTTGAGTCGTAAAATATAGCCACAAAAACGTGGTGAAATTTTACTTCAAAGTTTACGTGGCTCATATGAACAACTTATCATCAACTTAACCAGTAATGTTCTTTCGGGCTATCTAGTCTTCGATGATGTTGCAGCCGCTATTCTGGAGGAAGAAAATAGGTGTAACAATAGGGATGACAGACAGACCAATTCAAGACAAGTGGAGGCTTTGGTGGTGACGAGAGGGGGTTCAATGGAACATAGCTCCAGTGGGAGTCACAATCATGGTAAATCTAGAACCGGAAGGAAGAAGAAATTTAAATGCTAGAAATGTGGCAAGTCGAGTCACTTTAAGATAAATTGTTGGGGTTTAAATACCTCTAATCCTCAAGGAAATGTCGCTAGCACTTCAGAAGATGGTAACACTCTGTGTTGTGAAGCAGCGGTTGCAAATGAAGGCAGTAAAAGATTTGCAGCTGTATGGTTGTTCGATACGGGAGCTACTTTTCATATTATCGCGAGAAGAGAATGGTTTCATAAATATAAACCTATCTCTGAAGGCGGATCTGTGTATAATTGCAATGATCATGAACTAAAGATCATTGGAATTGAAAATATCATAGTGAAGGTGAATGATGGTACAGTTCGTACTATTCCGGATGTGCGACACGTGGAGGGCCTGAGAAAGAACTTATTGTCTCTACGACAATCGGATGATCTTGGTTGTAAGGTTGAAATACAAAACAATCATGAAAGTTATAAAAGGCGTGATTGTACTTATGAAAAGAGAAAAGGTGGCTGCAAACTTATACCAACTGAAAGGAGAGATAATGGAGGAAGCGGAAGCATCTATTGCTTCACATGGTCCAAGTCATAGAGTTGCAATAACATGGCATCAGAAGCTTGGACATATGTCGGAGAAAGGAATGAAGATTCTTGAGGAAAGTAAGTTAATTCCTAGCCCACAAATGTTTCTTTACCTGTTAGGTCACCATATTAGTAACACAAGCATCAATAGAAGAAATAGATAAGAGATCGGATGAACAATCACACAAACACACACGTATGAATAAGTGAAATGTTATGCGTAGGAGTGAAATGTGTAACTTGAACAACCAACCCTCAAGTGAGGGTTATACAAGTGTATTTATAGGAGGGAACTAGGGCAACACTTCCAAGTTCCCATCCTTTTACTTATTGGGCTTGGCCTAGGCTTATGGGCTTTCTACATAAGCCTAGCCTTGATTACAAATATAAAAGCCATATTAAGCTAACTATTACATATGAATCACTAACACTTGAAATATAGTTTAGAAGTGATTCCAACAATCTCCCCCTAAGTGTTATTGATGAATGATAGAGTGATAAACGATGTAGGTGCTGATGTAATAGTAGCTTTGACGTCTTCTGACATTCTTGTTTCTTTTGAGAAGAAGTGCCTTGATTTGAACAATCTCCCCAGTGTAGGGATCTTGTAACTTTTGAAGAGTTCTGCTTTGACGTCATCTTTTTCTTTGTTCTTTAGTTCTTTGTTCTTTGTGGTGAAAGTGATAGTATGTTGTTGTTGTCTGCATCAAGTCTGCTTCGTTGCTCCAGTGTCTCCACGTCTTTCTCCAACATGCTCACACGCTCTTTAACGTTGGATTACAGTACTGATGAAGTTCTCTTAGTCTTTAAACTTTGTAGATTCTTTTATTTGACGTAGAATCATTCTAACTTTTGTGTTGCCTTTTGAGAGAACTTGCATTAGTGATGATGTTGGTATGAGCATGTGAAGAATCTGCACGATCTGTCCGCTCCAGAGCTTCCATAAGAAGAAAAACATACACACGGTTAGTAATAAGCGGATTCCGACACTTACAAGTTTGAATTTCGAGGGTGTTAACAGCATAGTGTGAAAACACGTCTCTAATTCTCACAAAGGCCGTTCCTGAACTGGAGTCCCACGAGTGAGATAACACGATGTACCGAAGTACACCTACAGTTCAGATGAGTCGCTGAGGTACACCGAAGCATCACCTCACGACTGTAGACCGTTTGAGACACACTAAGCGTAATCCACGGGGAGTTACCAAAGTGACCTGCTATCAGGGCTGTTTGATGTTGACCCTGGCAGGATTTTCCATTCAATCACTGAATATCACATATGTGAACCTCTCATAAATGTTCTCGACAGATTGCTAAGATCTGTGAAGGACACGATAATATATCACTTGTGTTCTTATTGTTGAACGACAAGCGATGAATTGTCAGGTGTACCTAAGAGATCTTATGATGAATCTCGTGGCTCTAGACTCAATAGTGCACTTTGGTTTTCCTGAGCGGAGACTAGGGAGAGGGTCTCCTTCTTCAATACCAGCAATCTCTAAGAGAAAGCCGATAGTTTACGTAGGGTTCCCTGTGAGAATGAAACAAGCTTCTGTTGGGAGAAACTTGAGTGGCTAAGAAGGTTTAGTGCATGCGTCACTGGGTCCATGACGACTTTTAATCTTCAATACCGGTGTCACTAAGTGACAACCAGTAGCATATGAATTGAACCCGGTGTCTGCCCTAAGTTGAATAATCTGGAGGGCTATTTCTTTCACCCTTTTCTTTGCTTTTCTTTTTAATTCTTCAACTCCTTCTTTCTCCGATTCTCATTTTCTCCTTTTTATAATCATACCTAAGGACTTCTAAGTTCTAACTATTTGTGATGTCCTTGGGTAGATCCCTCCGGCTCTGGCGGATCATAGGACGGTTATTCCTAACCTTAGTCACGTTATAACTCCGTGACTAACCTATGTTGCCATAAAACCATTTTCTTGTAAATCTCTCAAAGTGGTTATGATTGAAAAACATTTTGTACCACTGTAAGAGTTTGATCATTTGCATAAATACTCCCCCTCCACACGTGCTTAAGTGTTTAGATAGAAATCTGCACGGTGAGAGAAGAGCGCGCACTTTTGAATTGATCGACTCAAGATAGACAATTCCCTGAGGGACACGGTTACGTTGCATAGTTAAAGAGTTACATTGTCAGCTTTTCGGTGACAACTAGCTCTAATAACTACCTTGAAGGTGTGGACAAACCTCGAAAGGTTGTCAAACCCGTCAAAGTTCATGTCTATCAAGAGCTTCTCGAATAGGTACAATTTACTTGGATAAGTCTTTCGAAGAAAAATCTTTTCAATGTATGACTGTTCAGATCCCGTCAATTCATGGGTTAAGTCTTTTCACACGACGATTCAATAGCAATTAACATATTTCTTATCACAATAATTTTCTCCCCCTCAAAAATGACATATAAATGGTATTTTTGATAATAAATATGACCATTTCGAGTTTTGTGGGAAGATTATCACGAAGAACAATTTTGTGAACAAAGTTTTTAGCAAATACTCCCCCTCAACAAGTAATACTAACTTTTGAGGTTTTGAAAACGTAAGGAGAAGTACTTGTTCTTTTGAGCAAAACCTTTTAAAAATGAAAGGTTTGATAAGTTTTACTCAAAAGTAAGAAGCTTTCGCTCCTTTTATAGGATTGTGGCACTGAAGCGTACCACAGGGTCCTTTCATTACAAGAATGGGTTGTACACTGTTATGTGTGCACAAGCCATTGTCATTAAATAATCACACATCTAAACTAATATGAAATTGAAACAAATTAAGGGGTACCAGGTAGTCCAGCAATATTTCCAGGAATGCGAACAGGGCGTTGATAGCCTTTGAGATTAATCCTGGGACGACCACTTACAAAGCTCTCCAGAGTTCTGAACTGGTCCCTTCTGTACAACCTTTCATCGATCAGAGTGATGATCCTCTTAACATCCCGTTTTTCCTAAGAATTCCATCGCTTCTTCGACCCGATGCCTTCATGTATATCCTTTAACCGATAAGCTAACCTATCCCTGACCTTCTTCAGTGTGTGATCCCCAAACTTATGAAGATCTCGACACGCCATCAAGAAGTTGCGTTGTAGTTCACTACGGTAAACTACTCCAAATGGTTTGCTGACGAGAGTGTATTGTGGAAGATGGTTGATGTCAGGAAGTTCTAGCTGAGGTCTGGTGAAGTTGACACGAGTCTGATATGATTCAACAGCAAGTTGTAAATCTTCTACACGTTCCTGGATTACTATGCTTCTAATGAAGATGAGCAGGGACTTGATGTATTCACGTTGAATTTCAGTCGAGAATTGTCTCATTCTTCCCTGTACCTTGGCAAGATACAGATCTTCAATGTCATTGAGAGACAAGTTCTGAAAGTCCACTTCACATAATTCATAGTCCCTTTCGTCTTGTCTTTTGACCACGACAGTCTTGAGGAAGGTGTAATCCCATTTAGACGAAAGAGTGACATGCTTAACAGCAACGATCCCTTTATCACTGTACACTTCATGTTGAGACTTTCGAACCTGGCAGCTTTTGTAGTAGATTCGTCGGCGTTCCGGCCAATGGTGAATCCCGTACATTGCATCAATGTCATACCTTTCCACGCTGTTGGAAAACATGTGGGTAGCCTTTTATTCGATGGCCATGCAGTTGGAGTATATAGCTGCCGGGAACGGAAGTGTAAGTGATGTAGCGTATTTCTTTGAATCATCGCTGCCGTGTAGAAGGAATTCCAAGTCATTGTTGAAGAATTAGCGGAATGGAATCTTAGGTTGATCTGGTTGACCAATCGTTGGTAGAGGTTTAGACCAATCGGTGTAGTATGGAGCCTTGTCTCTTCTGGTGAAGTCGATGTTTGCTTCAGGGTTGAGCCAATCAATGTTGTTAGACATGGCTCGTGCTATATTTTCAAGGTGATATTCAACTTCAATAGCACTTTCCGAGCTGTCTTTGAGTAGTTGAAATGCTTCATTCTTGATTCGTTTCAACTCTGATTTCGTCATCTTCTTCACACGGAACTTTTCTTGCAGTAACTTAGCATGCTCCAACGTACGACCTTCTACCATATCTTGATCATCAGTTAGAGTGGGAGTAGCATCAATAAGTGTGGAGAACCAATCATACTCGGTGTCGTCTTCGTCTAGCCATGAGACGACATCAGCCTTGTGCGTCTTCTTCTTTTTCTTTGGCCTTGATGAGGATGATGGTTTCTTTGTTGAAGCGGGAGAGGTGGGTTGTTGTTGGGGCTCAGGGACTTCCTCATCGTTACCACCAGTATACTCGAAGTGATCATCGGTTTTCTCTGTCTGAGGTGGTAACTCAGAGTCCTGAGGTTTGTCAGTAGAAGAGCGTGGAGGAGATCGTTGTAGAGATGGAGTCCTGTGGAGTGGAGGTGGCATGGGGGATGTTTCATCAGACTTCTTTGAACGTTTGGGTTCGTTATCTTTATCCTTATCCTTATCTTCATCGTCTCTTGGACGTTTAGGCCTTTGAGCTTCTTCTCTGCATGCTGATTTGAGTTGGTATTCCAGCAATGCTTCAAACAATTTACCTTCGTAAGAGGTAAATGTTGCAGATTGTTTAGACATTTGAGTTACCAGCCTGGAAACCAATTCAGCATCTGAGAACACTATAGAATCAGTAGGGTTAATTGTGACGGTCATAGGCGTTGATCTTATAGTTTGCTTGGCGATATGCATCATATTTGGATAGAGTTGTCTGTTAAACATCTCTCTTGTCACGCCCGGAACTTTGTCGAGTAAGAACTGATGAGTATAGCCCTTAATCATCTCATTCAGTTCTCCTTGGACATCATGTTGCATGAACTTCTGAATATACTCCCTTTCATTAGACATCTTTTCTATCTCGTCATTAAGATGTTTGATGTTGTCAGCGAGTATATCTAACTTTTTATTGGTCACATCTTTCTTCCTGACCTGTTTGACAACTTTAACAATCCTTGTCTTTGCCCGAGATATCCAAGAATCGGTAGGTTTCTTCACAGATTTGGATGTGGACCTGGTTGTTCCTTTGGATGGTGGGGGTGAGGAGTGAGAAGATGAATCTGATGATGAGGAGTCGTGAGGTGATTCAGGGTCCTTAGGAGGTTCAGAAGTTTCCTCCTTAGAGCGAGTAGGACTGTCAAGAAGATAATCATCATACTTCACATCGTCATCTTGTCCAGATTTAGCCTTTACTTCTGCCTGAATCCGGGCCTCTGCATCAGCTTTGGCTTGAGCTGCAACCTCTTCATCAGCTTTTTCTTTCTCAGACTTTTCTTTTTCAGGTTCCTCAAAGTCATAATCAATAGAATCCTCCAGTCGCTTTTGTTGTTGCTCAAGAGTGGTGGCACCAGTTCCCTTATCGGGTTGATTAACCGCATCAGGAATTGGTGTAGATTGGACACCACCACTTGACCCTCCGGGGCCACGCATTTGTTGCTGTTCAGACTCTTTAGCCACGTGTTGGAGTCTAATGATTTTGAACTTCTTCATGTATTCAGTATCCAGTGGCTCTTCATCTGAGCTTTCTTCTTCATGCTCAAGTACGGGAGTCTTCCCTTTGCCTTGGTCAGCTTTTGGACTGGGAGGTTTAGCTACTGTTGGAGTGACATCGGTTGCAGTTTCAGAGTAGGTGACCTCCTCGTCTGATTCGGTTTCATCAGAGCTTTCATCCACTAGCTTTGTTTGCGGTTCAGACTTGGGAATGGGAATAGGAACAACTTCCTTAGAGGAAACTGTCCTTTTGAGTGGAGGTTTCCTCTTTGGGAACTTTCTTTGACTCTCAGTGCTTGTAACACTTCCTGCACTGCCTCTTCTGGTTTTCCTTGAAGGTGTACCAGCGGACTTTTCATCGAGAAAACCTACTTTGCCTTCTTCAACCGCTACCAGATATCGTTTGTACGAGTACAGTTGTTTGATATCATCGGTTATAAGGTGATCTGGCAGCACTGCACCTTGTTTCTTTGTTGTGGAGTCCTTAAATCTGACTGAGAGTGTGGGCTCATACAACATGGAGTGTTGTTTGGGGTCATCAAGTCTTAAGGGAATATCAGGATTATACCCTAGAGCTCGTTGGATCAACAGTTTGGTATATCTGACATACGGGATTTTGGTGCCAAGCTTTTTAAGGAATGACATCATGTCGTCCCTGTTGGGTTCAATAAATACCCAAACCCCTTAATCTTGGATTTGAATAGAAAATATCCCAAGTGTTTAATCCGTTAAACACAATCAGGTCACTGAGCGCATAGTCTCTCAGTGAGCCATCTTCAGGATACTTAGTACGAGGCAAAGTATCAGCCTCTCCACTCTGCAAGGCGGATCTTAAAGGGTGAAGACCAAGTCAAGAAGAAGATGGTGGATTCAGTGAGTGATGACAATATCTCACTGAATCCCTACGACTCCTCTCCAACTGTTAATCACTGAAGACAAATGAAGAAAGAGACTGAAGGCTTTGAAGACTGAAGAATGAGCTGGATAAAGCGGGAAAGTTTTACCCAGATAAAACTAAGTCCCTCAAGTGTTTATCCAGTCCATACATGGTCACAATCTTCTAAGATCATATCTTTCCATTTATAGTAAGCGGCGATTCTCTGTCAAAGGAAATAGTATCGCCGCCTACTATAAATAGAAAGGTGAATAGTAACTAAATCCTTCAAGATTCATGTTTGCTAAGATCTATGTTTTTGTCTTCTAGGTTAAAGTAAAATATCATACTTGTATAAATAGCATAAGAAGAAGAGTGAAAAGTTTAAGCTTGTGAATTGTAAAAACACACATACACACAAGCCAACTTTTCACTCCTCCAAATACAACTTTATCCTTGAGCTAGCTCAGTGGGTTCTAAGAGTTGTGCTCAGACTTAGCCTGAGCTTAGAGAGGAGTCACCCCAAACCTTGTCATTTCAATCCCAAGTACTATTCCGCAAGTACTTGGGTAACGTATTCTTTTGATTTATTTCTAACAAGAATATGATGTTGAAAATTACTTTGTGTGTTTTACTTACATTACTTTCAGTCATTATTCACAGTTAAATTGTTTTAAGTACTTAATTGTTTTTTAAACGATAGTGAATAGGGAACAACAAGTGGTATCAGTGCTCGGCTAATTATAAAACTCGTTTTTTTAGGCCGCTCTAAAAGTTTTTAAATTAGGATCCTACATGGCTGAAATTGATGTACCCCAACTAGTCGATAAAAAGGGTGGAGCTTTCTCAGCTGTTTCCCCTAGACTTGAAGTTGGAAAATTCAACAAATGGAAAAAGCGTATGCTTTGCTATTTAATTGGGATGTAACCTTATTATATCAAGTGTATAAATGAAGGTCCATTTGTCCCAAAGACTGCTGAAGGTTTGCCCAAACCTGAAGCTCAGTGGACCCAGGATGAAAGGAGAGTGGTCAACCAGGACCAAAGACTCAAAAGTATCATCATATCTTGCCTTCTTGATGATATAATGGAGTCAGTTATAAGCTGTAATACAGCTAAACAAACCTGGGATGACCTTGTCCATAGCCATGAAGGCCCATCTGATACCAAGGAAAACAGGATAATGGACCTGAAACTTGAGTACAATACCTTCAGGGCTAGGGACTCAGAAACACTCTCTCAAACTTACACCCGTTACAAAACCCTTTTAAATGAACTGGCTAATGATGGTGTTAAGTTGTCCAAACATGAGATTAATGTTGGTTTTGTCAATTGTCTTCCTGAGAAGTGGTTAAACTTCTCTCAGGGACTTAGAAATGCAAATCATATCCAAAACCTTGATCTTCCTGAAATTTATGGGAAATTCGTCTATGAGGAAAACCTCATCAACAGACGATACCCTGACTTAAAGAAGTCTCAGGATGTCAAGAAGTCCCTGACCACCTCCTCACCTATGTCAACTGCTTTCTTTTCTAACAATGTGGTTCAAGATTTTCAAGAAAACTCTGATGATGAGCCTGATGAGAGATCATGTGAGGAGTACCTAAATGACCTGAACGTTGAATTTCAGGAAAGGGCACTCCTTGCAAACTCTCGAAGGTTTATTAAAAGAAACAAAGGTTTTTCAACTGCTAAAGCAAATGAGGACACTGAATGCTTTAAGTGTCACAAAAGAGGTCATTTTGCAAAGGACTGTTTTTCAAAAACAATTTCTGAACCCTCTTACAGACCATCAAGCTCAAATCATTCCTCAGGCTTTACCAAATTTCAACCTAAAATCTATCAGTCTCATCAAAACTTTCAAAATAAATCTGACCAGAACAAAACAATAGATTTTGAGGCGAAGTACAGAAAAATCAAAGCTAAGCTTGCATTGCTTGAGGCCAGTCCCTCAGAACCAAAAAGTGTTCAATCTGTGCAGGGTAAAAACAAAAGTCTTGTTGCTGAAACCTTCGACTGGGATGAAGATCCAGTCTCATCAGATGACGAAATGGTGCATGTCAGCGCACTGATGGCCCTCTCAGAGGAAGACAAGCTAGCTGTTGGAAAGAATCATGCCAGAAATGAAGAATGCGTTAACATCACAATGAAGAAGGTAAATATTCTACTTTCTATGGATGATGACTCTGATTGGCAGTCTTATATGAACTATATCAATGTTGACCTTAAGTTTGTAGAAGAGCAGCGATTAAATCTTTTTTCTAAGTACAACAAGTTAGGTTTTGAATTGAATAAGTGTAGAGATGAATTACTTCTGTTTAAACAAGCTAAGCTTGAGGCCGTCACTTTACAAATTCAAAACACTGAACTAGTTAAAAGAAATCAGGCTCTTCAAGATGAACTAAAAAGGGAAAAAGATATCATTGAAGGTTGGACTGCTAAGAATCCAAGGGTCTTTGATGCTGTGGGTGCCCCCAGTAGCAAAAAGAGAGTCATAGGTGAACATCATCTCACTGACTCTCGCAACAAAGACCAGAGTCCCAAACCATTTGTGTCTGGTGGCATGATTACCAGTATGTTGACTATTCCCAAGCCCAGTGACTGGATTGAAAGACTTAATCCTGAGAGTAAGCTTCCCAACTTTGACTCTGGGAAAATTCTAGAGCCTGAAAGTCAAGCTCTAAAGAGCATACTTGGACTCCCTGATGTGTCTAGTAGTACTGAACACATCTCTGAGTCTGAAGATGAATCTCAAGCACTCCTTCCACCTTTGGAACCTCTTCAGGGTGCTGATCCTAGCTCTGAGCTTACTCCATTACATTACAATCCACACTCTCCTAAAGAAAGGTCTGGACTTGGTAGAACCATTTTGAAAAGACAATCAAAACCAACTCAACAAGAATCCACCCCCACTGAAAATTCCACATCCTCTGTCCCCACTGAAGCTGATCAGATTCAGCAACTGACTGAACTTGTGAGGAAGCTAACTGACAAAATGGAATCTATTGAAAAGGTCCCTGAACCAATCAAGGAGACAAAGTCAGCTTCCTCTAGTTCCTCAAAGTCAAAAGCCACCACAAAAAACAAGCAGAAGTGTGATCTATGCCACTATACCAGTCATACCACTGACAATTGTTATAGAATCCTTTTTTGCATGATCTGTAAAAAGGATGATCACAGGACTGCTGACCACTTGCAATATATGAGTTCTCTCAGTCAAGAAAACTACACAAAAGTTGGTCATCAGTATGCTTCTTCATCCAAAGCTCAAAAATTGAGAGCAAAGCCTCTTCCTCCTTGCCCACACTGTGGCTTTAATGATCATCGCCCTGATGATTGTCTTATGAAATATGCTGTGATATTTGCGGTAACACAGCTCATAAGACATCTCAGCATGACAACGTCATCCATGCAAGGAGAAGTTCAAAACAACCAAAATCCACTGAGTCATCCTCAGTCTCTAAATGCAAAACCTGTGGTAGCTCATTGCACTCTACCACTGACCATGAATCAATTGCTCAATTCAAAGAGACCATGAGACCCAAGCCCACTAGCAAGTGGGTCACGAAGAGAAACTAATTCAGTTTACTACTTGTGCAGAGACATGCCAGGGAGCCTATCTGGCATCTAGACAGTGGATGCTCAAGAAGCATGACTGGTGTAAAGGAATATCTGCACAAGTTTGTAAAAGAACCAGGACCCAAGGTAGTGTTTGGTGATAATTCATCATGTCCCACTGAAGGTTATGGTTCAGTAAACTGTAATGGAATAGTTTTCTCTAGAATAGCTTATGTCAACGGTCTCAAATATAATCTCACCAGTGTCAGTCAGCTATGTGATGCAAAGTACATTGTCCAATTCAATGACAAACAAGGTACCATTTTTAATGCCAACAAGGAAGTTGTGTTGATTGCTCCTAGGAGAGATGATGTTTATGTCTTAGACATGTCAACGCTCTCTAAAGATGGAACTTGTCTCTTTGCCAAAGCCACTGAAACCATCAACTGGCTGTGGCACAAGAGACTCTCACACTTAAACTTTAAAAACCTCAACAACTTGGCAAAACAAAACAAGGTCCTTAGCTTACCATCACTGGTTTTTGCAAAAGATAAACCATGCTCAGCCTGTGAAAAAGGCAAACATCAAAGAGCATCCTTCAAAACCAAGCAAAACTTCTCCATCAAAAGCTGCCTTCACCTCTTGCATATGGATCTCTTTGGACCAGTTAGTCCTAGATCAATCCAGCATGAGAAGTATACACTTGTCATTGTCGACGAGTTTTCAAGGTACACATGGGTATACTTTCTTTCCAAAAAGAGTCAGGCAGCTAATACTATAATGTCATTCATCAGGAACATTGAAAACCAGAATGACATTACAGTGAAACAAATCAGAACTGACAATGGTACTGAATTTAGAAATGCTGAGCTTGAGAGTTTCTGTGATGAGAAGGGAATCTCCCAAAATTTCTCATCTCCTTATACCCCTGAACAAAATGGGGTAGCTGAAAGGAAAAACAGAACTCTCATTGAGGCTGCAAGAACCATGTTAAATGGCTCAGCCCTCTCAAAGCATTTCTGGACTGAAGCAGTCAAAACAGCCTGTTACACTCAAAACAGGTCAATCATTGTCAAAAGACATAATAAAACCCCATATGAGATATTCAAAGGTAGAATTCCTAATATCAGCTACTTTCATGTATTTGGATGTCCTGTGTTTATTCATAATCACAAGGATCATCTAGGCAAGTTTGATGCTAAAGCTGATGATGGATACTTTCTAGGTTACTCACTGATCTCCAAAGCCTTCAGGGTGTTTAACACAAGGAGACAACAAGTTGAGGAAACCTTTCATGTCACCTTTGATGAAAGTGTCGAAAGCATTAGGTTCTCCAACACCTCAGTTGAGGAGATAGGAATTGATAACTCTTCAAGATATCCTCCTGATGAGTTTAACACTGAAATCAATTCCTCATACCAAGCTGATGCTGACATCTCATATTATGTCTTACCTTACAATCTGTCACAACCAACCATCAGTGAATTCATTGATAACCAATCAGTCCCTGATGGGATAGGTAACACTGAACCAAATGTTCAGGACCCTGTGATTCATGAAACCCAACGTGAACAAGACATCTCAACAGATGCTCTTGATGATACTATGGCTCAAATACCTGAACTCACCCCTATGTCACCAGTGGCTTCTTCAAGCTCAGATCCTAGACCACAAAGTAAGTGGACAAGAACTCAGGACATTGAGCTTTTAAACATTATTGGTGAACCTACTGAAGGCATGCTCACTAGAAGCATGGCTGCTAACTTAACTGCAGCTTCAGCAAATGAATGTCTATATGCTGATTACCTATCAGAAATAGAACCCAAAAGTGTCACTGAGGCTCTAAAATACCCAAGCTGGGTTCAGGCTATGCAAGAAGAACTGCAACAGTTTGATAAAAACAAGGTCATGACCTTGATCAAATGTCCTCAGGATGTAGTAGTCATAGGAATGAAGTGGGTTTTCCGAAACAAAACTGATGAAAACGGCACTGTCATTAAAAACAAAGCCAGACTTGTAGCCAAAGGTTACAGTCAACAAGAAGGCATTGACTATGATGAAACATTTGCTCCTGTTGCAAGAATGGAAGCCATCAGGATTTTTCTTGCATATGCAACATACATGAACTTCAGGGTCTACCAAATGGATGTTAAAAGTGCATTCTTAAATGGTGATCTCAAGGAAGATGTATATGTTCAGCAACATCCAGGCTTTGAGAGCAGTGAATTCCCTGACTATGTCTGCAAACTTGACAAGGCCCTTTATGGACTTAAACAAGCTCCCAGGGCATGGTATGAAACTCTCTCAGCCTTCCTAATACAAAACAAGTTTGTCAGAGGAAAGATAGACAACACACTGTTTGTCTATAGAACTCAACAGTATGTGATACTAGTCCAAGTGTATGTTGATGACATCATCTTTGGCTCATCAAACTACAAACTTTGCAAACAGTTTGAAAAACTGATGACAAAGAAGTTTGAAATGAGCATGATGGGGGAACTCACATACTTTCTTGGACTACAAATCAGGCAAACTGATAAAGGAATATCCATCAGCCAAGAGAAATACACCAGAAATCTCTTGAAGAAATATGAGATATCTGACTGTGCCTCAGTAAAGACTCCAATGGTCCCACCTAACAATCTTGGACCTGATCTCTCTGGCAAATCAGTCAATCAAACTCATTTCAGAGGGATTGTTGGCTCACTGATGTATCTAACTGCTTCTAGACCAGATATCCAATTCTCAGTCTGTCTAATAACAAGATATCAGTCCAATCCTAAAGAATCCCATCTCACTGCAGCCAAAAGAATACTCAGGTACCTGACGGGAACCCCAAGCCTTGGACTCTATTATCAAAAGTGCTCAGGGTTTGATCTCAAGGGTTACTCTGACTCTGATTATGCTGGCTGCAACATGGACAGAAAAAGTACCTCAGGGTCCTGTCAATTTCTTGGAGGAAAACTAGTTTGTTGGAGTGCTAAAAAGCAACAATCAGTAGCTATGTCCTCAGCTGAAGCTGAATATGTAGCTGCAGCAGGATGTTGTGCCAATGTATTATGGATGAAAAGTCAACTCAGTGACTATGACATCCATTACAAAATGGTGCCCATCTTCTGTGACAACACCAGTGCTATTGCAATCTCCAACAACCCTGTCCTCCACCAAAGAACCAAACACATTGATATCAGATATCACTTCATCAGGGATCACATAATGAAGGGAGACATTGAACTTCGTTTCATCCCTACTGAATATCAACTGGCTGATATCTTCACAAAACCCTTGGATGAACCTACCTTCAGGAGACTGAAAGCTGAATTGGGAATGCTTGACATTGAAAGTCATGTATCTGAAAACCAATCTCAGTAAGTTCTCTGAAATGGTTCATCCTCCCTGAACATCCAAATCAAACCTCTCACTGAATGAGTAAGACTCACTCGGGTCCCTGACAGAAAGCATTGAATGAGTAACTAAATGCTCCAAGTATTAGTTACTTAAATGTCCTAGGTTGGTAATCCCACCAACTTAATATAGGAATACATGTCTTACTGTCAGGAGTATCATCATTTACCTCACCCCACTTGGCATTAAATGCCTTCTCTCACATAAAATATCCCATGGATATTTTATTACTGCTAAAGTGCACTTTTACTATGCATTACAACTGTTTTCCTTGAAAGACGGGAATTTACTGCGTAAAGTAGTGGGTGGCATTAAATGTGGAATATCAAACGATCTCAAAAAAGGTCTTTACATATCCACACTTATACAAAACCACCCCTCTCACTACTCTATAAATACCCTCTTCAAAACCACTAAAACACACACAAATCAATTTCTGCAACTAAACTCTGTCAAAATCCTTTCTCAAATCCAGAAATATTTGTGTGTTCTCAAAACCTTCAAAACCTCTTTTGGAAAACCCTCCTTGTAAACATTTACAAAAGTTTTTCATCACAAACTAGAGAGATCTAAACACTTTGATTGTTCTTGCCAAACGTTTTTTTTAACCCTAAAAACTTCTTTAATAGAAATGGCTAGAACACAATCTCTCCAGTTTGCTTCTCAGTGGGTAGGGGATCTCACTAACGTTGAATTCAAAACAAATAATGTCATAGGTAATTTTGAATACCCTGAAAATGTCCCAACCTATAAAGACATTGTAAAATTTTTATTCAACTGCCCACTCAAAACGGCCTTTGTAAACTGTCCCTCAGTGGTGTACCCAAACTACCTTAGGGAGTTTTGGGCAACTGCTAAAGCCTTTGACCCGACACCTTCTACTGATGAGAATAACCTTAGACCACTCAGGGAGTATCTCATCAGGTTCTGTCTTAATGGGGGGCAACAATACACCCTGGATTACAAAACTTTTTGCACTTCAACAGGGTTAGATTACAACAAAGGTGTTTATGTCGCCCATCCTGAACCTTCCACAGTGAAGGATGGGTTAAAACAAATCATTTTGGATCCAACATTTTTGGACAAGACCCCAGTCACAAAAAATTCATTCCCCGTGGCTTGGAGGATCCTTTTCACTTTTGTGATTCAGGTCCTCGGCGGGAACCACTCATCCACTGAACAGGTTAACTCTATTCAGTTGATGATGGCATACTGTCTGATGAATGGGGTCACTGTCGACATAGGGGAGATCATTTACAGTGATCTTGTAACGAAGCTACAGAGCAAAACTAGGACGAAGTATATTTCGTATCCTAGGTTTGTCTCTTGTGCTTTACAATCGTTACTGGGTGCCAATTATACTCAGGATGAAAAATTTGGAAATTTACCTGGCATCCTGAGTCCTTCAAACTTTCAAAAGGACCCATCCCTTGTCACACCTATTGAATTGACGGCCCATATGGTTGCTGTAAACAACCAGGAGGGATCAGTGTCTCCAAACCCTGCTCCTAAAAAGAGAAAGGGGAAGTCTCAGACTGGGACTAAGACTAAACCAAAGTCTCAGGGCCCTGAGGCTTCAGGAGCACCGCCTAAGAGGCACAAAAAGCCTGAGACCAAAAAGACACCCACTGACCAGGCAACAACCACCCCTGTGACAACGAAGGACACTGATACATCACAGTCAGTGCCCTTGGTCA
Organism: Chrysanthemum seticuspe; assembly: GCA_019973895.1. Lineage (NCBI taxonomy): Eukaryota > Viridiplantae > Streptophyta > Magnoliopsida > Asterales > Asteraceae > Chrysanthemum > Chrysanthemum seticuspe. The sequence continues at coordinate 190,782,448 of BPTQ01000008.1, forward strand.
CACCTACTACTCCCCAAGATCCAGAGGGAAACAAACAACCCGCTGGTAGGGGAGCGCCTTCCACTACGCCTGATGATGACATTAACAAATCCAAGTCTTTGTCAGAGGGCACACTAATCGATCCCAAAGACTCATGGGGAAACAAACAACCCACTGATAGGGATACAACATTCACTGACTCTGCTAAAGGCACTGGGAAATACCCACCAGTGTCTCAGGGGTCACTGGGGGACAAAGACTCGGAGGGAAATGAACAACCCGCCGATACGAAACCCAAAACCAATCCTGACTCCCGAGAAGACGCTGGGAAACTCCCACCAGTGTCCGAGGGGTCCACTGGGGACAAAGACTCAGAGGGATCAATACCACCCGCTGATATGGAACCCATTCCCACTCCCTTGTTAATAGTTGCTGAGGTTACTGAGTTGCTAAAATCTGATGATGACCTTGCTGAAAGTGATGAAGAAATCTTATCAGCAGGAGAAGAAGTGGACGCTGAGGTTCAATCTGAACAAGAGCCTCAGCCTGATCCAAAGGAGCAGACTGAATCCCCATTCCAACATGATGATCAGGCTTCTGAATCCTCAAGCTCTGATGAATTCAAAGAGTTTGACAATGTTCTTCCCCTCACTGAAAGGCAGTTGGCTTAGTGGATCACCAGGGCTTCAAGGAAGCTATACTCAGGGGTCACCAAAACATTGTGGGAACAACATACTGAGGCTGCTGCAAGTTATGCTGATCTAAAGGCAGAGGTACAGGGCTTTGATGAAAATGTTCATGAGCACATGGACTTGATGTATGACAGACTCTTCGGACTGAATGAAAATATGGCCAACTTCTTAGGGCACCTTCAGACTGTAGGCACAAAGATCGATGAAATCAGGGAATTTGTCAAAGAAGATCCAGCACTTAACTCTCAAGTGCTAAAGACTACTGAGGCATACTTGAAAAAATCCTCCAACCTTAATGAACTGCTAGATCTGCTCAAGTCTGCAAATGTTCAGGGTCTTCCATCCTCAGTCCAGTCTCTTCAAGCTACAATGGACTCTTTGAATACACAGGTGGCGACCATGGCTCAGGCATCCTCCTCCCTGGCCTGGAATCTTGGTCCCCGGATGACTGCCTTGGAGCTTTCTCAAGCTAACTTGGATGAAAAGGTCACTAGTATTCAGGCCGATACTATAGAGATTATGGCTATGATGACTGAAATCTATCAGGCCTTCAAGGGACAAGCTGCTCAGTCCCCCTCAGCACCAACGCCAACTCTTGCCCTCACTGAAGCTCTGGCAATAGTTGAGGGGGAGAATACTGCTGAAGAAACTCCTCTTCACACTGAGGGGGAGCAAACACCACCAGTCTCAGCAGCTCAAACATCATCATCATCAGCACCAGTCTCAGCAGTACCAATCTCATCACTTCCACCTCATGCAACAACAACAACACTGACAGTCTTAACACCAATCATGACAACAACACCTCCCATTATTGCATCATCTTCCTCAGGACAGGACAAGGGCAAAGGCATACTGACAACTACTGAGCCTGAGAAGATTCCCTACAAAATCGGTGACACTGAATACCTCTTCACTCCTCAACAGCTAACCAAACACCTTGCTAAAGAAGAAAGGAAATTGAAACAAGCTGAGGATGATAAGAAGACTAAGGAGGCACTGGCTAAAGTGATTGCCGAAGAAGCTGAAAATGTGGGAATAGATGCAAGCAAGCTCAAAAAGGGTCAGGCAGGACAAAAGTTCAAAGATGCTCAAGCTGCTCAAATGGCTGCAATGAGAAAGCAGTATGAAGAAAAGAGAAAGAAAACTGAAGCTCTCAGGCAAAGCAGAATTGAGGAGTACAACTGGACAATGACCAGTCGAAGGCTTCCTGAAAAAATCACTGATGTCAAGATTATTCCCAACACCAAACCATTGGCTATGAATGTTTTCAGAGGGGATGACAAAAGACACTTTGAGGTTCATGATCCCTTAAAATGCAGTGACTTTGGGATCACTGAACTTGATGAACTTGGTCCGATCATTGGAAAGAAGCAAAATAAGGTGGTCAAGGATCTGATGAAAATGCTCAGTAAAAGATATGAAAGGCTGAGGGATGCACCAGCCCAACTGGGAATTCAGCCTGCCTTGACTGCACCTCAAGGATCTCAACCACAAGCTTCCACTGGCAAAAGGAAAAGAGTTGATTTCCAACCTGAGATCAAAGTGCCTGGCCTTGAATGCAACAGAGAACTGCCTGAGGGTGTAAATTTTGTGAACTGTCTAGTGATTGAAGAGCTTGAAAGAGGGCTATTCCACATTGATGTCTATGGGAACCCTGCATTTCAAAGATGGAGTGACATTGATCAGGCTGGAGTGGCTGCAATGATCAGCTATATTCCAGTGGCCTCTCAGATCCAATCCCCAGCAAACGTCAGGTTTTGTCAAGACCTAAATGCTAAGATCAGAGACCATCCTGACAGGGAAACACTCATCACCAAGAAAGTGAAGCTTGAAGCACTGGGTATCCATCTGGACTGACATCAACTTATCTTCTTGTACTAGTGATAGGAATTATGTAATCTGATCAATAAAAGATGTATGTTTTGTTAGACTACTCAAAGTTCATTATTATTTTCATTAGTACATCCAGTGTAAGAAGAAGCCATTAGCTCACTTACACTGATAAAACACTTAGGCTATTTGTATATCCAAATAGGGGGAGACTGTTGGGTTCAGTAAATACCCAAACCCCTTAATCTTGGATTTGAATAGAAAATATCCCAAGTGTTTAATCCGTTAAACACAATCAGGTCACTGAGCGCATTGTCTCTCAGTGAGCCATCTTCAGGATACTTAGTACGAGGCAAAGTATCAGCCTCTCCACTCTGCAAGGCGGATCTTAAAGGGTGAAGACCAAGTCAAGAAGAAGATGGTGGATTCAGTGAGTGATGAAAATATCTCACTGAATCCCTACGACTCCTCTCCAACTGTTAATCACTGAAGACAAATGAAGAAAGAGACTGAAGGCTTTGAAGACTAAAGAATGAGCTGGATAAAGCGGGAAAGTTTTACCCAGATAAAACTAAGTCCCTCAAGTGTTTATCCAGTCCATACATGGTCACAATCTTCTAAGATCATATCTTTCCATTTATAGTAAGCGGCGATTCTCTGTCAAAGGAAATAGTCTCGCCGCCTACTATAAATAGAAAGGTGAATAGTAACTAAATCCTTCAAGATTCATGTTTGCTAAGATCTATGTTTTTGTCTTCTAGGTTAAAGTAAAATATCATACTTGTATAAATAGCATAAGAAGAAGAGTGAAAAGTTTAAGCTTGTGAATTGTAAAAACACACATACACACAAGCCAACTTTTCACTCCTCCAAATACAACTTTATCCTTGAGCTAGCTCAGTGGGTTCTAAGAGTTGTACTCAGACTTAGCCTGAGCTTAGAGAGGAGTCACCCCAAACCTTGTCATTTCAATCCCAAGTACTATTCCGCAAGTACTTGGGTAACGTATTCTTTTGATTTATTTCTAATAAGAATATGATGTTGAAAATTACTTTGTGTGTTTTACTTACATTACTTTCAGTCATTATTCAAAGTTAAATTGTTTTAAGTACTTAATTGTTTTTTAAACGATAGTGAATAGGGAACAACAGTCCCATATCAGAGCTTCAACTTCAATGTGTTTATTGTTGACCAAAGCCCAAAATATCTGTAGTTCCATGAGCTTGGGATGCTCATAGCCACTGTCACATCCAGAAACAGATTTGGTGATTATGATGTAGAGAGTTCTCCATGGCTGAGGAATATTCTTAAGATCCACGTATGAATGCTTAGTGATTACTCCTGTAGCTTCATCATAACCAATGTCGATCATGAATTGCAGAACAGTCTCTTCAGTTGGTGCGGCATTGTATTCAGTTGGTTCGATGACAGGGATGAGAAGAATAGCCCTTAAGTCTGCAGGTGTGATGGTGACTTGTTTGTCATTGAGCGTCACTGTCACAACATTTTGTCCTTTGATCTTTTGCATTGTATTCCAGAACTGGTGAATATAGATCTCAGGAACTGTAGCAGAATTGGTGAGCATGTTCTGATAGGGATGATTCTTCAGAATATCCACAGCAATTAAACAAGAAGATTCCGAGCAGGTGAGAGTATCAAAATTAACACGAAGGTTGTTCTTTCCTATCTTCATTGGATAGCCATTAGGGAATATATCAGCAATGGTAAGAACATTTGCTGCTTCCACGTTTTGTAATTGAGCATCCATGTCGTGATCTGAAAGATATTTAGCCAAAAGAACCAACATATCGAAAGACATTATGTTAGTCAACAGATGGTTTTATTGTCTAATTATTGAATGAGATATGTCGATGATTGTTACGAGTCCAATGTCACTTGTTTATCCAATAGTCCAATGACGTCGTGATAAGTTTCGTGAGTTGATTAACTTTAAGTTTTAAAGTCCATGTTTTCACTTATTTTTCACATCATATTACACAATTAAGTTTATTGGTGACATTATTGGTTTCGTGGCGTTATGATTTATTTATTTACAAGTTTGCACGCGTAACAATTCATAATTAAGGTTAAAACTAGGCTTAGGCGTAGAAATGGCAAGCTTATGCGTAAACAGGAGTGTTATACGCGTAAGCATAAGCTTATGCGTAGGTTCTTGACTTACGCGTAAGAAATATTACGCGTAGGAAAAGAGGCCTTATGCGTAAAGCTTACGCGTAAGCGTATATGGAACCTTACGCGTACGACTTACTCGTAAGAGTCAACCTTATGCGTAGAGGTCACTGTTTACGCATATCCTTCACAGGATACGTGTAGTCCCTTATGTAGAACCTTACGCGTAAACGTTACGCGTAATATTTCTCTTACGCATAACATGCTACGCGTAAGGTGATCCTTATGCGTAGATGGAAAATACCCTTGATTCTGAATTTTCACGCGTATTAAACCTGAAATAATTTCATCATAGCACGAATATGAACACATACATTCAGTTATTTTTCAGATCAAATCATGAATACTCATAGAACAGTTACGCGTAAGAAGACTTATGCGTGGACCTAAACCCTAGGAATTACGACTAAGAATTCTAGCCATAGGAAATGCACAAAACTTGTTCTGGTAATACTAAGAAGTCAAGTGAGTTGTTCTGTCCAAGTTTTAACATCAAAATCATAGCGAATCAAAAATACCCAAATTTCAAGAACATAAACCCTAATTTCTAATTCAAGATCAATTAGTGTTTCTGGGTTGGTTCTGAGCCTAGATATCATCAATTCATTATGAGAACAACATTAAACAAGCGACTAATTAACCAGAAACGTTCACACAAGGAAGTACCCAATTTCATGCATAAACCCTAGTTTTCAAAATCAATCAATTCGTGTATCTGGGTGATGTTTAATAGAAAAAAAATGAGATCATTGAAGTAAGAAAAACGTTTTGACACAATCATTTTAACCATAAACACACATACTTGATTAGGTGTTCATATGCTTATGCGTAGAACACCAAATCAATCATAAGTGAAGATTTAACCGTTAGTTTTTACCATAAATCAAAACCTTTGTTTAAAATCTTGTTACAAACACAGAATCACTTACAAATTGATGATCAAGTAACCGGATTTGATGAATGATTTTTATGCGTAGGATGAGTTTGGTGAGATATTAAATGTAGTGAATTTAATGAGTTTGGTGGAAGTTTTATGAAAAATAACTTTGAGCTTTTGACAGTTTTAGCCCCTCCACCTTTTCTATTTACATCCATTGTCCATAACTTCCATTTTGGTTACCAAACGAAGGATATTTAGAACGAAATTTTGACGACACTCCCCCTCCACTTAAGAAATAATGAAGTTTTATAATTGTAGTCCGAGGAGTGTCAGTAAACTAGAAAAGTGACCACTATTTAAAGAAACAACCGGGATAAAGTAACATGCAAGTACAAGGTTTTATGAAACTGAAAAATATTTGCTTTCTCCCCCTCAACACTTGATCGAAAAAAATACTGAATTTTGAAAGATTTGAGTGTTGACGGAAGATTTGTACTTACCACGTTAAAAGAAGTATAGATAGAAAAATATTTTTGTTGTTTTATCAGATTTTATAATTTTGTATTTTGTTTTTGAAAAATATTTACAAAAGAGGTTTTGGTGTTTGACTGGTTTTAAGAATGTTTGAAGAGTTCATCTAGTTCCTCTTGAGTCAAACACCGCATACCAATCCGGTGGACCAACTCATTAAACCTAGCAGGAGCTAAGGCTTTGGTGAGGAGATCTGCCAATTGGTATTCTGTACCCACAAAGTATAATTCAACTGTACCCTGTTCCACGTGGTCCTTGATGAAATGATATCGAAAATCGATGTGCTTTGATTTCGAATGTTGTACTGAGTTGCACGAGATCGCAATAGCACTCCGATTGTCGCAGTACATCGGGATTTTGTCAAACACGTAACGATAGTCTTTGAGTTGTGTTCTCATCCAAATGACTTGAGCACCACACGCAGACATGGCTAAATATTCAGCTTCGGTTGATGACAGCGATGTACAACCCTGCTTCTTCGATTGCCATGACACCAGTTTATCCCCAAGAAATTGTAATGCTCCTGAAGTACTTTTCCGTGAGTCTAAGCATCCTGCGTGATCAGCGTCTGAAAAAGCTATTAGTTCAAAACCAGAATCCTTCGGATACCAGATCCCCAAGTTAATGGTTCCCTTGATGTATCGGAGGATTCTTTTAGCCTCAGAGAGGTGGGTTTCAGTTGGTCTCGACTGATAACGGGAGCAAAGATATACGGCAAAGACAATATCAGGCCTGCTAGCTGTTAGATACATGAGAGACCCAATAATACTACTGTATTTAGTAGGGTCCACCAATTTCCCATGTAAATCAACATCTAGCTTCTTGGTATGAGCCATTGGTGTGGCATAGGTGTCATAGTTTTGCATTCCAAATTTGTTTAACAATTCAAGGGCATATTTGGACTGACTCTAGAAAATACCACGGGGTGATTGACGAACTTGCATTCCTAGAAAGAATGTGAGTTCACCCATCATTGACATTTCAAAATGTTTTGTCATTAATTTTGCAAAAGCATTTGAGTATTTTAAATGTGTTGACCCAAAAATGATGTCATCCACATAGATTTGAACGATTAAGATGTGAGCCCCGTGATATTGTATGAAAAGTGTAGGATCGACCAAACCTTTGGTGAATTTATTGGCAATGAGGAAGGATGATAACTTATCGTACCACGCCCGAGGAGCTTGTTTGAGACCATACAGAGCTTTGTTCAGTTTGTATACATGGTTTGGGAACTCAGAATCAACGAATCCTTCTGGCTGGCTGACATAAACTGTTTCTTTCAGTTGACCATTCAGAATAGCAGTTTTGACGTCCATCTGAAAGACCGTTATATTCATATGAGCTGCAAACGCGAGAAAGATCCGAACAGCTTTAAGACGAGCAACAGGAGCGAATGATTCTTCAAAGTCAATACCGTCTTCCTGTCTATAACCCTTTGCCACCAGACGTGACTTATTTCTGATTACGTTCCCTTCAGCATCCAATTCGTTCTTCCAAATCCATTTGAGACCAATGACGTAGACCCTTGTTGGTCTTTCAACCAGTTCCCATACTTCAAGACGTTTGAATTTGTTGAGTTCTTCTTGCATGGATTCAATCCAGTTGTCTTTTGTCATTGCGTCTTTAATGTTTTTAGGCTCAGATTGGCAGACAGTGAGTGCATAAATGCAATGTTCACCATCTGTGTGAAGACGTTGTCTTGTAACGACTGGTTGATTCGGGTTGCCAATAATGTTCTCAAGAGGATGGTCTTTTGTCCAACGGTGTGTAGAGGGTTGATGTTGGTATACATTGTGTGGATTTTGAGGATTCAAATGGTTTGTTGATGATTCCGCGACATCAGGTGCAACAGTTTCATTGGCAAACGGGTTAAAGAATGCATTTGGATCAAAATCTGCAGGTGGGGTTACTTCATTAAGTACATCATCAGCTGGTTCAGTGTCGTTGGAAGCAGTTTGTTCAACTGTTGTTGTAGAGTCAACTGGTGGTGCTTCTTCAACAGTAGTTGTTGTAGCAGGTGTATCAGGTATAAGAGTATGATCAGGTTGAGCAGCGGAAACAGAGGATACACCTAGAGCACGTTCATCAATGTCATCACTAAACAGCGGAGCAAAGAGTGTCACACCCCCAAATTACCTATTTTACAGCGGAATGAAATACCTTGGGGAGGACTGTCATAGCATCAAAGTTACAGTTATATCGAACGACCTAAAGTGTCGTTTTGAAAATATCATTTGATTCATTAAAATAATCAGAGTTTACAAAGATTAGGTCCCAAAAGATTTTCAATATATCAAAACGAGTTTATTACAATCAAACGATAGTTAAGTGCATAAAATATAGGTGAGACGCGTCGACACCGCGACTCTATGATAAGTCCACATGCATGCCATGAAGTGAAAGCCTTAGATACCTGAGATAAAACATGCTAAAAGTGTCAACACAATGGTTGAGTGAGTTCATAGAGTTTCGTTAACAAGTAAAGCTTTTAAAGAGCGTTCATGCAACAAAGGCAAAGTTTTTGATCATTTAGAATAGTCCACAAAGCAAAGGCATTGTAAATCCACTCAGTTCCAAGTTCCGCCCATACAAAACTTGCAACCTGTGTGTTCACAACCCACTGCCAAAATATGTATGTCTAATAGTCAAGTGCACATTATCATAATGGTTCACAAAGCAAAGGAATTGTGAATCCACTCAGTTCCAAGTTCCGCCCATACAAAACTTGCAACCTGTGTGTTCACAACCCATTGCACAAAAATATAGTGTGTCTAGTAGTCGAGTATAAGTGGTCATAATAGTTCACAATATAGTACCACGTATATAATAATGTATGCCAGGCAAAGCCCCTAGAATAAATAATATGCGTCCCGTAACATAGTGGACGAGAGGTTGGCCGACCTCTAATAGCGCTATCCATACTACCTACTAATAGGAGACTAACAATGCGAATGTACGAACAGTACATCATACAACTATTATATACAATTAAGAACACTCCGAACATGGGAGAATTTGCACTGCTCCGAACAGGGGAGACTTAGATTGAAAATGCTCCGTTCCCATAGGGAGACATTCTGCTCCGGACCGGGGAGGCTTTATAGTGATGCTCCGAACAAAGGAGACTTTATAGTGATGCTCCGAACAAAGGAGACTTTATAGTGATGCTCCGAACATGGGAGACTTTAGGTCAAGGTCATAACACGTACGGTTCAATAAGTTCAAACAAGTCATAAGTTTGTATTTAAGTTCAAAAGTTCCGTTCAAAAGTTCGTAATTAAGTTCAAAGATTTAAGTCGAGTTCAAAAGTTCAGAACAGTCAAAGAGCTCGAAACATATCAAAAGGTTCAAAATAGTCAAAGGGCTCAATATTATGTCAAACAAGTTCAAAATAGTCAAAGGGTTCAATATAAGGTCAAACAAGTTGAAAATAGTCCAAAGGTTCAATGTAAAGTCAAGCAAGTTCAAAATAGTCAAAAGGTTCAATATTAAGTTAAAAGAAATTAATTATATGTCAAAATGTTCAAATCAAGTTAAAAGAGATTTATTATATGTCAAAAGAATTAAATCAAGTTAAAGTGTTCAAATCTATGCCAATATGTTCCTATCAAGTTAAAAGAGTTTAACTATATGTCAAAAGGTTCATATCCAGTCCAAAGTGTTCACTTATATGTTAAAGGGTCCAATTCAATTTAAAAGAGCTCAAATATACATGTTGAAGGGTCCAAAATCAAGGAAAGTGATTCAAATAATAGCGTTCATAACATAGTGATCAATTTAGTTCGGACACATTCTACTTACTAGCATAAGTAGTGAAACAAAAGGGTAACAAGTTCGTGATAGATCTAACAATATAGTTTAAGTTCATATAAGTGTAAAGTAAAAGCATGAAGTTGAGCATGTATCTCCCCCGAAGAGTTTATAAAACAATTAAAACGAGTAAAAGTGGGGCTACGAACTCACCTGTTGCAATAGTTATGATGACAAAGTGGATGCACAGAAATGAGACGCAACTCTCTAACCGCGACCTATTATGAATGATATGCTCTAATATAAGTCATGAAACAATGTCGTGCATGCAAACTCATATGATATCCATACCACTTGTACACTTTTGAAATATAAAGTTTATCGTCGAAATATAAGTTTATGACATCTCGTCATATTATAAAATACTTTACAAGTATTTACGTTGAACAACCTCCTACGATAGTCGTTTAGTGATTTATTGGTAAATATAATGTTTTCGTCATAAAATGACACTTTTCATACTTTGGAAATATGCCCAAAATGACCTCGTAGAACTAGTCGTGAAATATTGTACGTTAAGGGTTAGTGACGAAACTCGGCGTTTTTGAAAACCTTGCAACAATGTCTAGAAGTCATATCATTTAACTTTTGACCATACTAGTCTCGATCAATGAGAATAATGGCTCTCAACATGACGTATTACAAAAACTGTTTTTAGACTTAGGTTTATTTTGCTATTAGAAGCTGTCAAATTAAATAGAGTTTCGTCGGGTTTCAAACGTGTATATCTTGGTCGTTATAAGCTTGTTTTCTACGTTCTTTATATCCACGGTTTCGTATTAACATATACTAATATATTTTCAGTAGGTCGGCTCCTACAGATCACGTCTAACGCCTCGTTTTGTCCATCGAAATTCGTGCAACAGCACATATATTTTCAGAAAATAGTTTTTCGTCGTCAAACTTGAAAATAACATAACTTCTTCGTTATAACTCCGTTTTAACCCGTTCAAGCGGCCACGTTTTCGTTTTAAAGTATATTTTCCAAATATCTAGTCCAAAAAATTTTATCTACTGTCGAGATTTCCAGATTTCAAAAATAAGGACAGACCCTTTAGAAAACTTGTCGAAATGAGTTTTTCTCGCGCAAAACCTATTCTAACCAATTCAAAACAACTCCGAAGCTATTCTAATCCTACCATACACCTTCTTAGGGTGTCATGGGTTCCTAGACATCACCAAAAGTGATATGTTTCAAGGAGAAATTATAGGATGATAAATATATATATAACACTTAAAAACCTTACAAAGTGGTATAAACATCAATATGACTTGCTTGCTTTACTCAAACATGATAAAATGAACATAGCATGAATATGAAAGATGATGATGAGTATGAAATGCTTACTTGAATGATGAAGTGATTTTTAGTGCAAATACACAATCAACCTAGAGGTTTATATTTCAAAACCTTGAAATAGATAACTAGTTGAGCTCGATAATACTTGATCTTGAAAAACATTTGGATTCCTCCATGTTTCTATGTATGGCCGGCCATGGTGAAGGAGATGGAGAAGCGTGTAGCTTATTTTCACCTTGGATATTTGTGTTGTATGTGTTTAAAATGAAAACAACTCTTGTTTATTGTAAATATCTAGAGATTTTGTATAGGTGTATATTTTTATGTAGCAAATATCAAGTTGATCACATGTAGTGACTAGGAGGGGGGGATGTCGACCCATTAAATAAATAGAAAGGGATTGGATGGTTTTGCTAATTAGATGTATTATGTGTTAAGTATAATGTATAATTTGGTAAGTAAAAGTAATTATTTAGAGTAGCGTTAGCTAGAAATAGATTTTAACGGGACAAAATAAAATGTATTGAAGTCATCAAAATTTTTAATAATACATTTCTTACAAGAATTTAGTGATTAAATAGTTATCGTGTTGAATTTACGAAAACCGTCGTAGTTATATAAATATAACAATTTATATACAAAATAAATTTGGAACACCGGGTAAACTAATATTATAATTTTTATAATATTAAAATGAGTATAAAAATATATCAGAATGATTTTTGGAAGTGTCGGATCAAATATTCAAAATAAATGATTAAGCGATAGCGTTTATTTAATAGGAAAATAAACGTTAATGAAATATAAATTTGAAAAATGACCAGAAATTGAGAATTGTGACATTCTTCCCATGTCAGAGGAATCACGTCCTCGTGATTCGATTAATGATACTATGGTCCGAACCTCGACAAGAGTTCTAAAAGTTCATGCTCGTATATGGTCTAAATGATTATGTCAATGCTCATGCATATGCGTTCCCCATCCAACTAGGTACGTTCCCGTGCTATCGTGACCATTTCCCATCCTAAATACATGCTCCCTTATGATTAGGCTCGATGAGGCAGGCTTTCCCATTCTCGAGCGAAATCCTCAAAAGATTTTTAGGTAACCGATTTTTACTTAATCCCACAACTCATCAAACAAGAACTGTCATACGATTAGGCTAAATCGGTTTAGGTAACCACTTGTTTCTAGCTTGATCTTTGCAACTCATCAAACAAGAACTATCACTCGGATCAAACTGGAAACAAGTGGTTTGAAGAAAATATTTTGAAAATTTGGCTCGATTACGGAATTGCTTACACATATGAGACTACTACTCCCTTCATTGCATGATTCTTCCTGAATTAGACATAGGTGATCAGGCTATGTATACTTTAGGAGTAACTATGCAATGCTTGGACTAATCTACTCATATGATGTTGGGTGTTGAGTCATAAGTTCGCATGTATAATGAGTATGCACTTATAATGATATGATGAGATGCTATGATGATGTAGTTATAGTCTATGGTCAATGATGCAACCTAGTTCTCTATAACCGATGCTCTGATACCAATCTGTCACACCCCCAAATTACCTATTTTACAGCGGAATGGAATACCTTGGGGAGGACTGTCATAGCATCAAAGTTACAGTTATATCGAACGACCTAAAGTGTCGTTTTGAAAATATCGTTTGATTCATTAAAATAATCAGAGTTTACAAAGATTAGGTCCCAAAAGATTTTCAATATATCAAAACGAGTTTATTACAATCAAACGATAGTTAAGTGCATAAAATATAGGTGAGACGCGTCGACACCGCGACTCTATGATAAGTCCACATGCATGCCATGAAGTGAATGCCTTAGATACCTGAGATAAAACATGCTAAAAGTGTCAACACAATGGTTGAGTGAGTTCATAGAGTTTCGTTAACAAGTAAAGCTTTTAAAGAGCGTTCATGCAACAAAGGCAAAGTTTTTGGTCATTTAGAATAGTCCACAAAGCAAAGGCATTGTAAATCCACTCAGTTCCAAGTTCCGTCCATACAAAACTTGCAACCTGTGTGTTCACAACCCACTGCCAAAATATGTATGTCTAATAGTCAAGTGCACATTATCATAATGGTTCACAAAGCAAAGGAATTGTGAATCCACTCAGTTCCAAGTTCCGCCCATACAAAACTTGCAACCTGTGTGTTCACAACCCATTGCACAAAAATATAGTGTGTCTAGTAGTCGAGTATAAGTGGTCATAATAGTTCACAATATAGTACCACGTATATAATAATGTATGCCAGGCAAAGCCCCTAGAATAAATAATATGCGTCCCGTAACATAGTGGACGAGAGGTTGGCCGACCTCTAATAGCGCTATCCATACTACCTACTAATAGGAGACTAACAATGCGAATGTACGAACAGTACATCATACAACTATTATATACAATTAAGAACACTCCGAACATGGGAGAATTTGCACTGCTCCGAACAGGGGAGACTTAGATTGAAAATGCTCCGTTCCCATAGGGAGACATTCTGCTCCGGACCGGGGAGGCTTTATAGTGATGCTCCGAACAAAGGAGACTTTATAGTGATGCTCCGAACAAAGGAGACTTTATAGTGATGCTCCGAATATGGGAGACTTTAGGTCAAGGTCATAACACGTACGGTTCAATAAGTTCAAACAAGTCATAAGTTTGTATTTAAGTTCAAAAGTTCCGTTCAAAAGTTCGTAATTAAGTTCAAAGATTTAAGTCGAGTTCAAAAGTTCAGAACAGTCAAAGAGCTCGAAACATATCAAAAGGTTCAAAATAGTCAAAGGGCTCAATATTATGTCAAACAAGTTCAAAATAGTCAAAGGGTTCAATATAAGGTCAAACAAGTTGAAAATAGTCCAAAGGTTCAATGTAAAGTCAAGCAAGTTCAAAATAGTCAAAAGGTTCAATATTAAGTTAAAAGAAATTAATTATATGTCAAAATGTTCAAATCAAGTTAAAAGAGATTTATTATATGTCAAAAGAATTAAATCAAGTTAAAGTGTTCAAATCTATGCCAATATGTTCCTATCAAGTTAAAAGAGTTTAACTATATGTCAAAAGGTTCATATCCAGTCCAAAGTGTTCACTTATATGTTAAAGGGTCCAATTCAATTTAAAAGAGCTCAAATATACATGTTGAAGGGTCCAAAATCAAGGAAAGTGATTCAAATAATAGCGTTCATAACATAGTGATCAATTTAGTTCGGACACAATCTACTTACTAGCATAAGTAGTGAAACAAAAGGGTAACAAGTTCGTGATAGATCTAACAATATAGTTTAAGTTCATATAAGTGTAAAGTAAAAGCATGAAGTTGAGCATGTATCTCCCCCGAAGAGTTTATAAAACAATTAAAACGAGTAAAAGTGGGGCTACGAACTCACCTGTTGCAATAGTTATGATGACAAAGTGGATGCACATAAATGAGACGCAACTCTCTAACCGCGACCTATTATGAAGGATATGCTCTAATATAAGTCATGAAACAATGTCGTGCATGCAAACTCATATGATATCCATACCACTTGTACACTTTTGAAATATAAAGTTTATCGTCGAAATATAAGTTTATGACATCTCGTCATATTATAAAATACTTTACAAGTATTTACGTTGAACAACCTCCTACGATAGTCGTTTAGTGATTTATTGGTAAATATAATGTTTTCGTCATAAAATGACACTTTTCATACTTTGGAAATATGCCCAAAATGACCTCGTAGAACTAGTCGTGAAATATTGTACGTTAAGGGTTAGTGACGAAACTCGGCGTTTTTGAAAACCTTGCAACAATGTCTAGAAGTCATATCATTTAACTTTTGACCATACTAGTCTCGATCAATGAGAATAATGGCTCTCAACATGACGTATTACAAAAACTGTTTTTAGACTTAGGTTTATTTTGCTATTAGAAGCTGTCAAATTAAATAGAGTTTCGTCGGGTTTCAAACGTGTATATCTTGGTCGTTATAAGCTTGTTTTCTACGTTCTTTATATCCACGGTTTCGTATTAACATATACTAATATATTTTCAGTAGGTCGGCTCCTACAGATCACGTCTAACGCCTCGTTTTGTCCGTCGAAATTCGTGCAACAGCACATATATTTTCAGAAAATAGTTTTTCGTCGTCAAACTTGAAAATAACATAACTTCTTCGTTATAACTCCGTTTTAACCCGTTCAAGCGGCCACGTTTTCGTTTTAAAGTATATTTTCCAAATATCTAGTCCAAAAAATTTTATCTACTGTCGAGATTTCCAGATTTCAAAAATAAGGACAGACCCTTTAGAAAACTTGTCGAAATGAGTTTTTCTCGCGCAAAACCTATTCTAACCAATTCAAAACAACTCCGAAGCTATTCTAATCCTACCATACACCTTTTTAGGGTGTCATGGGTTCCTAGACATCACCAAAAGTGATATGTTTCAAGGAGAAATTATAGGATGATAAATATATATATAACACTTAAAAACCTTACAAAGTGGTATAAACATCAATATGACTTGCTTGCTTTACTCAAACATGATAAAATGAACATAGCATGAATATGAAAGATGATGATGAGTATGAAATGCTTACTTGAATGATGAAGTGATTTTTAGTGCAAATACACAATCAACCTAGAGGTTTATATTTCAAAACCTTGAAATAGATAACTAGTTGAGCTCGATAATACTTGATCTTGAAAAACATTTGGATTCCTCCATGTTTCTATGTATGGCCGGCCATGGTGAAGGAGATGGAGAAGCGTGTAGCTTATTTTCACCTTGGATATTTGTGTTGTATGTGTTTAAAATGAAAACAACTCTTGTTTATTGTAAATATCTAGAGATTTTGTATAGGTGTATATTTTTATGTAGCAAATATCAAGTTGATCACATGTAGTGACTAGGAGGGGGGGATGTCGACCCATTAAATAAATAGAAAGGGATTGGATGGTTTTGCTAATTAGATGTATTATGTGTTAAGTATAATGTATAATTTGGTAAGTAAAAGTAATTATTTAGAGTAGCGTTAGCTAGAAATAGATTTTAACGGGACAAAATAAAATGTATTGAAGTCATCAAAATTTTTAATAATACATTTCTTACAAGAATTTAGTGAATAAATAGTTATCGTGTTGAATTTACGAAAACCGTCGTAGTTATATAAATATAACAATTTATATACAAAATAAATTTGGAACACCGGGTAAACTAATATTATAATTTTTATAATATTAAAATGAGTATAAAAATATATCAGAATGATTTTTGGAAGTGTCGGATCAAATATTCAAAATAAATGATTAAGCGATAGCGTTTATTTAATAGGAAAATAAACGTTAATGAAATATAAATTTGAAAAATGACCGGAAATTGAGAATTGTGACAAAGAGCTTTTCCATTTGTTGACGAGTAAGCTGGGGGCTTGGTTCAACTGATGATGGGGTGTGAGGGAAGTTTAAACGGTTGTGACCGGGTTCCAAGCTGTTATGCTCAGAAGCCATATCTGTAAGTTCATCAAAATTAGCATGAATTGTTTCCATAACCTGCTTTGTACGATGATTCCAGATCCGGAAACCCTTAGAATTTTCACAATATCCTATAAAGACTCCAATGTCAGCTTTGGCTTTGAGCTTTCCAAAGTCATCACGATCATTATTTGGGTAGCAAAGGGATCCAAATACATGAAAGTGTTTGAGATTCGGTTTATGGTTGTGGATAAGCTCAAAATGTGTTTTGTTGTGGCGTTTAGTAATCATTGAACGATTTTGAGTATAGCATGCAGTTGATACAGCTTCTGCCCACAAGTAATCTGGAAGTTTAGCATTGATTAACATTGTTCTTGCAGCTTCCACTAACGACGGTTTCGTCTTTCAACAACTCCGTTTTGTTCTGGTGTACGTGCAATAGATGTCTGATGCTCAATTCCCACTTTCTCATAAAATTCTCGAAGAGTTTGGTTTACAAATTCAGTTCCTTTATCTGTTCTGATTTGGCGGACGGTGTTCCGGAGCTGAACTTGAATTTTTGTGAGAAAGGTGATGATCATCTGTGGAGCTTGATCTTTACTTCGAAGAAAGTAGACCCAAGTCCATCGTGAGTAGTCATCGACAATTACCAAGATGTAGCGTTTGCCATTAATCGTTTTCATGCGCATCGGGCCACACAAATCCATGTGAAGAAGATGAAGCACATGTTGAGAGCTGTGTTCCACCTTTGAAGGAAAATGAGCACGAGTGCTTTTCCCTTGTTCACAAGCTGAGCATAGGGGATCTTTGGAATATCGGAATCTCGGGAGACCTTCAAAAAGTTTGTGTCGAGCAAGGTTGGTGATGGTTTGAAAGTTTAAATGTGAGAGACGACGGTGCCATAGCCAGGGTTTTGTTGATGGTGCCTTTGAAAGTAGACAGATGGGAGATGAAGCAACCATGTCTTGCATTGAGATTGTGTATAGACTAGAATTGCGAGAGCCAGACATTAGATCGTTTCCTTGTAGATCACGAATGAAACAAGTTTTCTCCCGAAAAGCAACTTCCAAATCTCCATCACAGAATTGACCGACTGAAAAGAGATTGTGACCGAGGGCTTCCACATAATAAACCCTATTAATTTAGATATTGCCATTGATATAATCTCCGTAGCCCATGATAGCTGCGAAGTGATCATTCCCGAATCTGACAGTGCCAATGAACTTTGCAATAAAGTTTGATAACAGTTTAAGATTGCATGTCATGTGTCGGGAACATCCGCTATCAACAATCCAAAGGATGATCTGTATCACCTGCATTACACATAGACGACACATATGGAATAGAAGTAGATGTGGAACCGAAGTGTTAGAGGGTTCCGAAGCAGTTATAGTAGAAATACACACATCAATGAATTTAGGCATCCATTTAAATCCTAGTGTATTATGTATCCATTTCTGCCATCTCCAACTAGTCTTAGCTTTAGTCTTAGTGAATGCACTAGGTGGTACTACATTCCTTGGAGGTGATACTGGAACTACAGAGTCATCAATGCATTTCTTAGAATCTAAGGAGGGCGGTTTACCAAGCACAGACTTTGTAACGCCCCGACCCGCCAAGGGTAAAGGAATCACAAGTAATGGTGTCATATCAAAGCAAAACATTCATAACCAAAAGAAAGTCTTATCATAAATGCGGAAAATAATCCAAGTCAAACGACTTCAATACATAGGTCCCAGCGGAAGCATAATAAACTTCAAATGAAATGTCTAAAACATAAGTCTAAATGGCATCATAAGAAATCAAAGCTAAATCTCTAAGGTAAGTCCACTCAAGCACTCATCCCAAAGCAACCCAGCTTCCAATGCTTAGATACCTGCCGCGGAAGAAAAGAAAAGTGCGGCTGAGCTTCAAAAGCCCAGTGAACAGATATGAAAGCAAAAGCTAAAACTAAACGATAACGGATATGAAATAAAGTGAATGAGCAATAACAAAATCTTAATCATTTTCAAAGCATAAATCATAATTTCAAAAGATATTTATAGTTAACTACCACGAGCCCAGAACTTATATCAGATCACATTCATATTCACACAAGGCAACATTTTTGTAGGGGAGACCTACCAGAGTTATGAAGGACGTGCACGCACGCAGCATCAATCATCAGATAACATATAACATATAACAGATAACAGATCTAGGATGCATCCATACGCCCCTTCCTACATATACAAAATATGCTTCACCATCCAGAGACGTGGCAGAACATCACTCTACTGCCCTAGAGTCATATCAGAGGTGCATCACTGATACGGACATGGAACCCCCATGACTAGTTAAATATTTGGCTCGGGTGTCAAACTATCTTAGGTCAAATCAGAATGTCATAACTGACACAGATCATATTTATCAGAAAATCATTCATATTTCCAAAATCATAGTTTTCATATCAGATAGTTCAAAAATCAGATGTTTCATAATTCAGAAATCAAAGTTCAGATAAGCAATAGCTCAAACAAATCAGATTTGGGATTCATAGCAAAGGCTTAGGAAAACCTAATACGAAAGAAAACATTAAGAGAAACCTTTACTGAAAAGGTCAGAATATCTGTACCTTATTCCAACGCAAAGATCGAAAAGCAGAAAGACGAAAACAAAGGATTACTCCCTCTTCACAGAACCTATAGACATTAACGGTCGTCCAAATTATTAATGATTCCATAATCGTCAAAATGATCTTTTAATATTGGTATTCAAAATTAGTGATCTTCATACTTTTAGGATTTTATTAATGAGTCTTAAATATTTTATAATTAATGTTGTATATTAGGGTTCGTTATATCATTTATTAAAGTCTAGGTTTAAATGTGAAAATAGTTTTATAAATCATAACTCACACACGAAATAACACTTACTATATTTAGCTCAAACCCTAATATATTCTCATTTACGTTCTAGGGTTTTCTTACTCTTTAATATCTCATTAATATGCATTTACTTTATATGTTACGTCTTAAATGACTTACTACTTAACCTAATACGTAATTAAGAACCTTCTTTACTTTTACTCTTTATCAAACACGTTTATGATTTCATGTGACCATAAGTTATTAGGGTTTAGTATACTTCATACGCTTTACATATTAAAACTAGGGTTTATGTTTACGTACTCTTACTCATTAATTACACGTCTAAATCTCATGTTTACATGTTCGGTTCAACTAGGGTTTTCGGCTAGCATATTTTACACAAGAACTAGTTCATCTAAACATGTTTCGTATACAAGTTATAATGTTTACACCCTATTCGAAAGTCATGCATGCCTCGGTCCAACTCATGCATGTCTCGGCTTACATTAACTCAACATATACATGACCCGATTCAATATTACTTATCACTTACACGTTCCTTATTAATTACAAGTTAAAATAAATTAGGGTTTCCTTGTTCCTTGGTTACCACCTCTCGGCCAAAACAAAAAGAAAAGAAACGCGGCTAAACAAAGTATATCTCGACATATACATGCATAATACGTTAAAAGGAAGATGAATAAACGTTATACCTTCACTTGAATAAGAAAAATCGACACCAATGGTGTGTTGGGACTCTCGGCCGAGCAAAAGGAAAAGAAAAGGCAAAGCAAAACTAGGGTTTCAATTTAATGATTATGTGTTGTATTTATAGTTGTAGTATTTGAGTTAGATTAGGAAAGTGATTGGGTTTGGGTTGGCTTGGGTCCAACCGAACACACACACACAAACAAAATGGGCTTCGGCCCCTCCTTGGCTCACACAAACACAAACAAACACCCTCTTGGGCTTAGGCTTGGCGCAAAACAAAAACAAAAGACACGAGTCCAATAAACAAACGAACGGCCCAACTTATTAGCGAAACATATACGTCCTTCGTCGTACCAAAGTCATCCACGAAATTTATATTCTTTAAGTTTTTATTTATTAGGTTTTTAATTTCCGTACTTTATTATAAACGTGTTTTACGTATTTATTATTCTTGGTTCCAAGGGTATTTTAGTCTTTATATAAGTTTTAGATTTTCGGGTTTTACAACTCTTCCCCTCTAAAAAAAAATTTTCTTCCTCGAAAATTGAAATGAAACGGAAACGAAAACGATAACGAAATGAGAACATACCGAACTATTCAAAGAAATGAGGATAACTAGCTCGCATCGACTCTTCGGTCTCCCAAGTAGCCTCACGCTCTGGGTGATTTTTCCAAAGAATCTTAACGAACGGAATAACTTTACTTCTCATGACTCTTTCTTGTCTTTCCAAAATAGCTTCTGGTTCTTCAGGCAAAGACATATCTGATCGAATCTGATCAAACGGATACGAAGCAACGTGTAATGGATGATAATTGTATCCTCTTAGGAGAGATACATGGAACACATCATGAACATGCGATAACTGAGGCGGAAGTGCCAAACGATACGAAACTTCTCCTATACGTTCCAGAATTTCAAACGGACCAATGAATCGAGGACTAAGCTTGCCCTTGATTCCAAAACGTTTCACACCTCTAAAAGGCGAAACTTTCAAAAATACACGATCACCAACACGAAATTCTAAATCACGACGATGCTTGTCGGCATAACTTTTCTGACGAGACCTAGCCTCCTTTAACTTTTCTCTAGCAACAGCTACTTTCTCATTAGTGATCTCAATCATTTCCGGACCTTCAATTAGACGTTCACCTACTTCATCCCAACAAGTAGGTGATCTACATTTCCTTCCATAAAGAAGTTCAAACGGTGCTGCCTTAATACTAGCATGCCAACTGTTATTATATGCAAACTCTACCAAACACAAATATTCATCCCAGCTGCCAGTCCATTCCAAAGCACAAGCCCTTAGCATGTCTTCTAAGGTCTGAATAGTCCTCTCTGACTGACCATCTGTTTGAGGATGAAATGCCGTACTAAAATTAAGTCGAGTACCCCAAGCTTTTTGCAAACCCTTCCAGAAACGAGAAGTAAAACGCGGATCCCTATCTGACACGATAGCTGTCGGAGTACCATGAAGTCTAACTATCTCTTGCTGAAAAATCTCTGACAATCTGCCAATACCATAATCCTTCCTGATTGGTAAGAAATGAGCAGATTTGGTTAGCCGATCAACAACCACCCAAATCGCATCATGCTTCTTCTTAGTAAGAGGTAATCCGGTCACAAAGTCCATAGATATCTTATCCCACTTCCATGTCGGAATATCCAATGGTTGTAACAGTCCACTAGCTCTTTGATGTTCGATCTTCACTTGCTGACAAATCATACACTTCGACACAAACGTTGCTACATCTTGCTTCATGCCGTTCCACCAGAAATACTGTTTCAAATCCCTATACATCTTGGTAGAACCAGGATGAATAGTGAAAGGAGAACTATGAGCTTCAGTCATAACTTTCTCACGAAGTACCTGATCATTTGGAACGCAAAGCCTATCTTCATACCATACAATCCCATCGTTATCAACCTTAAATTCCGTCTGTTTACCTTCTTCAACATTCTGAGCTACGGCCCATAACTCGCCGTCATCTTTCTGAGCTTCCTTAATTTGCAGTATAAGGTTCGACTCCACCTTCATACTAGCCCAGTATCCATCAGAACCTCGTACGCACAGTTCAACATCCAAACGTTCTAAGTCACGAATGATCCTAGGCTCAATCTCAATACTTGCAATCATACCTGATTTCCGGCTAAGTGCGTCAGCAACTACATTAGCCTTACCAGGATGGTACTGAATGTTAGTGTCATAATCCTTAAGAAGTTCTAACCATCTTCTTTGTCTCATATTGAGTTCCTTTTGAGTGAAAATATACTTGAGACTCTTATGGTCGGTGAAAATATCACACGTCTCTCCATACAAGTAGTGTCTCCAGATCTTCAACGCGAATACCACAGCAGCTAACTCAAGATCATGAGTTGGGTAATTCTCCTCATAAGGTTTCAGTTGTCTTGAAGCGTAAGCTATCACCTTACCATGTTGCATCAAGACACAGCCCAATCCTTTCTTAGATGCATCGCTATAAATTTGATATCCTCCAGAACCAGATGGAAGAGTCAAAATAGGAGCGGAAACCAATCTCCGTTTCAACTCTTCAAAACTCTTTTCTCTTTCATCCGTCCACACGAACTTTTCACCTTTCCTCATCAATTGGGTTAACGGCAAAGCTAAACGAGAGAAACCTTCAACAAAACGTCGATAATATCCAGCAAGTCCTAGAAAACTCCTGACCTCAGTCACTGTCGTAGGTCTTGGCCACTTAGTGATAGCCTCAACCTTAGACGGATCCATGGTTATACCATCAGCTGATACGATATGACCAAGGAAAGCGACTTGTCCTAACCAAAATTCACACTTCGAGAATTTGGCGTACAACTTCTTCTTCCTCAAAATCTCCAAAACTATCCGGAGATGTTGCTCATGCTCTTCTTCAGACTTGGAGTAAACTAAAATGTCGTCGATGAAAACAATAACGAACTTATCGAGAAACTCATGGAAAACACGATTCATCAGGTCCATAAACACAGCAGGTGCATTCGTCAAACCAAATGGCATAACGAGAAACTCATAATGACCATATCTGGTACGAAACGCGGTCTTAGGAACATCTTGCTCCTTCACACGTAGTTGATGATAACCAGACCTCAGATCAATCTTAGAAAAGAACTTAGCTCCTTGCAGTTGATCAAACAAATCGTCTATACGCGGCAAAGGATAACGGTTCCGAATAGTAATACGGTTGAGTTCACGGTAGTCAATACATAGACGCATACTTCCATCCTTCTTCTTCACAAACAAAACAGGTGCACCCCATGTAGAAACACTAGGTCGAATGAATCCATTATCTATCATCTCTTGCAGCTGTTCCTTCAACTCCTTCAGTTCTACAGGTGCCATACGATACGGAGCTTTCGAAATCGGTTTAGCACCAGGAATTAACTCAATGCTAAACTCAACATCTCGAGTTGGAGGAAGTCCAGGGAGTTCATCGGGAAAAACGTCAGTGAATTCACAAACAACGGAAAGAGTTTCAATGTTAGGACTCTCCAAAGATGTGTCCTTAACAGATGCCAGAAAACCTTGACACCCATGAGCAATCATGGTCCGTGCCTTCATAGCAGAAATGAACTTAACAGATTTGAGTGGTTTAGAACCATAATAAACGAATTTAGGATGTTTGACGTCTCCAAAGATCACAGTTCTAGCATAGCAGTCAATGGAAGCTCTATGATACGCCAACCAATCCATGCCTAGAATGATATCAAAGTCGACCATATCGAGAGGATACAGATGTGCATGGCGAATACGATCATCAAAACGAAGAGGACACTTAACGTATTTATGATCAATGATCATGTGACTTTTCATAGGTGTAGATATTGATAAGTGATTCGTTAGTGGTTGTGGCTTCATATTTAGTTTCTTAGCACATGTGACAGATATGATGGAGTGTGTGGCGCCGGTGTCAAATAAAACGAAGACAGAATAATCATCAATGAAAAGAGTTCCCGTAATGGTACCTGAAGTATGCTCCGCCTGATTCCGAGTAGTAGCATAGACACGTCCAGTAGTAGGTGGCGGCTTGGTGTAGTTTCCAGGAATCGACGGGTTCCTCTTAGGGCAATCCTTGATCTTGTGAGTAGTAGAACCACAAGAGAAACATCCACCAGTGGCCTTGAAACACGGTCCCGGATGAGCCTTTCCACAAGTAGTACAGATAGGTGGGGGA
The DNA here is from genome assembly GCA_019973895.1 of Chrysanthemum seticuspe. Classification (NCBI taxonomy): domain Eukaryota; kingdom Viridiplantae; phylum Streptophyta; class Magnoliopsida; order Asterales; family Asteraceae; genus Chrysanthemum; species Chrysanthemum seticuspe. The sequence goes on from BPTQ01000008.1 coordinate 190,806,888, forward strand.
GGCAAAACTTCAGCTGTCCTTTGCTGACCAGAAGATCCTGAAGCACGACCCTGATTCGATCCTCGAGTCGACTGATCTTTGTTGTAACGCTGGTTATTGTTACCCTGATTCTGACGATCATTTCCATTCTTACCAGCAGTTCTGCTATCCTGACCCCTCGCCTCAGGGCGCCTAGAGTCCACATTCCTTCCCGACTGACCCCGCTGATCATAACTCTTATCCCCTTGTCCCCTCGAATCATAACTCCTGCCAGTATTTCCCTTATACTCATTACTTTGAGTCCTACCTTGAATCCGATCACCATCGCGATTACGCTTATTGTAACCTGAACCCTCATGAAAGATCTCAATGTTACGAGCTGCATCATTGCAGGCCGACACATCCTCATACTCAGTGTTTAGCAGTCGGTCCAACACCCACTTCTTCAGTCCCCATTTGAAATGCTTAGCTTGGCGCCTACCATCTCCAGCAATCGCTCCAACAAAGCTTACCAACCTCATAAACCTACTCATGTACTCGTTGGAGTTCTCATTATCAAACTGGTAGATCGCCTGATAATCCCTCTCATACCTTTGCTGTTCAGCATCAGGGAAGTAACGGTTATAGAAGATAGTCCGAAACTCCGTCCAAGTACAAGTAACAGCGAAAGCATCTCCTCCTCGTGCTTGTTTCAATGCTTTCCACCAATTTAAAGCATCACCTTCCAACTTAAACGCAGCCAAACGAGTCTTAAACTCGTCTCCACAACCCAATACTTCAAACAGCTTCTCAACATGAGTGATCCAGTCCTCAGCTTCAGTAGGAGTAGCAGCAGTGCTAAAAGAAAGAGGCTTAAGCTTACCGAAACGCTCGAGCCAAGTGTGAATGCCTACGGGTTGATTTCCTCCACCACTACCCGAAGCACCATTCTGATTACGGATGTTGTTGATCACCTGTTCCATCATCTCAGGTGTAGTCAAACCAGGGAAGAGAGAGTTGAGAGCATTCGCAATCGCAGCATCCATGTTAACCGCATCATCGTCTCCATCCGCGCCACCAGTAGTACGAGTTCGAACCATCTAAACGATATTCAAACGATTAGCAAAATGAACAAAGATGAGATACGAAATGGAAGTTCGCAGAAGGAAACCTAAGTCTACCCAATCCTCACAGGTCAAATCTTAATTCTAAGGGATAACTTAAGGTTCTTATGTTCACAGGTCCTGACTACAAGTCGTAAACCTGGGCTCTGATGCCATAAATTGTAACGCCCCGACCCGCCAAGGGTAAAGGAATCACAAGTAATGGTGTCATATCAAAGCAAAACATTCATAACCAAAAGAAAGTCTTATCATAAATGCGGAAAATAATCCAAGTCAAACGACTTCAATACATAGGTCCCAGCGGAAGCATAATAAACTTCAAATGAAATGTCTAAAACATAAGTCTAAATGGCATCATAAGAAATCAAAGCTAAATCTCTAAGGTAAGTCCACTCAAGCACTCATCCCAAAGCAACCCAGCTTCCAATGCTTAGATACCTGCCGCGGAAGAAAAGAAAAGTGCGGCTGAGCTTCAAAAGCCCAGTGAACAGATATGAAAGCAAAAGCTAAAACTAAACGATAACGGATATGAAATAAAGTGAATGAGCAATAACAAAATCTTAATCATTTTCAAAGCATAAATCATAATTTCAAAAGATATTTATAGTTAACTACCACGAGCCCAGAACTTATATCAGATCACATTCATATTCACACAAGGCAACATTTTTGTAGGGGAGACCTACCAGAGTTATGAAGGACGTGCACGCACGCAGCATCAATCATCAGATAACATATAACATATAACAGATAACAGATCTAGGATGCATCCATACGCCCCTTCCTACATATACAAAATATGCTTCACCATCCAGAGACGTGGCAGAACATCACTCTACTGCCCTAGAGTCATATCAGAGGTGCATCACTGATACGGACATGGAACCCCCATGACTAGTTAAATATTTGGCTCGGGTGTCAAACTATCTTAGGTCAAATCAGAATGTCATAACTGACACAGATCATATTTATCAGAAAATCATTCATATTTCCAAAATCATAGTTTTCATATCAGATAGTTCAAAAATCAGATGTTTCATAATTCAGAAATCAAAGTTCAGATAAGCAATAGCTCAAACAAATCAGATTTGGGATTCATAGCAAAGGCTTAGGAAAACCTAATACGAAAGAAAACATTAAGAGAAACCTTTACTGAAAAGGTCAGAATATCTGTACCTTATTCCAACGCAAAGATCGAAAAGCAGAAAGACGAAAACAAAGGATTACTCCCTCTTCACAGAACCTATAGACATTAACGGTCGTCCAAATTATTAATGATTCCATAATCGTCAAAATGATCTTTTAATATTGGTATTCAAAATTAGTGATCTTCATACTTTTAGGATTTTATTAATGAGTCTTAAATATTTTATAATTATTGTTGTATATTAGGGTTCGTTATATCATTTATTAAAGTCTAGGTTTAAATGTGAAAATAGTTTTATAAATCATAACTCACACACGAAATAACACTTACTATATTTAGCTCAAACCCTAATATATTCTCATTTACGTTCTAGGGTTTTCTTACTCTTTAATATCTCATTAATATGCATTTACTTTATATGTTACGTCTTAAATGACTTACTACTTAACCTAATACGTAATTAAGAACCTTCTTTACTTTTACTCTTTATCAAACACGTTTATGATTTCATGTGACCATAAGTTATTAGGGTTTAGTATACTTCATACGCTTTACATATTAAAACTAGGGTTTATGTTTACGTACTCTTACTCATTAATTACACGTCTAAATCTCATGTTTACATGTTCGGTTCAACTAGGGTTTTCGGCTAGCATATTTTACACAAGAACTAGTTCATCTAAACATGTTTCGTATACAAGTTATAATGTTTACACCCTATTTGAAAGTCATGCATGCCTCGGTCCAACTCATGCATGTCTCGGCTTACATTAACTCAACATATACATGACCCGATTCAATATTACTTATCACTTACACGTTCCTTATTAATTACAAGTTAAAATAAATTAGGGTTTCCTTGTTCCTTGGTTACCACCTCTCGGCCAAAACAAAAAGAAAAGAAACGCGGCTAAACAAAGTATATCTCGACATATACATGCATAATACGTTAAAAGGAAGATGAATAAACGTTATACCTTCACTTGAATAAGAAAAATCGACACCAATGGTGTGTTGGGACTCTCGGCCGAGCAAAAGGAAAAGAAAAGGCAAAGCAAAACTAGGGTTTCAATTTAATGATTATGTGTTGTATTTATAGTTGTAGTATTTGAGTTAGATTAGGAAAGTGATTGGGTTTGGGTTGGCTTGGGTCCAACCGAACACACACACACAAACAAAATGGGCTTCGGCCCCTCCTTGGCTCACACGAACACAAACAAACACCCTCTTGGGCTTAGGCTTGGCGCAAAACAAAAACAAAAGACACGAGTCCAATAAACAAATGAACGGCCCAACTTATTAGCGAAACATATACGTCCTTCGTCGTACCAAAGTCATCCACGAAATTTATATTCTTTAAGTTTTTATTTATTAGGTTTTTAATTTCCGTACTTTATTATAAACGTGTTTTACGTATTTATTATTCTTGGTTCCAAGGGTATTTTAGTCTTTATATAAGTTTTAGATTTTCGGGTTTTACAGACTTAGAAGCATTAGTGGGCCTAGAGGTATTCCGATTCTTAGGATTCCTTAAACGAGACAAGATAGCTCTAGCAACACATTTGTCATGACAATCAGAAAGCATACTTTTACGACAAATAACACAAGAAGCATCAGACTGAATATCAAAAGTACCTAAAGGTTTAGCATTCGTTACAATACTTTTTCCATTAAATTTGTCAGACGCAATATCTAAAGTGGGTGCAACATGAATCTTATTCAAAGTCCTAGGGTGTTCTTCTACTTCAGCATTCTTTATTGATCTTTTCTTAGGTTGCAACTTCCTATTCTTCCTTGTATTGCTCCTAGGCTGTGAAGTGCAGACGTTTGGAAAAGAGGCAACTATTCCTGTTTCAGTAGAGGGAAGCACATTAGTATCTTGTGTTTTGTCAGTAGGCAATCTGGGTTCACGTTTGCTAAGTATTACAGGTGCAATTTTCTTAATGATGCTAGGCTGAACTTGTTCATACTTTCCTAAAATTTCCCTTAACTTAATGATAGTGTGCACCAAATCTTGTTTTTCAGAACGAAGATTTCCAGAAAAATTCATGACTTCTTTAGTGTGTGCAAGATAATGATCAAGTTCGTTTGATGCTTCATTTCAAGTCTGTTTGAGTAAATCAAATATGACACCATATTCTTTTTTAACTTTTGCAAGTTCTTGTTCATATTTTGAGATTTGACATTTCAAAGACACGTTTTGATCATCCAGTTGCTCAATTTTAGGATTAAACGTTTTTGATTTCAACTGGTGGATTTTGTTTTGCAAAGCAAGTTCACGATTTTGACAATCTTTTTGACACCATTGAAGATGACGTTTAAAATTTGAAAGTTCATTCAACAATCGTTCATTTTCAACTTTTAAAGATTCGATCTGATGCACATTATCAGTATTCTCAGCAGTATCAACATAATAAACAGAATCAGCAGAGATATGATCAGATGCATATGCAACAGATTGTAATAAAACAAGATTATTGATATCATCACAGATAACATCTTCCAAGAGTCGATCAACATCTTTTCTCAACAATTTCTTTTTACGTTTAGTATTTGAAATCGATGTTTCTGTTTTCTCGAAAACTTTTTTCATGAGACTGAGTTCCTTGTGAAAATCCATTTCCCAATATAGTGCACAAGTTTCAAATTTTTGACATAGGGTAAAAGTCTTTTCTGAAGAATGTCTCTTTGTTCTCGCGCCATTGGCGATTGAAAATTTTCAACTTTTATTTTAGAATGAAATTCAATCTCATGTTCCAAAATTTTGAGGTCAGATAAGAAAGTGTCAAAGTATTTTATAACGCGACAACTTTCGGCTTTTGTTTTAACTTCACTAAGTGAAGGTAAAGGACCATTAATTTGTGTACCATTGTGTTTGGGACTAACTTCAGAAACTGGTGTGATAACAAAAGGTTTGTTAGAAGTATCTTGTTGTGTGACAAAAGTTACGGCTTTTGAATAGTTAAATGGTTTGTTATAAACGACATTTTCCATTTTTGACCGACTCTCGTCATCTGCATCTAATTCCTCCATGCGATTATATTCAACAACAGTCATAATTGAATCATCAATTCTATGTTCTGCACTGTAAACTTCAGGATTTGGTTTCAATGCTCTGTTTGAAAACTTAGGTTTGTAATCAGCAAGAATTGGTCCATATCCATTTGGATTTGGTTTAAAAGTAAACTTTTGAATAGTTGTGATTGACTCACCATGTTTATAAACAACATTTCAAAACTCTTTGATTTTGTGTTGTAAGTCGACAATTTCTTCAAGATAGTTATCTATTCGTTTCGTGGAATGTTGTTTGTACTCAGAGAACTGTTTTTGACAATTTAACAACTCAGCTTTGGCTTTTTGAGTTTCCAAAGTAAGAGCGTTAAGTTGTTGTTTATGTTCATGTTTCAGTTGTTCTATTTGAGACAACAAAGCATTCTTGGATGCGGCTAGATCACGTATATGTCGTTCTAATGATTTTTCGTTTTGTTGAGATTTAGCAAAAGCGACTTCAAAACCTTTTTCACGTTTTTCTTGAGTTTTAAAAACGTTGATTTGTCGAATTAAGCATTCATTATCCCTAATTAACAGTGCATTTTTATCTTTTAATTTCGTGCAAATATCCAAACAAGATTCTTGGTCTTTAATTAAGGCTAGGAGCTTAATTTCTCTATTAGACAGAAGCTCATTTTGTTCAATGTGAGTCTCAACATGATCATTATTTAGATCCTCAAATATAATCACGGAGTCAACTTGATTATCAATATTAACCATAAGATTATCTTGATCGTCAAATATAACTACGGGATCTATTTGATAATCATCGGAATGAGATGTGGATTGCTCATATTGAACACTCTGATCCTTGTCGGATGGAGAAATTGGCGGAGATATCAGATCATTGATGAGTATATTTTGTTCCGGTACCTGAGACAAGCCATCAGTGTCATACACTAGGCCTGTATCATTCATGTGTAGAGCTTGCATTTGTGCCATCAACATCACTGCTGCATTAGCCTGCAAGTCCTCCATATCATCATCAGAATCTGCATCTGCCATAAAGCTCTGTTCCTTGTTGGTAAGAGTTCCACCAGCTTCATCCTTGAGAGCCAAGAGCAACACCTCTTTGTGATAAGCACTGCCTCTTGTCCTCGGCTTAGGACATGCATTAGCCAGGTGACCCTTCTCATTGCAGTTATAACAACGAAGACCATTAACCCCATTCTGAGCATTCCCCTGTTCAACCACTTGACCCCTTTGTTGTTGCGGAGCACCCATGTTATTTCTTCCAATAGCATTAAACCCTTGACCACCTCCCATCTGACGACTATAACCACGGTTCTGAACTTCAACGCGTCCATTGTTCACAACATCTTGATTCCTTGTGTTGGATGAGGAACGAATGCGATTGTTGGATTTGTTTGTATACCGACCGAAGGCTTTAGCAATCATGACAAATCCTTGTTGCAATTCATCGAAAGCAGCAGAGTCCTCATCAGCTTCACTATAAAGTGCTTGAGCATTGTTGTTGTTGTATGGAACCAATTGAGTTTGTTGAGTTTGTTGCTGTGACTGATCATATGGTGTGATGGTTGCAGTTGGTTGAGGAGCGGGTTGAGGAGTTGTTTGAGGAGGAAGACTAGTTTGAGCCCACAAAGCAAGTTGTTGATTATCAGGAATTGACTGTGAAGCCGGGAGTCCACGGATAGTCCTTTCTTTGTCAACTTCTTTTTGGTGAGGCTTCAAATAGTCGTACAACAATCCGTATGTAGCATGATGAAGATTCTTAGCTTGACGGAGAAAAATGACATACTTCTCCCATTCCGGACCAAGACTACTTAGGAACTTAGTGTTGACAGCAATTCGTGGCATGATGATGTTGTGTTTGTACAAATCATTAATGATATCTAAAAAACGATGATGATATGACTCTAATGTCTCTCCTGGTTCAATCATGAAGTGTTCATAAGCCAAGTAGATTTTGGATTCCATGTCTTCTTGATTGAGTGTTGTGCCTTCCATAAGAAGATGAATGTGTTCCCACATTGCTTTTGCAGTCTTTTGAGCATCAACACTTCGAAGGATTGGATTTGGTAATCCTAAAAGGATGTATTGCATTGCTAGTTCATCGGCTTCAAAGTGTAAAAGTTCATCAGCAGTGAGGTCTGAGATAGTTGCAATGTTGGTGACAACATCTCTTGGTGGATTGGCATCTGGATCTGCGGGTGTGACAACAGTAGGCATCTGAAATGGACCTTCCATAATGACCTTCTTTAAGAACTTTCCATGTGGCTTCTTTAGATCATAAAACCTAAAGAACCTTATCACCCATTGATCATAATTTCCGGGAGTGAGCATTGGAGGTCTATCAAGTGAGCCAGCTTCATGAATTGATTGTTGGCTACTTAAGGCTTCACACATCTTGCCAAGCCATGTTGGTTCCTTCATAGTACTCCTGGATGGATGTTGATTGTAGAAGTTTGTGTAAGGTTGTACTTGAAGACTAGGTGGTGGTTGAACCATTTGTGGTTGTGGAATTGCTCCAAGTTGTGGAGTATGTTGTTGATTAAATTGTTGTTGATTAAATTTGTTGTTGATGATTAAATTGTTGATGTTGTGGACTTAGTTGTTGTTGTTGTTGTTGATGATGATAAGTGTAAGGAAAATAGTTAGAGTATGGTGGTTGTGACATGTTGAAAACTTGTGTTGTTAAATGGATCTTTGTAGTCGAATGAAACGATGTTGATGAAGTATCCTTAGGCGTAGAAATCACGTAAAGGCAAGGTAACACTTAGGCGTAAAAACACCAAACTTACGCGTAACAGAAATAGTTACGCGTAGGATTAGCTTACGCATAAGATATGAGAAACACTAAGGTTACACGTAAACAGAAAGTTAGGCGTAGAAAACTTAGGCGTAGGATTAGCTTATGAGTAAGACAAGGCTTAGGCGTAAGAATAATCTTATGCGTAAAGAGTTCTACGCGTAAGCTTAAGCTTATGCGTAAAATTAGGGTTTTTCCCAAAAGATCTTTTACACTATCACAGTGTAAAGGATATCCAAAGTCGAAGTGTTTTCAGGCTTATCCAAGCAAGAAAAGAATGAGTAAACCACGAAAACTGAAGATCAAACCAAGGATGAGTTACGCGTAAGATTAGGGTTTTCTTACGCGTAAAAAATAGCCAAAAACTGATTTCTGCCAACTGATGTTTCCAAACCAGATTTTTGTGATGAAATAGCTTCAATATCACAAAAATAACACAAAAGTGTGAAACTTGATGATCCAAAACTTTTAAACACCTTATGCGTAGAAAGTATCCCACGTATAAAACCAAGCTTAAAAACAATGATCCACACGTAAAGTTTGAAACTTTTTGCCAAAAACAGATATTTTAACACCTAAAAACGTTGAAAGTACAAGAATCTTGGATTGAAAAGTGTAAAAATTGAGTTTTTAAGCGTGACAAAGTATGAAACGTTATTACGCATAAGACCAAAAATTCAGAAACAAAATATGTTCACCCAACTATTTGGCGAATGATACCACTGTTAGGTCACCATATTAGTAACACAAGCATCAATAGAAGAAATAGATAAGAGATCAGATGAACAATCACACAAACACACACGTATGAATAAGTGAAATGTTATGCGTAGGAGTGAAATGTGTAACTTGAACAACCAACCCTCAAGTGAGGGTTATACAAGAGTATTTATAGGAGGGAACTAGGGCAACACTTCCAAGTTCCCATCCTTTTACTTATTGGGCTTGGCCTAGGCTTATGGGCTTTCTACATAAGCCTAGCCTTGATTACAAACATAAAAGCCATATTAAGCTAACTATTACATATGAATCACTAACACTTAAAATATAGTTTATGAGTGATTCCAACATTACCTTTATGTGAACATTGTGTTATCAGCAAGCAACATCGCCTAAAATTCAAGACATCAAATTCTAGAGTGTATCTGTTTTAGAATTGGTTCACTCTGATGTATGGCAGGCACCAGTTCTATCCCTAGGAGGAGCAGTGTATTTTATATCCTTTATAGATGACTATTCCAGGAGATGTTGGGTGTACCTAATCAAGAAGAAGTCTGATGTGTTTGAAGTTTTTAAAGTTTACAAAGCGCGGGTTGAAATTGATTCTGGAAAGAAAATCCAAGTGTTCGAGGACAGATAATGGAGGCGAATACACTGGTAATGAATTTGATACTTTTTGCAGGCAAGAAGGAATCAAAAGGCAATTCACAACGGCATACACTCCTCAATAGCACAGAGTGGTATAACGGATGAACAAAACCTTGTTAGAAAGAGCAAGAAAAATGTTGGCAACTGCAAGCTTCAAAAAATTGTTATGGGCAGAAGCAGTTAATACCGCGTGTTATGTGATAAATCGTTCACCTTCAACTGCAGTTGAGTTGAAGACACCGATGGAGATGTGGACAGGAAAGACAGTCAACTAATCATACCTTCATATATTTGGAATTCTTGTGTAATTGATGTACAATTCCCAAGAAACTACAAAGCTGGATACAAAATCCAGAAAGTGGTTCTTGGGGTACACTGACGGATTAAAATGGTATCGCTTGTGGGACTTCACTGCCCACAAAGTAGTTGTCAGCAGAGATGTTTTCTTTATGTAAGACAAAAGTCAAGAGATTGAAGAAGGTGATAATACTACAAGAGAAACTACATTAATACAGATAGAAACGCAATTTCAGTCAAATGATTCTTCTAAAGCCGTACCACAACACGAGGTAAATGAGACAACCGAGTTTCAAGCTCCAACGACTCGTACTCTTAATCATGAAAGAAAACATATGATGTGGCACTCGAATTTTGTTATGGAGAGAAACATTGCATAATGTCTTCTTACATAGGAAGAAGAGCCATCAACTCTTCAAGAAGCACATAATAATTCAAAGGCGTCATTCTGGATGGCAACAATGCAAGAAGAAATTGAAACTCTTCATAAGAATAAAACATATGTGTGGAAAACTAGAAGGGGGGGGGATTGAATAGTTTTATAGATTTTAATTTAAGTTTCAAAGATTTAGATTCGATCTTATGTGAATTTGTATGGATGGATACATAGTATGAAGCAATACATAAAGTAAGTAAAGAATGCAAGTAAAGAAAATGATAGAAAGTAGCGACACAAGTGATTTATAGTGGTTCAGCTACAAGGAAACCGTCCTTGCCCTACTCCACTCCCCGAGTACCCCACTCGAGAGTTCAAGCAGTATGTCAACAAGCTCCTTCAACTTGGTGGAGAAGCCTCACAACGTCGCTTACACTTTTTCCGGTACGAAGCTAGATATCGAGTTCTTCCACGAGGTAGAACTAAAACTTTACACAACTATTACACAAAAACTATATGAAATATGAATTACAAGATATGCTACAGAAATCTTGTGGATGAAAAAATCAATCAAGAATCCTTTGCTTGGATGACTTGTAAAATAGCGTGATCTCGCCTTTGTGAAGGACCTAAATGAGAATCACAACAAAATATAGAAGAACTACTAGAATGATCAAATGATCAGAGGTTAGGAGAGTGAGATAACATACGAGAGGGTTGTGTTAATACAAATATCGTCATTAAACGTTATTTATATTTTTGATCTTTACCTAAGTTTTGTTTACGACAAAAGTAAATTTAATTTTTATAAAGCTTAAAGCTTGTCAAGTTTAATAGATATTAAAACAAGCTTTTTCAAATAATATCTTCATCACTCAAGCATTTACATTATGATTAATCATATCTTGATATGACTCTAAACCATAATGTATGATAGTAGTTTTTAGAATGTTTTGGTTTCTTAAAAACTAAACATTACATATGTATTTGCATATTTCTAAAAATAGAAAAACAAACACATGATATCATGTGATGCATCATTGAAATCATTGGAGGATTTCATTATATATTTTGTGTAGATTTAGGCTCTACATATCTTACACAATCTTTCATAGATATGGTTGACTTTGGCAAGATTTTGAGATCTTGCTGTCAGACCTCGGCGGCACCAAATATTATAACGGGCGGAACCCTTTAAAGGGTTCCGTGGTCCGTGGTGCTTGCTGAGTGTTTTGGCTATAAATAGCAAAGCCAAACCAAGTAGTTTTTCATCCCTTTCTTACATACTCTCATACATTCCTTCTCTCTAACCTTTCTAACTTAGTTTCATATCATATTAGTGATCTCTTTTGTAGCAAAGAAGATCAAGTCACATTCAAGCTTCAACGAGAAGTTGTAAGTCTTGTTTGTTTGTTGTTGTATGATCTTGTGTTGATTCATACTTCATTTTTGTACCAAACCATCATAATATTGTGAGTGTGAGTGGTTAGTATTTTATTCCTTAAAATACATTGTGTGTGGGAGTGGTTGTACCCTTGAAAAGAACTCGACATCTAGCTTAGTGTCAGAAATAGTGTGTAAGCGAAGTGTAAAGGTTTCTCCACCGGTGAAAGGAGCTTGTTGACTAGTGAAGTTAAACACTCGAGTGTGAGACTCGCGGAGTGGAGTAGGGCAAGGAAAAAGAGTCCTTGTAGAACGAACCACTATAAACAACTTGTTGTGGTTTGATTGTTTCTTTCCTTATCTACTCTTTATATATTGTTTACATATTTCACTAACATATCTAAGATCAATATCAATTGATCTTTCAATAAGTTTCAAAACAAAGTTTTTAATGGGTAAACTATTCAACCCCCCTTCTAGTTTTCCACAATTGGTATCAGAGCCTCGTTGCTCAAGAATTTCTAAAATATATTGTATTTTATAAACTTGAAACGATCCATGGATTCTGAAAACTTTAAAGAAGGGCAATCTATGCAAAGACCACCACTCTTTGAAACCAATGGATTTATCTATTGGAAAACCGTTTTGAAACATATGTTATATCAAAAGATATAGATCTTTGGTTTGTTATTGATAAAGGGGATTTTAGTCCTACAACAAAAGATATTTCATTTGATGAACAAAAGAAATTAATTGCTAAAAATAATGAAGCTAAAATGATGTTTATAATGCTTTGCCTAGAAAAGAATATGAAAGAATTTTTATGTGTGAAACCGCCAAAGATATTTGGGAATCCTTGATTGTTACACATCAAGGAAATTCACAAGTCAAGGATAACAAAATTGATCTTCTTGTTCAACAATATGAACAATTTGTTATCCCTGAAGATGAAACCATTGATTGTGGCTTTGCTCGTTTTAATACTATTATTACATCACTTAAAGCACTTGATGAATCTTTTCATAGTAAGAACTTTGTCAGGAAATTTCTTAGAGCACTCCATCCGAAGTGGAGAGCTAAAGTGACGGCCATTGAAGAATCTAAAGATCTCTCAAAAATGTCACTAGACGAGCTTATCGGAAACCTCAAAGTACACGAAATGGTGATGGAGAAAGATTCGGAAATCATCAAAGGAAAAAGAGAGAAAATCAAATCCGTTGCTTTAAAAGCAAGAACGGAATCAAGTGATGATGACGAATCTTGCTCCGGTAGTGAAGATGAAGAGTATGCCATGGCCGTTAGAGATTTCAAAAAGTTCTTTAGAAGAAGAGGAAAGTTTGTAAGACAACCTCGAGAAGAAAAGAAGCCATTCCGAAAAGATCGGGATGACAAAAAGGGTAAAGGTGAAATAAAGTGCTTTAGATGCGGTGATGCAAGTCATCTAATAGGAGATTTTCCCAAGCCACCTAAAAGCAAAACTCAACGAGCTTTTGTAAGTGGTGCTTGGAGTGATAGTGAAGATGATAAAGAATCAAGCAAGGAGGAAATCGCTCTAATGGCACATGAGTCAAACGAGGTACATTCCGACTCATCTTATTCTTCTATTGATGATGACACCTTGCAAAAATAATACAATCAATTGTGTGAGCAAAGTCTAAAAATCATAACTAAAAATAAATTTTTAAAGACTAAAAAGGAATTTTTAGAAAATGAAGTCTATGAGTTAAAAGAAAAGGCTAAACGATTAGAAAAGGGAAAAGCGAATGACGATGGTTGCAAATCATGTCAAGAGCTTAATCTTGAAATAGAAAAACTAAAGCTCACACAAGATGTTCTAATCGAACATAATTCTAAATTTAAAAGGTTTAACAAAAACATCGCTTATGCCGATGAAATAGTTAGAATTCAAAAAACACCAGGAAACATGAATGGGCTAGGATTTAATGAGGTATTAATTCCAAAGAGTAAAAACAAAACGGCCGAAAAAGACAAACAAACTGTCAAAACTGCTGCAGTACAGCACGAACCAGAGAGACCCAAAATAAGGGCTCCGTCCTTTGTAACAAATGGTGCCATGGGGACTTCAGCAGGACATAATGTTTGTGATACGGACCGTAGCGAATTTGTCAAAGTAACAAAGAAAACCAAGGATAGTGCTAAACTAAAACCTGCTGTTACATCAGGAGTAGGTCATGCTAAAAATGAATTTAGATCAAAAACTACTCAACAACGACATAAAACACCTTTTGCCAAACGCCGCTTTCCTAAAAGTAACCACAACATACAAACCAACTATCAACATAACGGTTGGAATCAAAACTTCCCTAGACCATATCAAACTCCAGATTACATATCATGGAACTCTTACCCATCATTTCCATACATGAATCAAGTAAATGGTATGTTTAACCCAAACGGACCCATGAGATATTGGGGACCAAACGCTTGAGTTATTTGTGTCTTAGGTATGCTTGAAAGTTGGATTGGAACCTGATGAGTGGATTAAAGATAGTGGATGCTCACGACACATGACGGGCAACAAAAGTCTCTTCTCATCATACCAAGAGTATGACGGAGATAATGTCACTTTTGGTAGCAATCTCAAAAGCAAAATCATTGGCAAAGGTACGATCGCTCATAACTCCCTAACTATTGAAAATGTTGCTCATGTCGATAGGTTAGGATTTAATCTACTTAGTATTAGCCAATTATGTGATAAAAAGTATAAAGTACTATTTGAAGAAAATGGTAGTAAAATACTAAAAGATTGTATCACCATAGCTAAAGGGGTTAGGAAAAATAACATATACGTCATGAAAATAGATAAAACATCTAATGACAAACTTTGTCTAACAACATTAGATGATAGCTAAACTCTTTGGCATAGACGCTTAGGTCACGCTAATATGAGACTTATACAAAACCTCTCTTCAAAAGAGCTAGTTAGGAATTTACCAAAACTTAAATATGACAAACATTTTTGCGACGCTTACAAAATTGGTAAACAAACCCATAGTAGTCATAAGTCTAAAAATATGGTGTCCACATCTAAGTGTCTAGAACTTTTGCATATGGACTTATTTGGTCCATCCGGTATAAGAAGCTATAGAGGCAACTTATACACTTTGGTCATAGTGGATGATTACTCAAGGTTTACTGGGACGTTGTTTTTGAAAACCAAAAATGAAGCTTTTGATAAATTTGAAATTCTTAGCAAGAAAATTCAAAATCAACTAGGTGTTAAAATTGTGTCGATCCGAACGGATCATGGTCGTGAATTTGACAATGAAACACAATTTGGAAACTTTTGTGATACAAATGGTATAACATATAACTTTTTGGCTCCTCGAACACCTCAATCAAATGGAGTCGTAGAACGTAAAAATAGAACAATTCAAGCAATGAGTAGAACAATGCTAAATGAACAAAACATTCCTCAAAAGTTTTGGTATAACACCGTTGACACTTCTACATATATTTTAAATAGAGTCTTAATACGTCATTTCCTAAACAAAACACCATATGAGCTTTATAAAGGTAAAAAGCCAACTTTAGGATATTTTAGAGTATTTGGATGTAAATGTTTCATTCTTAATACTAAAGATTATCTCACCAAGTTTGACCCAAAGTCTTATGAAGGTGTATTTCTTGGTTATTCTTAAACTAGTAAAGCTTACATTGTCTTAACAAAGAAACAATGAGAGTCGAGGAATCGTTGAACATAACATTTGACGAAAGTCCACCTCCCTCTAAGACATCACCTTTGGTAGATGATGACTTAGTTGAAAGTCAACTTGTAGAAAGTCAAGAAATAATTGAAAATGACAAGGAAGATTAACCATTAAATAATGAGATTAAAAACATCAAAGAATCCAAAAGTCTTCCTTTAGAAAAAGTCATAGGACAACTAAATCAAAGAATCTTAAGATCACAAGCCCAAAATCAAAGTAATCATTTTTGTTTTGTGTCTACCATCGAACCGAAAAACATAAATGAAGCAATAAAAGATGAATCTTGGGTAATTGCTATGCAAGAAGAGTTAAACCAATTCGTTGGAAATGATGTTTGGAAATTAGTTCCAAAACCTAAAGATCAAACTATAATTGGAACGAAATGGGTTTTTCGAAATAAAATGGATGAAAATGGTGTAGTGTCTAGAAAAAAAGCTAGGCTTGTCACACAAGGTTATAATCAACAAGAGGGGATTGATTATGATGATGTTAGGATTTAGAAAATCCAGTCATTAAAGTGTCGGTCATCTCAAGTATATGTAATCGTTAGAAAGCTCATAGTCGTAGTCATTTATTATTAGTTAGTATTTAGTTAAGCAATACCGTGGAGGACGGACGGGTCTTTACCCACTGTATGCCTGATCCACAGCCCGTAGATGGCGAGTCTTGTAAGAAAACTATAAATACCCTCTACCTCCCAAGGTAGAGGGTTGGAGCTTCAATACCATTTTTCTTTTGTTTCACATAGTTCCCAACTCTCTTCCCTTTCTCTCTCTAAAACTTGTATATGCCCCATATGATTATGGTTTGATGTGTTTGTGAAATCCTATAAGTTACAATTGGTATCAAGAGCCATGGTTTGATCACTCATCTTTCATGCTCTTTGTTTTGGTGGATTTCATAAGGTTTTTGGGGTTATAAGTGTTTTGAAGAGTTTGAATCATTTGGTCAATTTCTAGTGTTAAAGTTTGAATTTTGATTGTACTCTTGTGTTTAGGATCATCATATCTGTTTAGTTTTTGAATTGGAAGGCTTGAATCATCGTGGTTGGGTTGTTTTTGATTGATTAAGTGGTTGTTTTTTAATATTGTACGAAGCGAGTTGAGCCTCGATATAACAGTTCTAGGAAGCGAGTTGCCTTGTTATTGGAAGCGAGTTGGTTTATACGACTTGGCTATTAAGCGAGTTGTCTGTCTCTATGAGTTGACAGTTAAGCGTGTTGTCTTGGAAGCGAGTTGGTTTATGCGACTTGGATATTAAGCGAGTTGATTCTTTAAGCGAATTGGGTTTTAAAGCGACTTGTTTAGTAAGCGAGTTGTATCTTTATGCGACTTGGGTTTTAAGCGACTTGTCTATTAAGCGAGTTGGTTTATGCGACTTGGTTGTTAAGCGAGTTGTCCATTTATGCGACTTGTCTACTAAGTGAGTTGATCCTTAAGCGAGTTGGTTAGGGTGCGACTTGTCAAGTTTACTACTTGTCTATTGAGACTTGTCACTTCTTCGTGCTACGTTTTAAGGTTGTTCTTTTGATTTTGTAAAATCCCGTGAAAGAATCTATTTCACGGTTTAATCAAAGAATAGTAAAATCCCGTAGAATCTGGAATCATGTCTAACAACGTACCTACTATCGTTTCTACTGTAGCTGAGGACGTTCAAGCAGCTGGATCAGATACTCGTCCACCTATGCTTGACAGAACTGATTATGACTCATGGGCTCAATGAATTAGGTTGTACTGTTTGGGAAAGGAAAATGGGGTTAACATTCTCAAATCAATTGATGAAGGACCTTATCAGATTGAGACTACAAGAGACATACTTGAAACTGTTGTGGATGGTATAGTGATCTTAGGATTGGACAGACCATTGACGTATGATGAGCTCAGTGATAAGGAGAAAAAGAGATATGATGCTGATATCAGGGCTTCTAACATTATACTTCAGGGTCTTCCAAAAGACATCTACAAGTTAATCAATCACAACACTGAAGCCAAGGCAGTTTGGGACAATGTCAAGATGCTTCTCTCTGGTTCTGAACTAACTAAAGAAGACAGAGAATCACAACTGTATGATGACTTTGAGCACTTTAAGATGATACCAGGGGAAAGTGTCATAGAATATTACGTGAGGTTCCACAAGCTTGTGAATGACATGAGGAATATTAAAATGACTATGCCAAATATTCAGCTAAACTCAAAGTTTGTGAACAACATGAATCCCGAATGGCACAAATTTGTCACTTCAGTCAAGTTAACTAAGGGTTTGAGGAACACTAACTATGAGTAATTGTATGCATTCTTGCTTCAGAATGAGAGACATGATATATTTGAACGAATGATTCTTGAACAGTTCAAATCTAAACTGATGGATCTAAACACACACCTTGTGTTAGTGATATTTTGAGTTATATTAATAAGCACGCGGAATATACTTAGTAATACTTAGAAGACAGATTATATGATGTAATGTAAGTAAGAACAATAAACACAAAGCTCCAATATTATTAAGAAATAATACGAGTGATCTTGCTTATCACTAGGGTTACACCTTGAAGCTAATATGAATAATGCGTATGTAATTCGTACTCTAAACAATGACCTAGGATCTCCTTTTTATAGCACAAGGAGTCCTTTACAAGATAAGTATAAACCTAACAATATAGAATATACACAAGATCTTTTCTATACTTATCAATACACGGATACTTAACAATTATCCTAACAGCAGTGGTAATATTTGTACTGGGAGTGGTAATGAGTTTTCACTGCTAGTGTAATCTTTAGCAGTGTTAACCACAAGACTATCAGTGGTAACTGTTAGTATTATTCCCAACAATCCTCCCCTAAACTTATGATTTCTCTGCAAATCAACAAGTTTCTTTAATCTTCATTATCTGCAAGGATTTGGGGAATTCTTTCAAACACTTCATCTTCTTCTCAATGCTTGAATAGCTCTTGAAGCCTGAGTAACAATGCTCTGACCTTCTCATTATCTTCATGAAATCTTATATTAGTACACAGTATCACTGTGAGAGTTCCAGCTCTGAGTGGATATTCTTTCTCAGCAAGCATGAATGCATCTACTCCATTTGCTGTAGAAACATGATGAACTTCACATGAATGATAGTAGAACCATTTAGTACTAGGACATGTGTAAGATATTGGATTTCACATTCACATCAAACCATGACACAAAGTAGGCGTACAAGAGGTTTTAGAGAGAGAAAGTTAGAGGTTTGGGAACTTTAGTGAGAGAAAGAAAAATCTTATTATGAGCTCCAACTCTCTACCTTGGAAGGTAGAGATTATTTATAGTCTTACAATAAAACGCCACATAACGGGCCGTGGATAAGGCATACAGTGGGTAAAGACCCGTCCGTCCTCCACGGTGTTACTTAACTAAATACTAATTAACTTAAAAGAACTACGACTACGAGCTTTCTAACGATTACATATACTTGAGGTGACCGACTCTTTAATACCTGGAATTTCTAATTCCTAACAATCTCCCCCTAAGGGAGGTCACCTCAAACATATACTAAAATTACATTGAATACAAACAGATATTACATTAAAAATTGTTCTTGCATTCTTGATGTAGTACTTTGCTCCGAAGCTCGTAGTCATTGATTCTTCTCATTGCATGTTTGGTTAATCTAAGTGGAGGTCTTTTACTGATCCACGCGATAATAATTTTGAGCCAGCTTTTGAGATCATCAGCTAATAAAAATCTCTGAGACATCCATTGTGGTGTTGGTATTATGTGATGTTGTGACTTTCGGACTGACATGCTCACATTCTGGATCATGATATCTTCCCATCAGAGTAGCGGAAGCTTTCGTTGATTCATGATATTGGTAGCAGCGTAGCAGAAGCATGGAGTGAAAATATCAGAGTCATTGATGCACTTATCATGATTTCTTGAGAAATGAATGTATTGTGTGAGCATGCGGCTATGGATTGACCGCTTCATTCTGATCAGCTGCAAACGTCGGGTGTACCTGCATACAACAGTTAGCAATAAAGCGCACGAAAGTGTCTTTGATCACTTTCGTTGAATTGTGGTACACGGCCCACGGTTCCCCGTTGATCAGTACAAGTACTGCCTGTGATCAGGTATAATTCCGAAGAATTTCCTTGACAGGGTTTCACAGCTGCTCTAGCTGTTCTCAAACCGGAACGTCTCAAAGAAGACAACACGGAGTGAGTAAACCAGCGAATAGAGATTCACTGATTGATGAAAAGAGATTTGAAAAACAATGGTGTATTGCTCAATAGAAATTGTTTTTGCAATACAACGAAGGTTTTAATGAAAATCAATTATCAATCATAAAACACCTTTTGATTTGAAATATTCGTACACGGTCGATGTGCTAAAGAAAAGAGTTTTTAAGCACAATGACCGGTTTTTCAAAGGTATCCGTCAATCCATAACCTGAACCAGGATTGATTCAAACGATTGAATCGCTCCATTGTTTCTGTTCAGTTGTCACATGGTTGATCTATTGAATAGATTTCACATGCCACCTACCAGGAGCTTGTTTGATGTTGGCTCCAGAAGGCTTTCCATCTTCATTGTGAATATTTTTACATATCACTCGGATGTTCTGGCAATACCACAAGGATAATGCGTAGGACTCAAGGTATAATCTCTCTTTCCACATTGTGTGAAACAAAGAGTCTTCATTGAATGTGTCCTAATGAGATTTATGGATGATCTCATGGCTCTAGACTCAATTTGTGCATATTTAGATCCTGTATCGGAGACTAAGGAGAGGGTCTCCTTCTTCAATATCAACAATCTCTAAGAGAAAGTCGATAGATAATGTCGGTTCCCCGTGAGAATGAAACAAGTCCTTTTAAGAGGAACTTGAGTGGTTTGGGAAGTTGAAGTGCAGTGCGTCACTGGGTCCATGACGTCTTGTCTTCAATACCGATGTTACCTTGGTAACCACCAGTAGCATATGAATTGAACCCGGTTTCTGCCCTAAGGTTGAATAAATGGAGGGCTATTTCTTTTCACGCTTTTTCACATTCAATTCTTTTTCATTCTTCAACCCCTTCAGTGCTTACCGAGACTTCATAACTAGAACCTTGTTGGGTTTATTCCAGTACTAGTTCAGTCTTAGTCCGCACTCTTCCCATATCTCATTTTTCTCCTTTTTTCAATATACCTAAGGACTTCTACACTATCTAGTGGATTGTCCCTGGATAGATCCCTCCGGTTCTGGCGGATCATGGGAACAATTACCTAACTTTATCATCCTTATATCACCATACATAAAGTAAAGTTGGTCGGTCTATTTGGTATTGTTCATCTGCCATTGGAACCAATTGAAAACTATTTGAAAATCAATCCAGATACTTGTGATATATTATCAAAGCATTTTGTACCTGAATTGTTTTTGATATTTTTAGAACAAGAGCTCCCTCTCAACATGTGCATCAAGTGTTTGAAATCGTTTTTGAATTAACTTCTTTGATTACCATTTTCAAAAAAATATCAACATCACTTCCCTAATCAAATCAAGTAGATAAAGCATTTTGGGGAAGGATGAGGTTTTCATAAGCTTGCTCCCCCTCAATATGTGCATAGATATTTGAAACTGTTTTGCACATATTAGGAGAAGACTGCACATTGAGATAAGTTGATCACGTTTTAAATATTTGTGGTTTAAGATAGATGCCCCCCCTCAATATGTGCATGGAAAATTTGAAATCGTTTGGCACATGTGGGAAGGAGAGCATGTACATCCTTATAAAACCATTTACTGAATTATCAGTTTAAATCCAATTTAAATCACAAATTCTCCCCCGATCACAATTATCAAATCATTTGAGATTTGTGATCTCTGTAGATTTAAATTGATTTTGAAAGCTTTTAAGGAGAATTGTGACTTGATTATGAAAACGTTTTAACTGATAAGGATCGGATTGTGAAACTTTAGACTCCATTGAGTTAAACATGCATGATTATCTTTTGAAAACAATTGAATGACAAATAACCTTTTAATTTAATTAAAATCATTCTCCCCCTCAATCAATGACATATGTTGTTGATTGAGAGATAGATATTTTGACAAATAAGTCCAGATGATTATCAAAAATAGAGTCCGAGTTATTTTTCAAAACAACTAGTTTTCATTAGATAGTAAGGATTAGTTAAAAGAATCAGAGCAAGAAATATGAAAATATCTAAAGCATGGCTCTGTTATATCTTTGAAAAGCGGGTTACTGCCTGAAATGACAATAAACCATTGTTTCTCTTTCTCCCAAAAATATTTTTTTTTAATTTTTTTTTTTAATAAAAATTCGAACAACATCTAAAGTCCCGTGTCATTCTTTGAATGACAACAACAAGACCGTAGATATTATCGAATCGAGAGAAACATGACAAAATGACAATATTTTTTGAAGATTTTTCGAATTTTTTAAATTTTTATGGATTTTGAAAGTTTTATATTTTTCTATTTGATTTTTGAAGGTTTTATAATTTTGTATTTTGTTTTTCGAATAGATATATACAAGAGATAGATGAAGGAAACATTTTACTCCTCTTCTTCCTCTTAAAGACGTTTGAGTGTTTCTGGTTGAAGGCTTTTAAGGCCAAGTCGTGGAAGAATAAACTCAAAACGTTCTCTAGGAAGAGCTTTGGTGAAGATGTCTGCTAACTGGTATTCAGTCCTCACAAAGTAAAGTTCCACCACACCGTTTTCCACTTGTTCCCTGATGAAATGATGTCGAATGTCGATGTGCTTTGCTCTTGAGTGTTGTACGTTGTTGCATGAGAGAGCAATAGCACTTTTATTATCACAGTACAGAAGGATTTTGTTAAATTCAAAGCCATAGTCAGATAATTGGGATCTCATCCATAGGATTTGAGCACAACAAGATGACATGGCTATGTATTCAGCCTCTGTAGAGGAAATAGAAGTACTCATTTGCTTCTTTGAAGACCAGCTCACAAGCTTATCACCCAAAAACTGAGCACCTCCAGACGTACTTCGACGAGTATCTTGACATCCTGCATGATCAGCATCTGCATAGGCTGTTAGTGACATACCGGTGTCCTTTGGGTACCAAAGTCCCATATTAATGGTTTCTTGGAGATACCGAAAGACCCGTTTAACCGCTTCAAGGTGCTTTTTAGTAGGCTTAGCCTGGTATCTAGCACACATGCAAACAGCGAACAAGATGTCTGGTCTACTAGCTGTGAGGTACATCAGGGATCCAATCATACTACGATATTTCGTTTTTTCTAGCATGATCCCTGAGTGGTCCTCATCTAGTTTGGTACGTTCAATCATGGGAGTGTCAACTGGGTCACTTGAATCAAATCCAAATTTCTTTAAAATCTCATTTGCATATTTAGATTGATTTATGAAAATGCCTCCGGGACTTTGTGAAATTTGTAGTCCTAAGAAAAATGACATTTGTCCCATCATTGACATTTGAAATTTAGAACCCATTTCATTTGAAAAACGGTCACACTCATTGGGGTCAGTCGAGGCAAAGATGATATCATCAACATAAATTTGAACGTGAATTAAATGTTTGCCTGACTTTCTGGTGAACAATGTAGGATCAACTGCTCCTTTGCTGAAACCGATAGATAGAAGAAACTTTGATAGCGTATCATACCATGCCCTTGGAGCTTGCTTTAACCCGTACAGAGCCTTCTTCAAACGATAGACGTGAGTAGGATGCTCTGGATTCACAAAGCCTTCGGGTTGGCTGACGTAGACGACTTCTTTAAGATCTCCGTTCAGAAATGCCGTCTTTACATCCATCTGATAGACTACCATGTTCTTACTAGCAGCATTAGCCAAGAAGATTCTGATTGCCTCGATACGAGCAACAGGAGCAAAAGATTCTTCAAAGTCAACACATCACCATGCTCATCAAGTTTCACTTTGAAGATCCATTTTAGAGCAATAATCATAGCACAATCTGGAGCAGGTACTAACTCCCATACATCAAGTCGATCAAACTCATGAATTTCTTCTTGCATGGCATTGAACCAGTTGTCTTCATTCATGGCAGTTTTAACATCTTTTGGTTCGATCTTAGAGAGTACGGAGTTGAAGAAGCACCATAAGGCATCGGTTGCAAGTTATTTCCGTGTTGATACTGGACGAGAGGGATTTCCAATGATGTTGTCTAATGGATGATCGTGAGTCCATTTTCTAAGGTGTTCATGTGGCAGTTGTTGAGGGACTGAGGTAGCAGAGTCGATGTCTCCTGAAGAAGATGGTTCTGATGATGATTCAGGAGCAAATATGTTTTCAAATGGAGCATCTTCAGGTGTAGCAAATGGATTAACTTCATCATTGATGTCAGAAACAGTTCCATGATGTACATTCGAAGATTGATGATTTGTTGATGAGACTGAGTGATCAGCGGCAGGTGCTTCTTGACTTAATGATATTGAGACTGTAGGATTGACTTCATTCTCAGGGATATGAGCAGCCTCTGTTGTGGGAATTGACAGTTCAATAACACTTGGCTCATAGAGTTCATCAAACATAGGATCAAACAATTTCTTTAAATCATCTTCAGATGGAGGTACATATGGAGTTGCTGGAGAAGAATTTGGTACAAGGGATGAACCAATGGGACTGTTTTGAAGTACGGGTCCAGAACTGGATTGTCCAAGAGCCATTTGACCGGTCAGCTCATCAAACGTGACGTAAATTGTTTCCATGATATTTCGGGTTCTCTTGTTGTAGATTCGGTATCCTTTTCTGTTTGGTGCATAACCTACAAATACTCCAATGTCTGTTTTAGCTCTAAGTTTGCCTAAATCTTGGCCCTCATTAGTTGGATAACACAATGCACCGAACACACGAAGGAATGAAAGATTAGGTTTTCTATTGTGGACAAGTTCATATGGAGTTTTTCCATGAGCAGTGTGAATCAGGGATCGATTTTGGGTTTAGCATGCAGTGGCGATGGCTTCACCCCAAAGAAACATTGGAACTTTTGAGTAAATCAGCATTGTCCTTGCGGCTTCCACAAGAGTTCGATTTCGTCTTTCAACTACACCGTTCTGTTGAGGAGTTCGAGGAACACTTCTTTGATGACTGATTCCAATACTTTCATAAAACTCACTAAGTTGTTTGTTAACAAACTCAGTTCCATTGTCTGTTCGGATGATTCTGACCGTTTTGTTAAGACGAACCTGCAGTTGTTTGATGAGTTTGATGATGATATCTGGAGTTTCATCCTTTGTCTTTAAGAACTTTACCCAGGTGAATCTAGAGAAATCATCAACCACAACTAACACATATTTCTTCCCAAAGATATTCTGCACTCTCATGGGTCCACATAAGTCCATGTGAATTGTATGAAGAACTTCTGTGATAGAGTTAGTAGGTTTGGGTTTATGGGCATACTTCTTGCTTTTTCCCAATTGGCATGCTGAACAAAGATGATCCTTTTCATACTTAAGTCTAGGTAAACCTACAACTAAGTCCTTTCTGGAGAGATCATTGATGGTGCCGAAGTTCAAGTGATTGAGACGACGATGCCATAACCATGACTTTGTTTTAGAAGCCTTTGACAACAAGAAAATTAGAGAAGACTTCATCATATCTTCGATAGAGATGGTGTATAGATTTGAACCACGTGAACCTCTTAAAAGTTCCTTACCATCAAGTTCTCTAACGAAACAAGTATGTTTTCTGAAGGCTACTTCTAGATCAGAATCGCAGAATTGACCAACAGAGAACAGGTTATGACTAAGACCTTCTACATAATATACTCTGGAGATAACACTTTTACCAACAACATAATCTCCATAACCCATAATTGCACCGAAATGATCATTCCCGATTCTAACTGTCCCGATGAATTTGCTCACGAAGTTCATGAGCTGCGACCGGTCGCCAGTCATATGCTTGGAACAGCCTGAGTCCAGGTACCACAGAACGATTTGAACGATCTGCAGTTGAACACAGACAAGAATGGATAACTGGATAATTGGGATCCCCATGCAAGAATGGGTTCCATTTGGTTAGTAACAGTGATTGGAACACCCACATCAGAAATAGAAACATTCATCTCAGAAATTGAATCAATGGAGTTATTATGAATAGATGCAGTACTAGTGTCCGTATTTGCCCTATTTAAAGTATGTTCACTTCTTAAGGGAATAGTTCTATCAGTAGGCATCCATTTTCTAGTGGGCATTGTCTGATTAACCTTATGGCCAACAGGTATCCATTGATAACCTATCTTACTAAATGTTCTTCCTGTGGGCTTCCACTGTTTTCTAACTTTCTTTCGCCACTGCTTTTTAGCTTTTTTAACATGATTTTTTGCATTAGCAATATTAACTGGGGGTATGACAGCATTAGACAAAACATTCACACCACATTCATGATTAGAGACATAATTCAAGCAGACATCATTACAAGGTTTGCAAATAGTATCAGAATTCGAATTAATTACAGTACGCCTATGGCTAATACTAGAATCAACACGATTTGTTTTATTCGACTCAAGCTTAAAGTTCCTAGGTTGGTCTTCTACTCTCTTCCAATGCACATTCTTAGCTTGCGAGGTCCTATCATTCCTTGTATTGTCTTGAGACTTTGACCTGCTCGCTTTAATGTCACTAATTACTCCTGTAGAGGGAATGGGAACATTAGTTGGTTTTGCTACTCTTTGCATCTCCTGTTTAGATGTGCTGGGATTTGAATTACATGCAGGCACACTAAGGTTCACTTTCTTAACACTAGAAGTGTTGGGATTTGTACTTCTAGAAGGCACACTAGAGTTCACTTTCTTAGCATTAACAGATCTGGAATCTGAACTACTTGAAGGCACACTAAGGTTCACATTCAAAACATCGGGCATCGAATGAATATCATACTTGGCACTAGGCATAGAACATGGAATCAAAGGATTAACTCTCTCACCTAAGGACTTTGGGCATATTGTGATTAAGCATTCTAGAATTTCTTGAGATCGTTTGGCATATAAGCATGCATGCCCAATTGCATTGTCAAGTGGTTTCACTAATTTATCCTCTTCAACAATCTCACGTAGACATTCTAGACAATCCTTAAGGGATGAGAAATATGTTTGAATAGCAAGTTTGTTATTCCTTAGATGAGGGGGAACATATTTCACAGACAAAGCATATTTATTACAAGAGTGAACCTTTGATACACCATTCTCCCCATTGGTCATTGGCATTTTCCCTTTTACCTGACTCTTCAGATTCTCAATTTCCTTTTGCAATGAAGCTATTTGTTCGTTATTTTTGTTACGAGTGACCTTTATTGATTCAAATAACTCATTGAAATGACGTTCATTTTCTTCTAGAAAACTTTCGTTTTCCTTTTGTAATGCATTTACTAAGTTTTGAAGATGAAACGTTTGAGAATTCTGAGAATCTAAAGGAGGAGGCATTTGGGAGCCTGTCACATTGTTCTTTTGACCCTTTAATTGAGAGATTTGGGCTTTCAACTTTCTGAACGTGTTACAATGAGCTTGAATCTGTTCATCACGTTTGTTAATTTGAAAAACTGCATCAAACTCTGGAGCATCTGAGGATGTCTTGATATTTGAAGTTTTGACATTTTCTTTAAGATGTTGATATTTTAGTTGTAAATTAAAATGCTCAACCTCTAGTTTAGAAACATGTTTAACCAAATTGTCGTGATCATCCAGTTCAATTTTCTCATTTAGTTTAGAATTAGTCTTTTCAAGCTCAATGACACGATCATGGGAGACTTTCAGGGCAACAGATAATTCATGAAATTGAGAAGCATTAATGGAACAATTTGTAGCAGTGAAAAACACATCTTGAGTAATACATTCAGAAATAAGAGTCTCATTCAATGTATGCAAGTTCTTCCTCTCAATCTCATTATATTTTAGTGCTCGCTCATAGTCACTAACCTCAACTATCATTGCATCAAACTCCTTTTCCATTTATTTAATGTCTAAGTTCATTCCCTTTTTAAGACTTTCAAAATGATCTTTTAGTTGTTTAAAGAAAGGCATGACTTCAGTTAAATAACATTCTTTCATTTGCTCAAAACCCCTTTCCCCTTCAGTTATACCAGTGGGTGTGATCCTTTTCTTACAAGTTTTCTCAAAATCAACAAATAGTTGAAAAATAACATATTGACTGATTAAGGTCTTGCTTTTAGTGGCAATAGTACTAGGAACTAAATGCATTGGTGTATTGGGAGGATACACAGTCGCTGAAGGCATTTTCCTAAAGGGGGGGGGGGTTTGTTACAACAAGATTCTCTGCTTTTTGCTTATCTAAATCCTTTTTCCAGAACACTTGTTCGGGTGTTAACAACGTCTGAGGCTTAAACATGTTCAAGGAAATCCAATTCTCCTTCTTGTAATCATGGGGTGTGATATTTATTTTCTTCTCTTTACATTTAGGATCATCTAATTTCTTGTTTATCTTTTCCCTAGTGACTTCATCTGATTTATTATCTTCCTCAGTGCACTCAACGCAACTAGGTTTCTGTCTAGGTTTAAGGATTTCATTGCCATCATAAAGAACCTTATGAGCATTTCTAGCCTTTTTAATGACCTCTGGATTTGGTTCCTCAACAAGGGGAATGCTATGCTTATCGCTTAAGACTCTATGCTTAGTGATTAAGTGAGCAGTCTGAATGGTATTTCCTTGTACGTACAACTTATTTTCAAGCTTGTTTTTCAAGGTTTTTAGATTAGAAAAATCATTCAAAAGTTTTGATTCCTTAGCACTGAATTCTTGCTTAAGCATTTTAACATTTTCTTGAAGTTCTTGTTTTTGCTTAGCAGTTTTAGAAAGCTTTTCTTGTAAGGAGTTTAACTCTTGTTTTAATACTTCTTCTCTAAACCTACTTTTTTTAATAGTTGTACGCATTTGGTCATCCATTTCCTGCTCACGGGTGGTCAACTCAAATTTTGCACGTTGTTCATAAATAGCAACACGTTCTTTATAGGCATTCAGTTCAGAGATGATAGAATCATCAGGGGCACATGCAGTGAATTCACCAAAAACATGATCATTATTGACTGCAGAAGATGCATCACTTGGTACAATCTCACTTTCACTTTGTTTCACATATTGATCATATGGGACAACATTGATATTACCCATATTTTCAATATCTGACTCAATAAATACAGTTGATTGTACTTCGTTATGTATCTTTTGCTCATCAACTTCATCGTATAATTTTAATACCTCAGAAATGAGTTTGTATTTGGATGGACCAGCTTGTGGTGATGAAGAGACTTTAGGAGAGACCATTGGAGAAATGCTAGCCATGAAGATGGTTTGTGCAGTGGGTTCTTCATCAACATCAGAGTCGTATGCATCACAATCAGCTACTTGAAAGGCATTCTGATGATTATGGCCTATCTCCTGAATTGGTTGCTCATCCACATCTGCATCATATGTCTTAGCATTTCCCTCAGCCAAGAACAACAACTCCTCTTCATCCAAAGCTGCACCATTATCCTGAGCTTGCACAAGCAACATCTTATCCCTGAAGTACTCGACATTCTGAGGGCGTTTTGGCGATGTGCAGTTCCATGCAATGTGTCCCTCACCTCCACAATTGTAACATTTGATTGGCTTTGCTTGACTCTGATTTCCATTCCTTCCCCTATTCTGATTTGCAGCATAACCTCTACCAGCTCCACCTCTTGCTTGTTCGTACTGTCGTTCTTGAACTGGCTGCACCATAACCTTCCCATCTCTGACAGTGGCTTGATTGTGTGGATTGGAAGCAGTTCTGAGATTGTTGTTGGTGTGTGGAAGAGAGTTCATGTTTTGACTAATCAGGAGAGCTAGCTGATTAATGAAGTTTCCCACGTGTTCATCAGCATCAACTTGTTTGAACATAGGATCAGGAATGAGTTTGTGATTACCATTACCCATGGTTATGACTTGTGAGGCTTTGGTTGTGATTCCGATGTTTGAGTAGAAGGCAGTTGAATCATTTGATGAGCTTGTCTCTCCCTGGTTGGTTTTGAACTCATTAAGAATCCTTTTTTCAAACATAGCATGTCTCTCATTCTGAAGGAGAAAGGCATAGAGTTGCTCATAGTTTGTATTCTTCAATCCTTTGGTTAGCTTTATAGAGGTGACAAACTTGTGCCATTCGGGATTCATGTTGTTCACAAACTTTGAGTTCAACTGAATGTTTGGCATAGTCATTCTGATGTTCCTCATATCATTAACAAGCTTGTGGAATCTCACATAGTACTCATAAACACTCTCATCTGGTTTCATCTTGAAGTGTTCAAATTCATCATAGAGTTGTGATTCTCTGTCTTCCATAGTTAGTTCAGAACCTGAGAGAAGCATTTTGACATTATCCCACACTGCCTTGGCTTCGGTGTTGTGATTGATCAGCTTGTAGATATCTTTTGGAAGACCTTGAAGTACGATGTTAGAAGCCCTGATATCAACATCGAATCTCTTTTTCTCCTTATCATCGAGCTCGTCATATGTCTTTGGTCTGTCAATTCCATAGATCATTGTTCCATCTTCAGCTGTATCAATTAAGTCTCTAGTAGTCTCAACCCGATATGGTCCTTCATCAATGGATTTGAGAATGTTGACTCCATTTTCCTTTCCAAGACAGTACAATCTGGTTTGTTGAGCCCAAGAGTTGTAGTCAGTTCTGTCAAGCATGGGTGGACGAGTATCTGAACCAGCTGCTTGAACATCCTCGGCAACAGTGGAGATGATTGTAGGAACGTTGGTAGACATGATGACCGATTAAACGGGATTTTATAACTCTATGATTAAACCGGGAAATAGATTCTTTCACGGGATTTTACTAAATCAAGAGAAAACCGTATTCAAAGGATATCACCCAAGTCGCTAGGAAACCTTGAACCAAGTCGCTAAGTGCCAAGTCGCTATAGTCCCAAGTCGCTATATAACAACTCGCTACAATCCAAGTCGCTAGCAAAATTTTGACAGCAAGTCGCTAAGCACCAAGTCGCTAATTTGTCAAGTCACTAAATAGCAACTCGCTAGGTACCAACTCGCTAACACGTAGTCGCTAACAATATAAAGTACAAGTCGCTAACTTACACCAAGTCGCTACCCGTAGTGGAGAATCCACTAAGTGTACTTTTTGTCGGCTTGTCTCAGTAGACAAGTCGCTAGGACCAAATCACTACCAAATAACACTCCAACTCGCTAACTTTTTATGAAGCAAGTCGCTATGATGAATATCACACCGAGAACCAAGTCGCTAGCAAGAAAATCACATAAACACCACTTTTCAATCCAAAAACAACTCAACCACGATGATTCAAGCCTTCAAAGTCAAAACCTAAACACTTGTGATGATTCTAAACACAAAAGTACTTTCAAAATCCAACTTTAACACTAGAAATCAACCAAATGATGCAAAAACCACTAAACTTTTTCAAACTCAAAAGCCACCTAAAAACCACTAGAAATCCAAAGATATGTAAGAGATGATCTAACCATGGCTCTTGATACCAATTGTAAGATATTGGATTTCACATACACATCAAACCATGACACAAAGTAGGCGTACAAGAGGTTTTAGAGAGAGAAAGTTAGAGGTTTGGGAACTTTAATGAGAGAAAGAAAAATCTTATTATGAGCTCCAACTCTCAACCTTGGAAGGTAGAGAGTATTTATAGTCTTACAATAAAACGCCACACAACGGGCTGTGGATCAGGCATACAATGGGTAAAGACCCCGTCCGTCCTCCACGGTGTTACTTAACTAAATACTAATTAACTTAAAAGAACTACGACTATGAGCTTTCTAACGATTACATATACTTGAGGTGACCGACTCTTTAATACCTAGAATTTCTAATTCCTAACAACATGAACATGAGAATTTCCAGAAATCATCATTAACATCTGGTTCATAGAGCCTTCTAAGATTAACCCATAACTGCATCTCCTTCATATCTTTGAGATCTTCAGCATCAAACCTTTCATGAACTAATTTCCATAATGTGTCAAGATCATCTCTGTCACAAGCTTTGATGAGATCTTCAAATTGAATGAATGATGAAGTTTCACCACCTAGCCTTGTAATCTTCCATGTTGGAGCAAAATTGCTAGCAGTAAACACTTCCCAGTCAATGATAGGATGTCTGACTTGCAGTGGTTCTGGATAAAAATCTTCTTCTTCTATCATAATCATTTCAGTCAGTTGTTCTTCAGTGAATTTCTCAGTTGGAACTTCTTGTTCTTCAACCAACTTTGTCTTCTTAAATGTCTGAGATTCACTATCTTTGGCCTTTCTCTTCAAATTAGGATACCTTCTTGCTTCTTCTTCAGAGTCCATTGGAATAAAATCTTTATCTTGTCTTTGAACTCTCTAGTAGATACTTTCAACTTTATCATCAGGCATTCCTTTGAATTGATGTCTTTTCCAGCCACCAACATTGCAACAATAAGTCTTCATGTAAGCAATAACTTGTGCCTTGGTTGGTTGCCTTGGTTTCTTTTGGCCTTTTCTGACTGAACCAATTACATCTTGAAGTGCTTGATTATTCTTCATCTGAATAAAGTCCTTTAACTGTGTTGTTCTTTGATCTTCAGTTAAAGACTTATCAGCTACTAGGTCAATTGCTTTCTTCAAGAAATCAATTTCTTCTTCAGTAGGTACATAGCTGAACTCTGGAGTCTTCTCTCTGAATCTTGTAGGTGGAACAATGGAAGGTGGATCTTCCATTCTATCCAGCCTTTTAGCCTCCATAAAGCTTGTAATCTCCAATTCTTCAAGCTTTTTCTTTTCAGCAACTTCAACTTCATAAATCTTTCTTGCAACTTCTTCATCATGAGCAATCTGAACTTGTTCTTTCTTTGAAATCTTTCTTCTTGTTTGCTCCTTACTTTGAATAACAGTTTTACCTTTTTCTTTCTTTTCTTTTTCAATTTCTTCACTTGCAGTGGCAACATCATGTCCAGTAGTGGGAATATTTGGCTCTGCAGTGGAAATTGGATCAGTGGTAAAATCAGTAGTTGCAGTACTAAAAACATCTTGCTATAGTTGCTCTTCTTGAGTATCAGCTTCCTCTGCACCTTTACTAGAAACACCTTCATCTTCAAAATCAATTTTTCTCCCCTGAGTTTCAGCATCTGTTTTCCTCCCCTGTTTGGGAGAATTTCCCAAATCTTGATTAAAATCAGCTGAATCACCATCATCAGTTGAGGATGGAGATGATATCACTATCTTTGCAGTCTTCCTCTGCTTTTTCAACCCCTGCAACTCTTCTTTCAAGGTCTAAATCTCCTCCTATAAGTTTGTAATATCCTTGGCATGCTGCTTCTTTACTTGTGCCAGGTCTTGTTGTAGAGATTCAACCTGCTTAGCTAAGTTGGTACACATATCTATCAATTCCATTTGTTGCCCACTGCCCTCAACACTTCCAACTGTGTGACCTGTTGGGAGAGGTGAATCATGGGGCAATGGCTCAGATTCCTCCCTAGTTGGACTAGGTTGAAGTCTAGAACCACCACTACTTGTTCCTAAACCAAAAGAATCAGGGACATGCTGTGTTGTAATGAGAGAAGTTGGCTGTTTTGACCTCCTCTCATAGGTGTGAGAAACTGGTGGAGTATAATCAATGTTTGGAACAGTGATTATGGGTGAGTGTTGTACCTGTGAAATCTTTTCAAGCATTTGAGGAAAAAGAGGTGTAATAGTCCTGTTGCCATCTTTGTTCATATTTTGAAAAAATTTAGGCTTAAGGCAACGGATTTTATAAATTCTTGTATGGGGTTGCAATTGAAATTCATTTAGCACTGCTTGCACAAACCTTGGATACATCAAAATTTTTGTTGAACTCTTTACATTGCCTTGCATACTTGTAAATATATATTTTGACCAATTAAAAGTCCTATCTAAAGCTAGACAAACCAAAGGGTAAGCCATGGTTGAACTGAATTGTTCATAAGAATTTTTCTTAGGACTTAGGCAATGTAAAAGAGTATGTATCAAAAATCTCCAATGGGGACAAAAACCACTCTTTTTGAAAGTAGCCTTTTTCTCAGTGGTATCATACCCCATGGATGAAAGATGTGTATGAATTTCGGGCATAGGTAATGTGATGATACCATTGAGATCATCCAATTGTAGAATTCTACTCAAGGATGCCTGAGTAACATCAATAGTTACCCCGTCCACAGTGGCTCTAAGAGCATCCACTGTTTCATGTGTATCTCTAGTTTCACTGGTTACGGACTGAGCAGAAGTCCAAAACTGTTTGATTTGAGAGATATAGATTGTGGGATTAAGAAGTAAAGCATAACTTATATGGGTAGTATTAAGAAATTCCACAATCTGATGAAAAACAGGGCCACTCTTCTCGTTTGACTTTTGTAAGTAGGCCACTTGGTTGTGCTCATCTGCAAAAGTGATGGGTGCCATAGAATCTTTTGATGAAAAATATATTGTGTCAATATGAATTTTATAAAGAACTCTCTAATTGAAAGATAAAGATAGATAGTGGTAGGGTTTAAAATTTTTGCGCAAGAAATACTATCTTTGGAAAATATTTATCTTTAGAGGATAAATAGCAGTTAGGAAAGTAGATAATCTTCCCAAAAATTTACACTATATATATATGGAAACAATGTTTTCTTTCAACGGCTAGTAAAAAATTAGTTACTGACACAATCAGTTGTAACGGCTAGATCAAAAGTGGTAAAAATAACACTGTCAGTGGAAACTGTGAACTAGCAGTGGTAATTTTTCACAAATATTTTCAAAGAGCAGTGGTAAAGAAAAACATATGAAAATTGAACTACTCTTTATCATAGTTTTTAGCAAACTACCAACTATCAACGGATTTGATATGTCTTTACCATGAGCCGTTTGCTATGTACTAGCCAACTCTTAATCAGATAGAATATGGTGAGTTGATAACTATATAGTTTTAGGTAAACTATCAACCATAAACGGATTTGTCAAGTCTTTACCAGTAGCCGTTTTCTCTGGACTAGTTGATTCTTATGTGGGTTAGACATGGTGAATCAATAACCATTTGTTGTGTGTCTCAGATACACACCTTTTAAGATCAACTCCCATTTATGCTTGGTTATGAACCTATAAGTGTTAGTATAATACAAAGAGTATGCATAACCGGCTTATTTTAATACAATATCTTCCCAAAGTCAACCCAATAATATCTATATTTACTTACCAAAATAGGTAAAAGTAAATATCTTCGTAAATTAAACCTTTTGATTGACTTTGTCTATATAAAGTGATTTGACTCTGCATAATTTGTACCAAAACACATTCATACCAGCACAAGAACCCTAAAAATTGCAATGAGCAATCTTCCAGACATCATTGACATCTCATCAGATTCCTCTTCTGACACAGAGATATCCGAGTGGGAATACATTCCATGCTATTCCACTAGTTCTTCTTCCAAGGAGCCAACTAAGAAGACTGTGAAGCATGTTGCCAAGCGTGAACCTTCTCTTGAGTTCTACTCCAGCTCATCGGATGATGATGATGAATCAAATGCTTTGTCCAAGAAATTGTCAAGTGCACTGTCAAAGGCTTTGGGAATATCTATCTCCAATATAAATAAAATCTCCATACCAGAGAAACCTGCAAGACTACCAAGGCCTCCTCCACAAGTTCTTGGTCTTGAGCACAGAAAAACAAGCATGACTATCAGGGCAAGGGCAAGAAGCCAATGGAGTAGCTGGTGTAGAGTGTAGGAATGAAGGATGTGTTAGATTGTTGTCTTTTGTGTTGATTGTGGTTGTTAGCACTCCCTCTTTGAATGTAATGAATCTTCTTCATAAATGGAATAAAGTTTCTTTGTTCTACTTTTTCCACTGTGAGAGTCACTTTTACCACTGCTTGCATTATAGTTTCCACAGTTAGCCTCAGACTCTGAATAAAAATTAGTGGACAACTAAAAATACAAGCACTAAACAACAATAACTCCAATGTAGAATCCTTCAAACCTGTATAACACAAACATAAACCACACACAGAAAGTATTGTGAAGGATAGCAGTGGTTAGAAAATAACCAGAAGTGAATTCAAGAGTATGCTAGCAGTGGTTAGAACAGTACTTAACCACCCAGTCACCAAGTCAACTTCAAGTCATTAATCCGTCCACCAAAGTCAAAGACTTTATTTACTCTTCAACCACTTACACCTTCCCCACATTAACTTACTGAAACCTGCTTAACTTGTATTTAAGCATCAAAAACACACAAACCACTCATATCACATACTCCAAAAATATTTCTCTCACACAAACTTACTTCTCTCCAAATATCATCATGAGTCATTTCAACCCAATCAACCTTTCATCTAGCAGTTCATCTGATAGTTCCTGGGATGACTTTGTTTTGAATAACCCTGGGAGAGTTGAGAAAGAAGAGTATGAGAAGGTTGTTTCAAGAAAGAGAAGACATTCAAGTGCTCTTTCAAATCCTTTTGTTGCTGGTCCTTCATCTCTCCAACCAATGCCTCAGGATGCCATCATCAATGAGGATAACTCAGATTCCATTTCAAGCTACATTTCTCCATATGAAGGCACAGATGATGAAACATCTGCAAGAGTCCTAAGTGTGCCTCCCCTTGCATCATACTTGTTGTTCCATTTTATATTTCAATTGACTCCGCCTCCAAAGCTGACATACTGTCCATCATAATGTTCAAAATTTGAGAGTTAGGACTTGTTACCAGTCATGTGCCTTGAACATCCACTATCTGTGTAGCCTTGATCTGATCTTTTTGTCCTTGGATGTTCCTGCACATAAAAGTAAAGAGTTAGATTCTTTTGGGGACCCAAGCCATGATTGACTTGGATATGCCTCGTGTATCAATATAGTTATATCTATCAAAGGTCATTGATACACCATTGGGATTGGTTGATGAGATAATTCCTTTAGGTTTCCATTCCTAACGTGCTGAGGCCTTCACAGCATTGCCCATGTCCCCCCTTTTCTTATTTACAACCCTTGCAGTGGGAACTTTTGAGTGACCAGTGGTAACTGCTGGTTTGGTTTTAGGTACTCACTGTTGGTTATAATGAACCTTTTTATTTTGAAAAGTTCTTTTCCTTGTTTGTGTAGATTTTGCAAAAGTTGTTTTGGATTTTGCACTTGTAACAGGCGATTTAGGGTAAGCAGTGTTAACAGTTTTAGTAGTGGCAAAAGTTTTAAGACCACTTCTTAATTGAACTGCTCTTGGGACCATTTTGCTGTGTGAATTAGGGTGTAAATTGTTTTGAAACCTGTTTGTCTCCACCCTTTTAATCCCATGGACTTCCCTTCTCCCAACATGATAGTCACAATAAGCATGTAAATGATCAAAACTACCACAGATATAGCATGCTTTATTGTTCATCACAAAGTCACTACCTAGTTGTTGAGATTTAACATGATTCCAACTCCTTTGGTTACCCCTAGGAGCTGATGACTTGTTCCTATACATCTTAGCATACCTTACAGTTGATCTAGGTTTATTAGCTTGTCTCCTAGGTTCCTTTGTAACAGTATTAACAACTTTTGGGATAGAAGCCTCTACATTCTTTTTAACATTCTCATCAACAACCGATGAGTCACTAGCACTTTCAAAAACATCAGTTTCATGCTTAACCTCTTCCTCACATTTCACAGTTTTGGGAGGACCATATTCACGAATAGGTTCCTGAAAGTCTTCTAGACCTGTATGAGCTAAATCTATACCTGGAGGTGAATGAACACCCCTTAGTGGTGGAATTGTATTATAACCCATACCAGACTTAACTTTACTAGTGATTTGAGCATTCTAAATTTTATCAATTGACTTAGACTGATAATAACAGGTGTCTACAGTTAAATTGACATTTATTTATCTTTTTAAGTTTCTCAAGCTCTTCTTGGAAAGCCTCATTAACAGCTGTCTTATGATCTACCTCTCTTCTAAGAAGAATCATATCATCATTATATTTTGACTCATTTTCTCTATAGTGCTCTATTTGTTTTTCTAATACAGCTATACCTCTCCTAAGGTTTGACACAACATAATTAGCAGCAAACAACTCTGTTCTTTGACTTTCATAAGATTCATTAAGCCTTTCAACTTCTCTAGCAGCCCTACATGTTTTAGAACAACTTTCAAAGTTTTGTACCTCAGAGCCAGAGAAATCCATGAGAGCAAATTCAGTAGACACAAGAGCAGCATCTGAAGGTTCTTCCTCTTGTTCATCAGGCATGAAACTCCAATCATAGCTCACACCATCAATTGCCAACATTGCCTTTGGTTCTTCCACAGTTGGTTCTTTCTTTTGCTTGTACCAAGTAGACTTGTTGTCCTTCATCTTTGGTCTTCTGCATTCCCTAGCAAAATGCCCCAACTTGTGACAATTGAAACACTCTACTTTCTTTTTGTCGAACCCTCCAGTTTCACCACCATTGATGTGAATTGGCTTGCCAGTCTTCTTGTAGAATTTCCTAGCCCTCATGCTATGAAGAGATATTTGCCATTTTATGTCCATCTCCTCCAAGTCATCTTCATCAATTTGCTCTATGTCTTCATGAGTTAATATAGAGCCATTAACTTGAGCGGAGATAAAAGCATAAAAGGTAGGATCTCCAATACCAGCAATCTTCTTCTTTGAACATGCAGTGGTAACACTAACATTATCTGTGGAAACTGTAGAACCTGCAATGGGAATATCATCATCACAGTCATCTTCAGAATCATCACTGTCGATAGAGGTTGACATCAAGGCCAAGCTGCTTGTTAGGTTACCATATTAGTAACACAAGCATCAATATAAGAAGTGAGATAAGAGATGATCGGTTGAACAATAACAAACACACACGTATGGATAATGAGAAAGGTTTACGCGTAGAGTATGAGAGTAAATGAACAACCAACCCTCAAGTGAGGGTTTACAAGATTATTTATAGGAGGGAACTAGGGCAACACACCAAGTTCCCATCCTTTCCTTATTGGGCTTTGGATAGGCTCATGGGCTTTCTACATGAGCCTAACCTTGATTACTAACATAAAAGCCATAATTAAGCTAACTATTACATCTTAATTACTAACACTTGAGTTATAGTTTAGGAGTGATTCCAACACTGCTTGAGCTTGTACTAAGTTTCCCAGCCTTCTTCAATCTTTGTTATATGAATTTGAAGTTGTTGTAAAGATCATTGAGCTTCATAGTTTCAATATCTGGTTTATTTTCACAGACTTTAACATTAGTATGAAACTCTGAAGCCAAACTTCTTAGAAACTTGAAATTGAGGTCTTCATTTTCTACCTCAATGTCAAACACAGTCAGTTGTATAACAATCTTTTGGAGTTTGGTGAAGATGTTATCAAGTGAGTCATTGCTTGAAGCAGAGAAGTTTTCATTACTTTGCTTCAACAATGTCTTTTGTGTCTTCTTTGTAGTATCATTACCACCAAACACTGAGCAAATCTCTTCAAAAAGTTCTTTGTTGTCTTGAACTTGTTGAAGGCAATGATTTGGTCTCTAGGAAGAGTCATTAGCAACAAACTTCTAGCCTTTAGATCATTCTTCTTCAGTGCTTTTTCAGTATTAGTCTCAGGCACAGAAACTGTCACAACATCTGTGACACCAACCTTCTGAGTCTTCGTCACAGACTTGAAAGAATCACCAGTTAAGATGATCTCCCATAGAGCATAGTCTTGAATGAGAAAGTATTGCTCAATCATTATCCTCCACATCTCAAACTCATTAAGTTTGAGCTTAGGAAGTCTTGGAGTAGAAGAGTTGGACTGGTTTTCCATCTCCATTGAATTGAGTGAGTAGATTAAGCTTATTCCTAGGATCTTCTAAATCAAAATATCAGAACCTTCGCTCTGATACCACTTGATGGATCTAAACACACACCTTGTGTTAGTGATATTTTGAGTTATATTAATAAGCATGCGGAATATACTTAGTAATACTTAGAAGACAGATTATATGATGTAATGTAAGTAAGAACAATAAACACAAAGCTCCAATATTATTAAGAAATAATACGAGTGGTCTTGCTTATCACTAGGGTTACACGTTGAAGCTAATATGAATAATGCGTATGTAATTCGTACTCTAAACAATGACCTAGGATCTCTTTTTATAGCACAAGGAGTCCTTTACAAGATAAGTATAAACCTAACAATATAGAATATACAGAAGATCTTTCTATACTTATCAATACACGGATACTTAACAATTATCCTAACAGCAGTGGTAATATTTGTACTGGCAGTGGTAATGAGTTTCCACTGCTAGTGTAATCTTTAGCAGTGTTAACCACAAGACTATCAGTGGTAACTGTTAGTATTATTCCCAACATAAACAGGGGAAGCAAGTTCGTCAAATGATTCAACAGCCTTTTACACCAATGTAGGAATTACCACCAAAGCTTCTCAAGTCATACCCACGGATAATGGTAATTACAAGCTCATTCCTGATCCAGCATATAAGCCTCCAGACTCAAACACACTCATGGAAAAATTCATCAATAAACTATCTCTCATGGTTAGTCAAAATATGAACTCCACTCCACACACCAACAATAACCTCGGAACAGCATCCAATCCACACAATCAAGCTACTGTCAGAGATGGTAAGGTAGTGGTGCAGAATGTGCAAGGAAGACGATATGAACAAGGGATGCTTGGAGCAGGTTATGGTAATACTGGAGCAGGTGGAGGTTATGTGGCTAATCAGAATCGTGGAAGGAATACAAATAAGGGACAAGTAAAGCCAATCAAGTGCTACAACTGTGGTGGTGATGGACACATTGCAAGGAACTGCACATCTCCAAAACGCCCTAAATATGCAGAGTACTTTAGGGACAAGATGTTGCTGGTACAAGCTCAGGACAATGGAGCGGTTCTGGATGAAGAAGAGTTGTTGTTTCTTGCGGATGGAAATGCCAAAAACTATGATGCTGATGTGGATGAGCAGCCAATTCAGGAAATAGGTCACAATCATCAAAATGCCTTCCAAGTTGCTGACTGTGATGCATTTGACTCTGATGTCGATGATGAACCTACTGCCCAGACAATCTTCATGGCTATCATTTCACCAATGGTCTCTCCAAAGGTTTCACCACCACAGCAGGCTGGTCCTTCCAAAGAATCAATCATCTCTGAGGTATTAAAACTATACGATGAAGTTGATGAGCAAGAGATGCATGACAAA
The DNA here is from genome assembly GCA_019973895.1 of Chrysanthemum seticuspe. Lineage (NCBI taxonomy): Eukaryota > Viridiplantae > Streptophyta > Magnoliopsida > Asterales > Asteraceae > Chrysanthemum > Chrysanthemum seticuspe. Next base: position 190,847,261 of record BPTQ01000008.1, read on the forward strand.
GTACAATCACATGTAACCAATGAATCAGATATGGATAATGTGGGTAATAGTAATATTGTCCCATATGATCAATATGTGATACAAAGTGAAAGTGAGATTGTACCAAGTGATGCATCTTCTGCAGTCAATGATGACTATGTTTTTGATGAATTCACTCCATGTGCCCCTGATGATTTTGTTAACCCCAGAACAGGTTTAAGTCTCAATCTCTATTAACCCCAGAACAAGTTTTTTGGAAAAAGGACATAGATATGCAAAAAGCTAATGCACTTGTTAAAACAAACACTCCCTTTAGGAAAATGCCTCCAGCAACTGTGTATCCTCCGAATACACCAATGCATTTAGTTCCTAGATCTATTCCCACTAAGAGCAAGACCTTAATTAGCCTGTATGTTGTTTATCAACTATTTGTTGATTTTGAGAAGACATGTAAGAAAAGGATCACACCTATTGGGATAACTGAAGGGGAGAGGGATTTTGAGCAAACTAAAGAATGCTATTTAACTGAGGTCATGCCTTTCTTTAAACAATTAAAAGGTCAATTTGAGAGTCTTCAAAAAGGGATAGACTCAGATATTAAAGAAATAGAAAAGAAATTTGATGCAATGATAGTTGAAGTCAATGATTATGAACGAGAACTCAAATATAATGAAATTGAAAGGAATAATCTGCATATCTTAAATGAGAACTTAGTATTGAGTTGTGTGGCCCAAGATATGTTTTATACTGTTACTAAGCATTCTATTACTGCTTCTCAATTTCATGAATTATCTGTTGCTTTGAAAGTTTCCCATGATCGTGTTATTGAGCTTGAAAACAAAAACTCAAAACTAAATGAGAAAATTGATCAGGATGCTCACGATAATTTGGTAAAACATCTTTCTAAGCTAGAAGTTGAACATTTTGATTTGCAACTAAAATATCAACATCTCAAAGAAAATGTGAAAACCTCAAACATCAAGACATCCTCAAATGTTCCAGAGTTTGATGCAGTTTTTGAAATAAACAAACGTGACGAACAGATTCAAGCTCACTGTAACACGATCAGAAAGTTGAAAGCCCAAATTTCACAATTAAAGGGTGAAAAAAACAATGTGACTAGCTCCCAAATGCCTCCTCCTTTAGATTCTCAGTGTTCTCAAACTTTTCATCTTCAAAACTTGGTTAATGTTTTACAAAAGGAAAATGAGAGTTTTCTAGGAGAAAATGAAAAAGTTAAACGACACTTTAAAGAGTTATATGATTCAATGAAAGTCACTCGTGACAAGAACAACGAAAAAATAACGTCTTTACAAAAGGACATTGAGAATATGAGGAGTCAGGTAAAAGGGAAAATGCCACTTGTCTTTAATGAGAATGTTGCATCAAAGTCATCTGCAGACTCTAAATATACTGTGACTGTTAAATACATTCATCCTCATCTTAGAAACAACGAACTTGTGGTTCATAACTATTTCGCTCACCTTAAGGATAGTCTAGAATGTCTCCGTGAGATTGTAGAAGAGGATTTCATAAATAAGCCACTCGATAGTGAAATTAGGTTTGCTTGCATTCAGGCCAAACGATCCCAGGAGCTGTTAGAATGTTTAAGAGCAACATGTCCTAAATCCTTATGTGAGAAAGAAAAAGCTGTGATGCCTTGTTCTATGCCTAATGCTAAGTATGCAACCCATTCTATGCCCAGTGTTAAGAAAGTGAACTCTAAAGTGCCTTCAAGTAGTTCAGATCCCTGCACTTCTAGTTCAGGAATGCAAAAGGTAGCCCAACCAACTAATGTTCCCATAATTCCCTCTACAGGAGTAATCAGTGACACAAAAGCAAGCGGGTCAAAGCCTCCAGGCAATACAAAGCAAGATAGGACCTCGTAAGCGAAAAATGTGCAATGGAAGAGAGTAGAAGACCACCCTAGGTACATTAAGTTTGAGTTGAATAAAACAAATTGTGTTGATTCTAGTATTAGCTATAAGCGTACTGTAATTAATTCAAATTCTGCTACTTTTGACAAAACATGTAATGATGATTGCTTGGTTTCTGTTACTAATCATGTATGTGGTGTGAATGATTTGATTAATGTTGTTAAATACCCAGTTAAAACTGTTAATGCCAAAAATCGAGCTAAGAAGGCTAGAAAGCAAAGGCGGAAGAAGATTAGAAAACATTGGAAACCCACAGGAAGAAAATTTAGTAATGTAGGTTATCAGTGGATACCTACTGGACACAAATTTAGTCTTAATGTATTGTGCCCTAAATTATCCAGATCAATGCCCATTAGGAAATGGATGCCTACTGGTAGAACTATTCCTTTAAGAAGTGAACATACTTTGAATAGGTCTAATGCATACACTAGCACTGCATCAATCCCTGATGATTCCATTGTTTCTACTTCCAATGTGGGTGTTCCAATCATTGTGACTAATCAAATGGAACCCATTCTTGCATGGGGATCCCAATTATCCAGTTATCCATTCTTGCCTGTGTTCAACTGCAGATCGTTCAAATCGTTCTATGGTACCTGGACTCAGGTTGTTCCAAGCATATGACTGGAGACTGGTCGCGGCTCATGAACTTCGTGAGTAAATTCATCGGGACTGTTAGATTCGGGAACGATCATTTCAGTGCAATTATGGGTTATGGAGACTATTTTGTTGGTGATAGTGTAATCTCCAGGGTATATTACGTTGAAGGTCTTGGTCATAACTTATTTTCTGTCGGTCAATTCTGTGATTCTGATCTAGAAGTGGCCTTCAGAAAACATACTTGTTTCGTTAGAGAACTTGATGGTGCAGAACATTTAAGAAGAACACGTGGTTCAAACCTATACACCATCTCTATCGAAGATATGATGAAGTCTTCTCCAATTTTCTTGTTGTCAAAGGCTTCGAAAACAAAGTCATTGTTATGGCATCGTCGTCTCAATCACTTGAACTTCGGCACCATAAATGATCTTTCCAGAAAGGACTTAGTAAGAGGCTTACCTAGACTAAAGTATGAAAAGGATCATCTTTGTTCAGCATGCCAATTGGGAAAAAGCAAGAAGTATGCCCACAAACCCAAACCTACAAACTCAGTTATGGAAGTTCTTCATACCATTCACATGGATTTATGTGGACCCATGAGAGTGCAGACTATTAACGGGAAGAAATATGTGTTAGTTGCGGTTGATGATTACTCTCGATTTACTTGGGTTAAGTTCTTAAGGACAAAGGATGAAACTCCAGATATCATCATTAAACTTATCAAATAGCTGCAGGTTCGACTTAACAAAACTGTCAGAATCATCCGAACAGACAATGGAACTGAGTTTGTCAATAAAGAACTTAGTGAGTTTTATGAAAGTATTGGAATCAGTCATCAAAGAAGTGTTCCACGAACTCCTCAACAGAACGGTGTAGTTGAAAGACGAAATCGAACTCTTGCGGAAGCCGCAAGAACAATGTTGATTTACTCAAAGGTTCCAATGTTTCTCTGGGCTGAAGCCATTGCCACTGCATGCTACACTCAAAATCGATCCCTAATTCACACATCTCATGGAAAAACTCCATATGAACTTGTCCACAATCGAAAACCTGATCTATCATTCCTTCTTGTGTTTGGTGCATTGTGTTATCCAACTAATAAGGGTCAAGATTTAGGTAAACTGAAAGCTAAAGCGGACATTGGAGTATTTGTAGGATATGCACCAAACAGAAAAGGATACCGAATCTACAACAAAAGAACCCAAAATATCATGGAAACAATTCACGTTACGTTCGATGAGATGACCGGTCAAATGGCTCCAGAACAATCCAGTTCTGGACCCGCATCACAACCTTCATCAAGTAGTCCCATCAGTTCTACTCTTGTACAAAATCCCTCACCTGCAACACCATATGTACCACCTTAAGAAGATGACTTGAAGAAATTGTTTGATCCAATGTTTGATGAACACTATAAGCCAATTGCTAATGATCTATCAAATCCATCAACAGAGGCTGCTCCTATCCCTGTCTACGTAGATAACCCTTCAGTTTCTATGTCATTGAGTTAAGAAGCGCCTGCTGCTGATCACTCTGTATCATCATCAATTCCTCAATCATCAAGTATACATCATGGAATTGTTTCTGGCACCTATGATGGAGATAACCCCTTTGCTACTCCCGAAGATGCTCCCATTGAGAACATATTTGCTCCTGATCCATCATCAGAACCATCTTCATCAGGGGAAAACGACTCTGCTACTTCAGTTCCTCAACAACAACCACATGAACACCTTAGAAAATGGACACATGATCATCCATTGGACATCATCATTGGAAATCCCTCTCGTCCAGTATCCACCGGTAAACAACTTGCAACTGATGCCTTATGGTGCTTCTTCAACTCCGTACTATCCAAGGTCAAACCAAAAGACGTTAAAGCTGCCATGAATGAAGACAGCTAGTTCAATGCCATGCAAGAAGAAATTCATGAGTTCGATCGACTAGATGTATGGGAATTAGTACCTGCTCCTGACTATGCTATGATCATTGCTCTAAAGTGGATTTTCAAAGTAAAACTTGATGAGCATGGTGATGTGTTAAAGAACAAGGCTCGATTAGTTGCAAAAGGATATCGTCAAGAGGAGGGTATTGACTTTGAAGAATCATTTGCTCCAGTTGCACGTATCGAGGCAATCAGAATCTTACTGGCTAATGCTGCAAGTAAGAACATGGTAGTCTATCAGATGGATGTAAAGACTGCTTTTCTTAATGGAGATACTAAAGAAGTCGTATACGTCAGCCAACCTGAAGGTTTTGTGAATCCAGAGCATCCTACTCATGTCTATCGCTTGAAGAAGGCTCTTTATGGTTTGAAGCATGCTCCAAGGGCATGGTATGATACGCTATCAAAGTTCCTTCTATCTACTGGATTTAACAAAGGAGCAGTTGATCCGACATTGTTCACCAGAAAGTCAGGCACACATTTAATTCACGTTCAAATCTATGTTGATGATATTATTTTTGCCTCGAATGACCCCAATGAATGTGACCATTTTTCTAAGGAGATGGGCTCCAAATTTCAAATGTCGATGATGGGACAAATGTCATTTTTCTTGGGATTACAAATTTCCCAAAGTCCCGGAGGCATTTTTATCAATCAATCTAAATATGCAAATGAAATTTTAAAGAAATTTGGATTTGACACTTGTGACACCGTTGACACTCCCATGGTGGAGCGTACCAAACTGGATGAGGACCACTCAGGGATCATGGTAGATCAAACGAAATATCGAAGTATGATTGGATCCCTGATGTACCTCACAGCCAGTAGACCTGATATTCTATTCGCTGTATGTATGTGTACTAGATACCAGGCTAAGCCTACCAAAAAGCACCTTGAAGCGGTTAAACGGGTCTTTCGGTATCTCCAAGGAACCATCAACATGGGACTTTGGTACCCGAAGGACACCGGTATGTCACTAACAGCCTATGCAGATGCTGACCATGCAGGATGTCAAGATACACGTCGAAGTACGTCTGGAGGTGCTCAGTTTTTAGGTGATAAGCTTGTGAGCTGGTCTTCAAATAAAAAAATGAGTACTTCTATATCCTCTACAGAGGCTGAATACATAGCCATGTCATCTTGTTGTGCTCAAATCCTGTGGATGAGATCCCAAATATCTGACTATGGCTTTGAATTCAACAAAATCCCTCTGTATTGTGATAACAAAAGTCCCATTGCTCTCTCTTGCAACAACGTTCAACATTCAAGAGCAAAGCACATCGACATTCGACATCATTTCATTCGGGAACAAGTGGAAAAAGGTGTGGTAGAACTCTATTTTGTGAGGACTGAATACCAGTTAGCAGACATCTTCACCAAAGCTCTTCCTAGAGAACGTTTTGAGTTTATCCTTCCACGACTTGGTCTAAAGAGTCTACAACCGGAAACACTCAAACGTCTTCAAGAGGAAGACGAGGAGTAAATGTCTTTCTTCATCTATCTCTTGTATATATTTATTCAAAAAGCAAAATACAAAATTTCAAAACCCACAAAAGAAAATAGAAAATTATAAAATTTCAAAAATCCATAAAAAATTTGAAAAACTCAAAAAATTCCAAAAATATTGTCATTTTGTCATGTTTTTTTTATTCGATATCATCTACGGACTTTGTGTTGACATTCAAAGAATGTCACGGGTTTTTAGATGTTCTTCGAATGTACATAAATTGCTTTAAAAAAAAAAAAAAAAAAAAAAAAAAAAAAAAAAAAAAAGACGGAGAAAAATGGTTGTTTATTGTCATTTCAGACAGTAACCCGTTTTAAAAAGAAAGAACAGAGCCACGCTTAATCTTATTTTTCAAATTTCATGCTCTGATTCTAAAAAAAATGTTTGTCACCAAAAAGACAAATATTTTATGGGAAAATGATAAATTTAGGCATCAAACTTGCCACGTTTTCTTTTTTTGGGCATCGAACTTTTTTTTTTCCTATTGTAGCACTGAACTTGCCTAATTTTCCTTTTGTGACACAAAATTACACTTGCTACCTGTTTAAAGTGTGATTTCGACCGTTAATTTTTTTATTGCACCGCTAGTCCTTTTCGTCTGTTTTTAACGACCGTTATTATATTATTGCACCGTTAGTCCTTTTCGCCCGGTTTTTACACGTTTTCGTCCGTTTTGTTCGTTTTTACACGGTTTCGTCCGTTTTTGCACGTTTTCGTTCGCTTTTGCACGTTTTCGTCCGCTTTTGCACGTTTTCGTCCGCTTTTGCACGTTTTCGTCCGCTTTTGCACGTTTTCGTCTGTTTTTGCACAGTTTTGTCCGTTTTTACACGTTTTCTTCCGTTTTTGCACAGTTTCGTCCGTTTTTGCACGTTTTCGTCCGCTTTAGCGCGTTTTCGTCTGTTTTTGCACAGTTTCGTCCGTTTTTACATGTTTTCTTCCGTTTTTGCACAGGTTCGTCCGTTTTTGCACGTTTTCGTTCGCTTTTGCACGTTTTCGTCTGCTTTTGCACGTTTCCGTCTGTTTTCGCACGTTTTTACACGTTTTCGACCATTAAACCTGTAAAAACAAATGCAAATGTGTAAAAAAGGACAAAAGCGTCCGAACACGAACGAAAACGTGTAAAAACAAACGAAAAAGTGTAAAAACGTGCAAAAACAGAAGAAAACGTGCAAAAACGGACGAAAACGTGCAAAAACGGACGAAACTGTGCAAACACGGAAGAAAACGTGTAAAAACGGACGAAACTGTGCAAAAACGGACGAACTGTGCAAAAACAGACGAAAATGTGCAAAAACCAAAAAAAATCGTGTAAAAACGTGCAAAAAAGAACGAAAACGTGTAAAAACGGACGAAACCGTGCAAAAACGGACGAAAACGTGCGAAAGCGAACGAAAACGTGCAAAAACGGACGAAACTGTGCAAAAACGGAAGAAAACGTGTAAAAACGGACGAAACTGTGCAAAAACAGACGAAAACGTGCAAAAGCGGACGAAAACGTGCAAATGCGGACGAAAACGTGCAAAAACGGACGAAACTGTGCAAAAACGGAAGAAAACGTGTAAAAACGGACGAAACTGTGCAAAAACAGACGACAACGTGCAAAAGCGGACGAAAACGTGCAAAAGTGGACGAAAACGTGCAAAAGCAGACGAAAACGTGCAAAAACGGACGAAAATGTGCAAAAGCGGACGAAAACGTGCAAAAACGGACGAAACCGTGTAAAAACGAACAAAACGGACGAAAACGTGTAAAAAACGGCCGAAAAGGACTAACGGTGCAATAATATAATAACGGTCGTTAAAAACAGACGAAAAGGACTAGCGGTGCAATAAAAAAATTAACGGTCGAAATCACACTTAAAACGGGTAGCACTAAACTTGCCACGTTTTCCTTTTCTGGACATCGAACTTTTTTTTTTCCTATTGTAGCACTGAACTTGCCTAATTTTCCTTTTGTGACACAAAATTACACTTTAAGTGTGATTTTGTGTCACAAAAGGAAAATTAGACAAGTTCAGTGCTACAATAGGAAAAAAAAGTTCGATGCCCAGAAAAGAAAATTGTGGCAACTTTGATTGTAGGATATTGGTTTTCACTTACACATCAAACCATAACACAAAGTGGGCGTATAAGTGGAATTCTAGAGAGAGAAAGTTAGAGGTTTAGGGAACTTAGTGAGAGAAAGTGAAAGATATTATTATGAGCTCCAACTCTCTACCTTGGGAGGTAGAGAGTATTTATAGTCTTACATAAAACGCCACACAACGGGCTGTGGATCAGGCATACAGTGGGTAAAGACCCGTCCGTCCTCCACGGTGTTACTTAACTTAAAATAACTACGACTACGAACTTTCTAACGATTACATATACTTGAGGTGACCGACTCTTTAACACCTGGAATTTCTAATTCCTAACAATCTCCCCCTAAGGGAGGTCACCTCAAACATATACTAAAATTACATTGAATACAAACAGATATGTCATTAACAATTGTTCTTGCATTCTTGATGTAGTACTTTGCTCCGAAGCTCGTAGACATTGATTCTTCTCATTGCATGTTTGGTTACTCTAGGTGGAGGTCTTTTACTGATCCACGTGATAATAAATTTGAGCCAGCTTTTGAGATCATCAGCTACTTAAAAATCTCTGAGATATCCATTGTGGTGTTGGTATTATGTAATGTTGTGACATTCGGACCGACATGCTCACATTCTAGATCATGAAATCTTCTCATCAGAGTAGTGGAAGCTTTCGTTGATTCATGATATTGGCAGCAACGTAGCAGAAGCATGGAGTGAAAATATCAGAGTCATTGATGCACTAATCATGATTTCTTTTGAGATGAATGTGTTAAGTGAGCATGCGGCTATGGATTGACCGCTTCATTCTGATCAGCTACAAACGTCGGGTGTACCTGCATACAACAGTTAGCAATAAATCGCACGAAAGTGTCTTTGATCACTTTCGTTGAATTGAGGTACACGGCCCACGGTTCCCCGTTGATCAGTACAAGTACTGCCTGTGATCAGGTATAATTCCGAAGAATTTCCTTGACAGGGTTTCGCAGCTGCTCTAGCTGTTCTCAAACCGGAACATCTCAAAGAAGACAACACGGAGTGAGTGAACCAGCGAATAGAAATTCACTGATTGATGAAAAGAGATTTGAAAAACAATCGTGTATTGCTCAATAGAAATTGTTTTTGCAATACAACGAAGGTTTTAATGAACATCAATTATCAATCATAAAACACCTTTTGATTTGAAATGTCCGTACACGGTCGATTTTCTAAAGAAAAGATTTTTTAAGCACAAAGACCGGTTTTTCAAAGGTATCCGTCAATCCATAACCTGAACCAGGATTGATTCATGAGATTGAATCGCCCCATTGTTTCTGTTCAGTTGTCACATGGTTGATCTATATAATAAATCTCACATGCCACCTACCAGGAGCTTGTTTGATGTTGGTTCCAGAAGGCTTTCCATCTTCATTGTGAATATGTATACACATCACTCAGATGTTCTGGCAATACCACAAGGATAATGCGTAGGACTCAAGATATAATCTCTCTTTCCACAATGTGTGAAACAGAGAGTCTTCATTGAAAGTGTCCTAATGAGATTTATTGATGATCGCGTGGCTCTAGACTCAATATGTGCATATTTGGATCCTGTGCCGGAGACTAGGGAGAGGGTCTCCTTCTTCAATATCAACAATCTCTAAGAGAAAGTCGATAGATAATGTCGGTTCCCCGTGAGAATGAAACAAGAGGAACTTGAGTGGTTTGGAAAGTTGAAGTGCAGTGCGTCACTGGGTCCATGACGTCTTGTCTTCAATACCGATGTTACCATCAGTAGCATATGAATTGAACCCGGTTTCTGCCCTAAGGTTGAATATATGGAGGGCTATTTGTTTTCACCCTTTTCTCATTCAATTCCTTTTAATTCTTCAACCCCTTCAGTGCTTACCGAGACTTCATAGCAAGAACCTTGTTGGGTTTGTTCCAGTACTTGCTCTGTCTCAGTCCGCACTCTTCCCATATCTCACTTTTCTCCTTTTATCATCATACCTAAGGACTTCTACACTAACTAGTGGATTGTCCCTGGGTAGATCCCTCCGGTTCTGGTGGATCATGGGAACCAATACCTAACCTTATCATCCTTATATCACCATACATAAGTAAAGTTGGTCGGTCTATTTGGTATTGTTCATCTGCCATAGAAACCAATTGAAAACCATTTGAAAATCAATCCAGGTGCTTGTGATATATTATCAAAGCATTTTGCACCTGAATTGTTTTTGATATTTTTAGAATAAGAGCTCCCCCTCAACATGTGCATCAAGTGATTGAAGTCGTTTTGCACACGGAGGCAAGAGAAAGAGTTAACTTCTTTGAATTCCATTTTCAAAAAAAATATCAACATCACTTCCCTAATCAAATCAAGTAGATAAAGCATTTTCGGGAAGGATGAGGTTTTCATGATTTTGCTCCCCCTCAATATGTGCCTCGAGATTTGAAAAGAGTTTTGCACATACTAGAGGGAACCTGCACATTGAGATAAGTGATCACGTTATACATCATTGGTTTAAGATAGATGCTCCCCCTCAACATGTGCATGGAAAATTTGAAATCGTTTGTCACATGTGGGAAGGAGAGCATGTTCATCCTTATAAAACCATTTACCGAATTATCAGTTTTAAATCCAATTTAAATCACACATTCTCCCCCGATCACAATTATCAAATCATTTGAGATTTGTGATCTCTTATAGATTTAAATTGATTTTGAAAGCTTTTAAGGAGAATTGTGACTTGATTATGAAAGCGTTTTAACTGATAAGGATCGGATTTTAAGACTTTAAACTCCATTGATAAAACATGCATGAATATCTTTTGGAAACAATTGAATGCCAAATAACTTTTTAATTTAATTGAAATCATTCTCCCCCTTAATCAATGACATAGGTTGTTGATTGAGAGATTGATATTTTGACAAGTAAGTCCAGATGATTATCAAAAATAGAGACTGAGTTATTTTTCAAAGCAGTTAGTTTTCAGCAGATAAATGTTTATAGAATCAGAGCATGGAATTTGAAAAACATGGTAAAGCATGGCTCTGTTCTTTCTTTGAAAAGCGGGTTACTGCCTGAAATGACAATAAACCATTGTTTCTCTTTCTCCCAAAAATAATTTTTGATTTTTTTGATTTTTTTTTTTTTTTATAAGAATTCGAACAACATCTAAAGTCCCCGTGTCATTCTTTGAATGACAGCACAAAAACCGTAGATATTGTCGAACCGAGGAAAACATGACAAAAAGACAATATTTTTGGAATTTTTCAAGATTTTTTCAATTTTTATGGATTTTTGAAAGTTTTATAATTTTCTATTTGTTTTTTCGAAGAGATATTTACAAGAGATAGATGAGCATAGACCTTTACTCCTCTTCTTCCTCCTGAAGACATTTGAGTGTTTCAGGTTGAAGGCTTTTCAATCCTAGTCGTGGAAGTATGAACTCAAAACGTTCTCTTGGAAGAGCTTTGGTGAAGATGTCTGCTAACTGGTATTCAGACCTCACAAAATAGAGTTCCACCACACCTTTTTCCACTTGTTCCCTGATGAAATGATGTCGAATATCGATATGCTTTGCTCTTGAGTGTTGAATGTTGTTGCATGAGAGAGCAATAGCACTTTTATTATCACAGTACAGAGGGATTTTGTTGAATTCAAAGCCATAGTCAGATAATTGAGATCTCATCCATAAGATTTGAGCACAACAAGATGACATGGCTATGTATTCAGCCTCTGTAGAGGAAATAGAAGTACTCATTTGCTTCTTTGAAGACCAGCTCACAAGCTTATCACCCAAAAACTAGCAACCTCCAGATGTACTTCGACGAGTATCTTGACACCCTGCATGATCAGCATCTGCATAGGCTGTTAGTGACATACCGGTGTCCTTCGGGTACCAAAGACCCATATTGATGGTTCCTTGGAGATACCGAAAGACCCGTTTAACCGCTTCAAGGTGCTTTTTAGTAGGCTTAGCCTGGTATCTAGCACACATGCAAACAGCGAACAAGATGTCTGGTCTACTAGCTGTGAGGTACATCAGGGATCCAATCATACTACGATATTTTTTTTGGTCAATCATGATCCCTGAGTGGTCCTCATCTAGTTTGGTTCGATCAATCATGGGAGTGTCAACAGGGTCACTTGAATCAAATCCAAATTTCTTTAAGATCTCAGTTGCATATTTAGATTGATTTATGAAAATGCCTCCGGGACTTTGCGAAATTTGTAATCCCAAGAAAAATGACATATGTCCCATCATTGACATTTGAAATTTTGAACTCATTTCATTTGAAAAACGATCACATTCCATTGGGTCTGTCGAGGCAAAAATAATATCATCAACATAAATTTAAACATGAATTAAATGTTTGCCTGACTTCCTCGTGAACAATGTTGGATCAACTGCTCCTTTGCTAAATCCGGTAGATAGAAGAAACTTTGACAGTGTATCATACCATGCCCTTGGAGCTTGCTTTAAACCGTAAAGAGCCTTCTTCAAACGATAAACGTGAGTAGGATGCTCTTGATTCACAAATCCTTCAGGTTGGCTGACGTAGACGACTTCTTTAAGATCTCCGTTCAGAAATGCCGTCTTTACATCCATCTGATAGACTACCATGTTCTTACTAGCAGCATTAGCCAAAAAGATTCTGATTGCCTCGATTCGAGCAACTGGAGCAAAATATTCTTCAAAGTCAATACCCTCCTCTTGACGGTATCCTTTAGTAACTAATCGAGCCTTGTTCTTCAACACATCACCATGCTCATCAAGTTTCACTTTGAAGATCCATTTAAGAGCAATAATCATAGCACAGTCTGGAGCAGGTACTAACTCCCATACATCAAGTCGATCAAACTCATGAATTTCATCTTGCATGGCATTGAACCAGCTATCTTCATTCATGGCGGTTTTAACATCTTTTGGTTCGATCTTAGATAGTACGGAGTTGAAGAAGCACCATAAGGCATCGGTTGCAAGTTGTTTCCGTGTTGATACAGGACGAGAGGGAATTCCAATGATGTTGTCTAGTGGATGATCGTGAGTCCATTTTCTAAGGTGTTCATGTGGCAGTTGTTGAGGGACTGAGGTAGCAGAGTCAATGTCTCCTGAAGAAGATGGTTCTGATGATGATTCAGGAGCAAATATGTTTTCAAATGGAGCATTTTCTAAGGTGTTCATCATTGATGCCAGAAACAGTTCCATTATGTAAATTTGAAGAATGATGATTTGTTGATGAGACTGAAGGATCAGCAGCAGGTGCATCTTGACTTAAAGATATTGAGACTGAGGGATTGACTTCATTCACAGGAATATGAGCAGCCTCTGTTGTAGGAATCGACACCTCATTAGTACTTGGGTCATAAAGTTCATCAAACATGGGATCAAACAATTTCTTTAAATCATCTTCAGATGGAGGTACATATGGAGTTTCTTGAGAAGAGTTTGGAACAAGGGATGAACCAATGGGACTGTTTTGAAGTGCGGGTCCTGAACTGAATTGTCCAGGAGCCATTTGACCGGTCAGCTCATCAAACGAAACGTGAATTGTTTCCATGATATTTCGGGTTCTTTTGTTGTAGATTCGGTATCCCTTTTTGTTTGGTGCATACCCTACAAATACTCCAATGTCTGCTTTAGCTCTAAGTTTGCCTAAGTCTTGTCCCTCATTAGTTGGATAACACAATGCACCAAACACACGAAGGAAAGAAAGATTAGGTTTTCTGTTGTGGACAAGTTCATATGGAGTTTTTCCATGAACAGTGTGAATCAGGGAACGATTTTGTGTGTAGCATGCAGTGGCAATAGCTTCAGCCCAGAGAAACATTGGAACCTTTGAGTAAATCAGCATGGTTCTAGCGGCTTCTACAAGAGTTCGATTTCATCTTTCAACTACACCGTTCTGTTGAGGAGTTCGTGGAACACTTCTTTGATGGCTGATTCCAACGCTTTCATAAAATTCACTGAGTTGTTTGTTGACAAACTCAGTTCCATTATCTGTTCGGATTATTCTGACTGTTTTGTTAAGTCGAACCTGCAGCTGTTTGATGAGTTTGATGATGATATCAGGAGTTTCATCCTTTGTCCTTAAGAACTTGACCCAGGTGAATCTAGAGTAATCATCAACCACAACTAACACATATTTCTTCCCAAAGATATTCTGCACCCTCATTGGTCCACATAAATCCATATGAATCATATGAAGAACTTCTGTGACAGAGTTAGTAGGTTTGGGTTTATGGGCATACTTCTTGCTTTTTCCCAATTGGCATGCTGAACAAAGATGATCCTTTTCATACTTGAGTCTAGATAAACCTACAACTAAGTCCTTTCTGGAGAGATCATTGATGGTACCGAAGTTCAAGTGATTGAGACGACGATGCCATAACCATGACTTTGTTTTAGAGGCCTTTGACAGCAAGCAAATTGGAGAAGACTTCATCATATCTTCGATAGAGATGGTGTATAGATTTGAACCACGTGAACCTCTTAAAAGTTCCTTACCATCAAGTTCTCTAACGAAGCAGGTATGTTTTTTGAAGGCTACTTCTAGATCAGAATCGCAGAATTGACCAACAGAGAACAAGTTGTGACCAAGACCTTCTACATAGTAAACCTTGGAGATAACACTTTTACCAACAACATAGTCTCCATAACCCATAATAGCACCGAAATGATCATTCCCGAATCTAACTGTCCCGATGAATTTGCTCACGAAGTTCATGAGCCGTGACCGGTCGCCAGTCATATGCTTGGAACAGGCTGAGTCCAGGTACCACAGAACGATTTGAACGATCTACAGTTGAACACAGACAAGAATGGATAACTGGATAATTGGGATCCCCATGCAAGAATGGGTTCCATTTGGTTAGTAACAATGGTTGGAACACCCACATCAGAAATAGAAGCATTCATATCAGAAATTAAGGCAATGGAATCATTGTGAATAGATGCAGTACTAGTGTATGTATTAGCCCTGTTCACAATGTGCTCACTTCTTAAGGGAATAGTTCTACCAGTAGGCATCCATTTTCTAGTGGGCATTGTCTGATTAGTCTTATGACCAACAGGTATCCAATAATAGCCTATCTTACTAAATGTTCTTCCTGTGGGTTTCCACTGTTTTCTAACTTTCTTTCGTTTTTGCCTTTTAGCCTTCTTAGCATGAATTTTAGCATTAACAATATTAACTGGACAATTAACATCATTAGGGAAACCATTAACACCACATTCATGATTAGAAACAGAATTCAAGCAGACATCAATACAAGGTTTGCAAATAGTATCAGAATTCGAATTAATTACAGTACGCCTATGGCTAATACTAGAATCAACACGATTCGTTTTATTCGGTTCAAACTTAAAGTTCCTAGATTGTTCTTCTACTCTTTTCCAGTGCACATTCTTAGCTTGCGAGGTCCTATCATTCCTTGTATTGTCTTGAGACTTTGACCTGCTCCCTTTAATGTCACTGATTACTCCTGTAGAGGGAATGGGAACATTAGTTGGTTTTACTACTCTTTGCATCACCTGTTTAGATGTGCTGGGATCTGAACTACATGCAGGCACACTAAGGTTCACTTTCTTAAAACTAGAAGTGCTGGGATTTGTACTCCTAGAAGGCACACTTGAGTTCTCTTTCTTAGCATTAACAAATCTGGAATCTGACTACTTAAAGGCACACTAAGGTTCACATTCAAAACATTGGGCATCGAATGAATATCATACTTGGCATTAGGCATCGAACATGGAATCAAAGGATTAACTCTCTCACCTAAGGACTTTGGGCATATTGTGATCAAGCATTCTAGGATTTCTTGAGATCGTTTGGCATATAAGCATGCATGTCCAATTGCATTATCATGAGGTTTCTCTAACTTATCCTCTTCAACAATCTCACGTAGACATTCTAGGCAATCCTTAAGGGATGAGAAGTATGTTTGAACAGCAAGTTTGTTGTTCCTGAGATGAGGAGGGACATATTTCACAGACAAAGCATATTTATTACAAGAGTGAACCTTTGATACACCATTCTCCCCATTGGTCATTGGCATTTTCCCTTTTACCTGACTCTTCAGATTCTCAATTTCCTTTTGCAATGAACCTATTTGTTCGTTATTTTTGTTACGAGTGACATTTATTGATTCAAATAACTCATTGAAATGACGTTTAACCTTTACATTTTCTTCTAGAAAACTTTCGTTTTCCTTTTGTAATGCATTTACTAGGTTTTGAAGATGAAACGTTTGAGAATTCTGAGAATCTAAAGGAGGAGGCATTTGGGAGCCTGTCATATTGTTCGTTTGACCCTTTAATTGAGAGATTTGGGCTTTCAACTTTCTGATCGTGTTGCAATGAGCTTGAATCTGTTCATCACGTTTGTTAATTTGAAAAACTGCATCAAACTCTGGAGCATCTGAGGATGTCTTGATATTTGAAGTTTTGACATTTTCTTTAAGATGTTGATATTTTAGTTGTAAATTAAAATGCTCAACTTCTAGCTTAGAAAAATGTTTAACCAAATTGTCGTGATCATCCAGTTCAATTTTCTCGTTTAGTTTAGAATTAGTTTTTTCAAGCTCAATGACACGATCATGGGAGACTTTCAGGGCAATAGATAATTCATGAAATTGGGAAGCATTAATGGAACAATTTGTAGCAGTGAAAAACACATCTTGAGCAATACATTCAGAAATCAGGTTCTCATTTAGTGTATGCAAGTTCTTCCTCTCAATCTCATTATATTTTAGTGCTCGCTCATAGTCACTAACTTCAACTATCATTGCATCAAATTCCTTTTCCATTCCCTTAATATCAGTTTCTATCCCCTTTTTAAGACTCTCAAAGTGATCTTTTAGAAGTTTAAAGAAAGGCATGACCTCAGTTAAATAGCATTCTTTTGTTTGTTCAAAACCCCTTTCCCCTTCAGTAATCCCAGTGGGTGTGATCCTTTTCTTACAAGTTTTCTCAAAATCAACAAATAGTTGAAAAATAACATATTGACTAATTAAGATCTTGCTTTTAGTAGCAATTGTTCTAGGAACTAGATGCATTGGTGTATTGGGAGGATACACAGTTGCTTTAGGCATTTTCCTAAGGGGAGGGTTTGTTTCAACAATATTTTCTGCTTTCTGCTTATCTAAGTCCATTTTCCAGAACACTTGTTCGGGAGTCAACAATGTTTGAGGCTTAAACATGTTCAAGGATATCCAATTCTCCTTTTTGTAGTCATGGGGAGTGATAATTACTTTCTTCTCTTTGCATTTAGGATCATTTAGTTTCTTATTCATCTTCTCCCTAGTGATTTCATCTAATTTCTTATCTTCCTCTGTGCACTCAAAGCAACTAGGTTTTTGTCTAGGTTTAAGAATCTCATTGCCATCATAGATCACATTTTGAGCTGCTTTTGCTATCTTCCCGTACTCAGGGTTGGGTTTATCTATAATGGGAACACTATGCTTATCGCTTAGAACTCTATGCTTAGTGATCATGTGAGCAGTCTGAATGGTGTTCCCTTGTATGTACAACTTGTTTTCAAGTTTGTTTTTCAAAGTTTTCAGATTAGAAAAATCTTTCAAGAGTTTTGATTCCTTTGCATTAAATTCTTGCTTAAGCATTTTCACATTTTCTTGAAGTTCTTGTTTTTGTTTAGCAGTTTTAGAAAGCTTTTCTTGCAAGGAATTTAACTCTTGTTTTAATACTTCTTCTCTAAAATTACTTTTTCTAATGATTTTACGCACTTGGTCATCCATTTCCTGCTCACGAGTGGTCAACTCAAATTTTGCACGTTGTTCATAAATAGCAACACGTTCTTTATAGGCATTTAGTTCAGAAATTACAAAATCATCAGGGGCGCATGCAGTGTATTCATCAAAAACATAGTCAGTGTTGACTGCAGAAGATGCATCACTTGGTACAACTTTACTTTCACTTTGTTTCACATATTGATCATATGGGACAACATTGATATTACCCATATTTTCAATATTTGATTCAATAGTTTCAGTTGATAGTACTTTGTCATGCATCTTTTGCACATCAGCATCATCGTATAGTTTTAATACCTCTGAGATGAGTTTGTCTTTGGATGGGCCAGCTTGTGGTGAAGATGAGACCTTGGGAGAAACCATTGGAGAAATGCTAGCCATAAAAATTGTGTGTGCAGTAGGTCCATCATCCACATCAGAGTCGTATGCATCACAATCAGCGACTTGAAAGGCATTCTGATGATTGTGACCTATCTCCTGAATAGGCTGCTCATCCACATCTGCATCATAGGTCTTGGCATTGCCCTCAGCAAGAAACAACAATTCCTCTTCATCCAAAGCAGCACCATTATCCTGAGCTTGTACAAGCAGCATCTTATCTCTGAAGTAATCAGCATTCTGTGGACGTTTTGGAGATGTGCAGTTCCTTGCAATGTGTCCCTCACCACCACAGTTATAACATTTGATCGGCTTAGCTTGACCTTGATTACCATTCCTTCCTCGATTCTGATTACCAACATAACCTCTACCAGCTCCACCTCTTCCCTGATC
>BPTQ01000008.1:190865936-191074364 GCA_019973895.1 Chrysanthemum seticuspe
GTTTTGAATTTTATAAAAACCGAATGTTTGGGGAGGTTTTTGGTTTCATAAGAAAAACCGAACCGAGAAAACCGCCCCGCCCCACCTTTTTATAATTTTTTATATAATTTTATCTATATAAAAGATTTGCTATTTAATTTTAAAGATTTAAGTATAAAACTTTATCTATTAAAAAAATGTGTTGTTGACTATCTATACGTTAAAATTTGTTTTATTTATAGATATTATATCTTGTTTTCGAACAATAGTGTTCCTTGAAAATTTCCCCTACAATTCTCGTAAGCGAACGAAAAGTGCAAAGCCGCAAAGACGTGCATTTTATATTTTAGATTGATGTTTGGTTGTTTTGTACGTTTTTTCAACGCTTTGGATTGCTAGATAATATGCTATTATTGATATTTGTTTAAATATTTTTGCTTGAAGACTTAGAATTGTAAACTTCATATAAGATTAAAACTTGCTTGTTTTCAAGTAAGAAAAAACCGAAACCGAACCGATTCAAAGTCAAAAACCGAAAAACCGAAACCGAAAAAACCAAAACCAAACGGTTTGTAGTTTCCAAAAACCGAAATATACGGTTCGGTTTTTGGTTTTACCATAAAAGCGCCCCACCTCGCCCCATGCTCACCCCTAATACTTCACTCGTGTCAAGTTCGAATAGTACTTAGCACAAACGAAATCCTGAGTGGTTTGGCTAACTCATAGATTGAATTTGGGTCAATTTATTGAGAAGGCCGAGTGTTATATCATTTAATTTAAGTGGTATAAATTTTTATTTATTTATTTTTTTTTATTATTATTTTTTAAGATAAGTAAAAAAATTAAAGTTTTAAGTGGGTTGTGGTGCTCCCCAATTTTCACTAAAGTTCGTCCATAGGCTAAGTTTTACAAAAGTAGAAAGTTATTAGATTTGGAATTGCTTAACAGTAAACTCAAGTTTCACATATTAGACGGTTAGAGAAAAGTTCAATATAGAACTCATATTTGTCATAGAACCAATCATAGTCACTCATTTCTTTTATTAAAATATATTCACCTTTTTTTAAAAAATTAAATATCTCACAAACCGTTAATCGTTACATCAAAAAAATCATACCATCTCGACGAAAATTAAATTATCTTTCTATAGATATGCATTGTTATATACTTTCGACGAACTTTTTTTTTAAAAATTTCGTCCAAAAAAATTACATGTGATTTGTAAAAATCACACGTGATTTGATTTTTACGAATCACATGTGATTTTTAAAAATCACATGTGATTTTTACAAATCACATGTGATTTTTCTGGGCGAAATTGAAAAAAAAAACTTCGTCGAAAGTATATAACAATGCATATCTATAGAAAGATAATTTAATTCTCGTCACGATGATATATTTTTTGTAGCTTGAAGATTTACCGATTGCAAGATATGTTGTTTTAAAAAAAATGTGAAAAATGATTTTTTATTAATTTGAATAAAAAATGGATGGCTATGATTGCTTCATTGGTTCTATGACAAATATGAGTTCTACATGGATCTCAACTCTAGATGGTTAAGAGTTAAGAAAACGGTGTTTTAAAAAATAATTAAAAAAATGGTACCAATTTTACTTCATTAATGTTTTAGGGTGTGTTTAGTTGTAGATTTTTTATTTTATGTTTTCTTTAGTTTTTTTGAGAATGGAGTAACTCTTTTTCTCCAAAAAAATCTTTTGAAAACTTGAAAACTCTAAATTCAAGTTCTCTAACTCATAGTTATAAATAGGGCTGAGCGTCGGTCCAAAACCGAACCGAAAAAACTGAAAATCGAAATTTATGAAAAACCTAAACCGAAACCGAACCCGAACCGACGGGCCGTCGGGTCTGTTCGGCTTTGTGTCGGGCCGTCGGTTCAGTTCGGTTTAGGTGTATTTAGGTATGTTTTTGTCGGTTTTGGGCCGAACCGAACCGAACCGAAACCGAAAACATGTAAAACATGAAACCGAAAACATGTAAAACATGAAACCGAAACCGAACCGACGGGCTGTCGGCTCGGCTCGGCTTTTGTCGGTTCGGTCGGTTTTATCGGTCCGGTTTAGTTTTGGACGTTTGATGCTCAACCCTAGTTATAAATATAATAGCTGGCTTTCTGTTTTTAGTAGAGATATTTAAGAAAATACTTACTTTTAAAATGTTTATGTTTTTTGTGTGTTTTTCAAAACTTTTTTAAAAAACTTCTCATTTTTCAACTACTAAACACACCCTTAATGTTTACATAAGTTTTTTTCACATTTTGTTAGGAGCACTTTTGTAAACATACTATACTGCATATATTTCTTTTAGGGTATAAATGTATAATCACTTATTTATAGTAATTAAATAAAGAAACTTTAAATTTGTTCGACTAAAAAATTTATTTAATAAAAAGGCAAATGGCACAAAAAGGTACAAAACTCAAGGTTCATTTTCAATCAAGGTACTTTTCTTTTTTTCTTGCATAAAAGGGTACCCAACAAATTTTTTTGGCGGATTTAGGTTTTTTATTAACGTTCGTTAACTCACTTTGTTAGTAAATTACATGTTTCGTCTTCAAATTCATATAATCATTTCATGCAACATCCAAAAAAAATTCAAAAATTCTTTTGAAAATTTTGCAAATTTTTGAAAATTTTTGAAAAATTCTTTTGAAATTTTTGAAAATTCAAAACTTTTTTGAAAATTTTGAAAAATTTTATTTTCAAAAATTAATTTTTTTTAAACTTTGTTAAAAAAAATTCGAAAAAAAAAAAAAAAAAAAATCGACCAGAGGCGCAAAGACGGAGACAAGATTCAACTGGTGGACACTTGGAAGACGTATGAGCAGAGGAACTATGACCGGTGTACTTTAGACGTACGAAGAAACTACTACCAGGAATTTGGGCATATTGTGGTCGACAGTCCCATCGTTGAGATGTTGAGAAGATTATCCTGCTTCATATGATTGGGCGCGACTTGTGTTACTCTGAATTATTTGTCACGCGTTTTGAGGCGGTTTGATATTTTGTTATGTGATTTTGATCGGTATTACTTTTCTTTGATTTGTTCAGAACTCGATTTGAATTGTGAAGTTTTATGATTTAGCATTTTAGTAATATTTCAGCTTTATGTCATATCTCATATCTCTATAAGAGATTTCGATTATCATCTATTTTGTTTATGTGATTCGTACCAGCGAGATCAGATTTGTGATATTTGGCACTATTTGTGCACCTAAGGTTATTTTTGGATCGTCAGTAATGAGTCATGAGGAACCTTCTCGAGCAAGTCAGCGGCCTTCTTTCCTTTGTGGAATGGTAAGTGATAACATCAAATTATCCTGAATATTAAGTGTAAATTTCCCCCGATAATGCTTGTAATTTATATCATTTATATGGATTTACGCTTGTTTTCCATTGTTTTTCACTTTCAGGTAAATTACGAGCATTGGAGTTAAAGAGACGCGGAATTGGAGAAATATCCAAGATTTATCATAGTATGCTGACTTTGAAGAGGTTACGGCGTAACTCATCTCTCACATTACGCCGTAACTTAAGCGTGACTCAGAAAGCCAACTCATCAGAAGATTACGGCGTAACTCTCCCAAAAGATTACGATGTAACTATATTAGGTCAAATGAGGTTCCAAGCCGCTAATAACTATGCCGTAACTATTGCATAAACTCCGGCGTAACCAATAAATATTGAAGATACAGCGTAACTACTTATGAGGTTACGCCGTAACCAGCAGATCTAGTGCAAATTACGATGAAATAGAGGATTACGGCGTAACTATTCTATTAGTTACGCCGTAACCCATATCTGGCCTATAAATACCCCACGATTTTCAGCATTTCAGAGCATCCCATTTCACACACCACAACCAAAGAACGTGGGAAGATGCCAAAGGCAGATCTAGTGGAGCATACAGAGCTGTCTCCAAGGGAGAAATCACTCCCCTACGATAAGCATTAGCATTTTATCTTTTCTTTACCTTCGATTCATGTATTTCGTAACATTAATTATTGAATTGATTTGTATGGTTAATATGAGCGGCTAAGCACCTCTTGGTGCTGGCCTAGTTATGATTCCTTAATTGTTTTGTTTGCGTTTACATTACTTCCGTATAATTATTTCTAAGTGTATGCATGCATAGTTTATTGGTATCTACCCTTGTTTTGAATGGCGGTAGAGGCTAGTTGCTTAGGAGATATGACCAACTGACCCTAAGTGAGTAGACTGAGACGGGAAGGGTAAGATATGACCAGCTGACGACCCTTTCTACTTGTGCGATTTGACCAACTGATCACCTACCGTTTGGATGAACTTAAGAATTAGGGGGTGAGTGTTTAAGTTGCTAACGCCCGGGCACTCACTATTATAAGTCTAGCATGTAGCGGTACTTAATGACTCGTCTTAGGGGACCAGGAACAATTGGACTTATGAGGGGACACCTGACTTCTCCAGTGGTGGCATCTTTGCTGATAGGTTAGGGCGAATTGACCAAATGCTGTCCTCTCGACTTTGACCCCACCTGAAGTAATTAGAAGTAATTAGACGTAGACATTACTAGCTAGGATGATTAACTAGGTTAGCACCACTCTCCTCTATTGATTGAACCTTTGCCTTTTATTTGCTTTAGTAGTTAATTAATTAATTCCTTATCGAAATCATATTAAAAACTGTGACACCTAGACTTAGTAATAATCCAACACACAAAGCTCTTGGGACGACCTCGGTTTTACCGATACTGCATTACACACGACCGGGTACACTGCCCGTTAGTGCATTAGGGTAGACCATAGGTATAACGAGACTTTATAAATATTAAAACCTGGTCAGTAAAACCTGCATCAAGGTTTTGGCGCCGCTGCCGGGGAGCTATTTTAAGATTTTTTATTAAGTATATTTTTAATTTTCTTTCTTCTCTTAAATGTCAGGATACAAGACTCGAAGCTCGAGGCCTTTTTTGGCCACCCCATTCGATGATCCGGAGAAGCAATTTCGGACATGGAAAGTTTACTCTCCGGTTCCTATTCATAACATCTTTTCATTTTACGAATCAGATCAGTCTGACG
Source organism: Chrysanthemum seticuspe (assembly GCA_019973895.1). Taxonomy (NCBI): domain Eukaryota; kingdom Viridiplantae; phylum Streptophyta; class Magnoliopsida; order Asterales; family Asteraceae; genus Chrysanthemum; species Chrysanthemum seticuspe. The sequence goes on from BPTQ01000008.1 coordinate 190,870,991, forward strand.
CAGAACCGGAGGTCATTGATGAAAATAATATCGATGACTTAACCATGGTGCAGTATTTGGAACGACCAAATGAGAATTGCCAACGAACCTTCACACACGATTCTAGTACTGAAAAATACTCTATTCCAGACCAATTTATTCGAGAGTTACACGAACTTAAAGTTTTCTGGAGATGATGATGAGGAGGTTCAGAATCATGTAGAAGATGTACTCTACTTATCCTCTCTTTTCAACGTCCGAGGCACCCCGAGCTATTCGGTCACCGCAAGAATTTTTCCTATGACTCTTACTGGAACTGCGAAAAGATGGCACAATAAACTCCCTAACGAATGTAATGGAGCATGGGATAAATTAAGAAGAGAGTTCGTCTAGCAATTTTGCCCTCCTTAAAAAATGGCCAATCTTCTTGGTAAAATCTATCAATTCGTTCAAGTAGGGGATGAAACACTTTATCAGGCATGGGAAAGGTTTAATGAGCTACTTTATCGATGTCCCACTCATGATTTGAACAAACATCAGATCGTCTACGTCTTCTACCGGGGAATTAATGCGCTAACAAGAGAACTACTCGATTCTCCTAGACCTATTCCTAGCTTGACCCCTGACCAAGCCTTGGAATATATTCAACGGATTTCTGAACATTGCTACAAATGTCATATAGATATAGGGTACGGACCAAGAGATAATTTTGATCAAAATGTAAGGAAGACATTGACAAAGCAAGAATACAATTATGGGAAAATTTTTGAAAAGCGAAGGCTAGAAAGAGAAGCTGAAGCATGTAGGATTGAGAAGGTTAAGAGTGTATTTGGGACCAAAACCGGGATCAATCTTGAAAAAAAGATTCTTGACCACATCAAGGAATCAAGGGAACGAGATGAGAGAATTGAAAAGATGATGAAGACATTCGTGGAAAATACAGTCTCTTCTCTCAAAATTCATGAAGATCGGATTAAGGGATTGGAAAAGAGTGTGAGCTCAAGTTCGCAAGCCATCACAGATTACCTAGCGGCTCGGGAAGAGGAAGTTGTCAACACGGTGGAAACTATCCTTGAAGAACTGACGACCTTTTCGGAAAAAGTTAAGCGACGAATCAGCATGGAGAGAGAATCACTTCTGGACCAAGCTTTACCGGAAAACCCCCTATTACTAATTCCATTAAAACTAATCATGATGATATTCCGCAGGTTAAGAAATGATGAGACAATTCAACTCAACGAAAGATGTTCAGCTGTTTTGAGAAACGAGCTACCACAGAAGGAAAAAGATCCAGGTTGTTTCAGTCTCCCTTGCTTGATCGGGAGTCTCAATCTGTGTAATGCCCTAGCTGATCTTGGAGCGAGCATAAGCATAATGCCTCGTTCGATGTTCCTACGTATGGGAATTGGTGACTTGAAGCCAGCCAAGATGAAAATTGAAATGGCCGATCGATCCATGCAGTCACCGTTAGACATCTTTGAAAATGTGTTGGTAAAGATAAAGAAATTCCTTTTCCCGGTAGATTTTGTGATTCTTGACATTCCGGAAGACAACAAAATACCTGTCATTTTAGGTAGACCTATGCTTGCTACTGCCCATACAAAGGTGGATGTCTTTGCTGGAAAACTAACTCTTGAAGCTAATGGAGAAATTGCAACGTTCGGACCTAATGACCTCCTGTCTACTCCTCAAAAGGTATGTGCGATTGACCTAGTAGGCAATTTTGGTGACGCTCTAGAAGAATTTCTTAGTGACCCCCGGATCCTGGCGAGATAGATTCGGGGAAAGATTTTGATGTTTTCGTCAATTTTGAGGAAGAGGATAATTTAGGAATCAGTACTGATGACTTCTCAAGTGACGTCGAAATGGCCCATTGGCAAGACAACTCTATGAAGGCTTTTCCGCAAACCAATCAACCTATATTTTATGAGGTGGGAACCCGCATACATCATAGGAACCCTTATTATCTAAAGATCTCATGCAAAATCGGGTATATCGACTTCCATCCATTTATTGACACAGCTTCCCCAGTTAACATTATATCAAAAGAATGCTACAACCGAGTTATGAAGAAATAATTAGAATATAAGGGGAATAACTTCCTTGGGTTTGCAACTAACATCCGTGTCTTCGTTGGGACTCATTCATTCTTGGTGGCCTTTATGGTCTTGGATGACTTGAGCGAGTTTGTGGAAGATGGACTAACTAGGGTAATCTTAGGAAAACCTTTTCAGGAACTGCCTGGGCTTGATAAAAATGAAAAAGAAGGGTTAGTATGGTTAAAGATAAACGATGACAAAACAATCTTTAAAATGCCGATAACCATTAAGAATTTTAAAATTTGGACCAAGAGGAAGTTGAGCCACGCCCAACCATTACTCGATATCAGTGACGAAGACAAGGCAAAAGGTATTGACCAGCCTTACTAGAAGATCAAGAGTTTCTACTCGGGATGTTTAGAGATTGGGATGGACTACAAACGGGATGAGAATCTGATAAGTTGGATCCAACGTGGAGATTGCCATATCCAAGAAATGACCAACAAGCACTGGTAGCCCCAAGGCTCTGAGTCTAACTTAAAGACTCGTAAATAAAGAAAAGTGCTCTTTCGGGAGACAACCCAAATTATCCATTTCTTTTGTTTTATTTCCATTTCTTTAGGTTTTGTGTTTTAACCATTTTTGCAGGAAACTTGGAGTAATTGCTGCTGCAACATGCTGATCTAACCAGAGTTACGGCGTAACTCATCTTAGTGGTTACGCCGTAACCAACCCCTTGCAGCAGAATTTCGGATGCATTACCAATTACGGCGTAATTCCATATCAGTGGTTACGCCGTAGCCACACGCTTTGCAACATATATCAGGTTTTGCCAGTTACGGCGTAACTCCCTCAAAGAGTTACGACGTAACTATCCTCTGTTTCACTTCTTTCATTTTTAAAACACAATAACCTTGTATTAGTAATTTAAATGAACTTTGTGGGTGTGTTCCCTGTAAACCCTCACGAGACTTCACTCGTCCACTTGGGACACCAAGTGGTTTAAAAGGCTTGTTGCATATGCTAAATGCAACCGTGATGCCTACGAAAGTGAGTTAGGTTTGTTTTTCATTTTTCATTTTTTCTTTTTTAGAATTATGCTTGTCGGTAGTGTGATTTCAGGGTTTAAAGTTTGCTCATGGATGCTTATACGAAGGCACGTCTCTTTTTCGTGGGCCTTCTTTCTTTTTGGAGCAAATATCAGGGAAGTTCTCGCTCTAATTCTACTTTTCTCTTCACCTTTATTTAACGCTTAGTACAAAAGGGACTTTGTACAATTCAAGTGGGGGACAGGAGTAGAATTATCTCTTGAACTTTATTTTTGCCCTCGTTTTTCTAGTTTATTTTGAAAAATTATGCCATTTTTAAAATTTTGACATGTTTTTCTTAACCTAACTAGATTAGACCTTAGGCGAGCACATACAACCCTTGATATTATATGGTGAGATTAGCCTTATCCGTTTCCAATATTTTACCCCAAATCCACCAAATTATGAGTGTGCCGGTAGCTTGTAAACTTTAGAACTTGGCATTTGCATCATTTCGAGACCATAGACGAGGTATGTTGAGTTAGCTCGATGTATTTGGACTTTTCAGTTTAAGAAGGCAATATTATAGGATTATCACCCAAATAGCCTACCATTGTGTGTTTATCGATTAGTCACCTCGACTTCTCGACCCCCATGTGAAACCCTTTTATTGCACTCACCTTTAGTGCATGATACCCCTAGATACACCCATCTGAGCCATTCCTTTCATTTTGTTAACCCAATATATATTGTTTCGTTACACCTATACACCTTAGCCTACCATGTAGTCTTTATTTGTGATTGGGAAGTCATCATTTGCCTAAGTTCAAGGTTTAAGTGGAAAGGTTCAGAAATCACGCTTTCGTCGACGACATATTCTTGAAGATCATTGAAGACCCCCCGAATTCCCGTTGTTCATCTCAAGTGGGGGGAAATTATGTTTAGTTGTTATTGTTATCTTGAAAAAAAAATGATTCGAATATATATATATATATATATATATATATATATATATATATATATATATATATATATATATATATATATATATATAGTTGTTATGTTATTTGTTATTGTAAAGTGCAATGTTATAAGCACTATGTTATGAGCTTTATATAACCTCGGTCACATTCGAAGTTTGGAGTTGATTAGCGAGCCAACTATTGGAGAAGAGGTAGTGTGCCCATCATGACGTCCTCTAATGACACATCTACCTAGTATTTCATGATCCGATTTCTTGACTTCAAAGCTTGAACTTTGGGTGGACGGTAAGTGGTGATGACTTGGTTATAGATTTAGACTACCTGCTTGATTTTTATTTTACACCATTTATATATCCCATGTCGTATCCTACCCTTTAGTCATGAAGCATGTCTAGGTGATGCAGCGAGCAATCTTTGGTGTCTTGGCCATGGATTTGGTCATGTATCATTGATTTTGTCCACTTCGCTGTGACATGTTAGTAATGACGAGTCACCCCTTAACCTTTGTCGTGTCTACCCATATTGCCTTCGAGAATTGTTTAGCCCTTAACTCTAGTGGTGGAGATTTGTGTAACCGCCAAGCTTATGATAGAATACATGCTATGACTGTGCGATTGAGTGATCACCCCGAAATTGACACTTAAAATAGTTGAGAGATTTGAGTGTTTCGTTCCCATTTCGTGAGGTGTTCGGCTTTGTTTTATTCTAGCATAAGGGATTTGTAAACTTATATTTTCCAGGTAATGGGAAATATCTTTTTAGGAATCTATCTAATAAGGTCTACTTAAGGGCAAGTAGAGTTCAAGTGGGGGGATATTTGATAACATCCAATTATCCTGAATATTAAGTGTCCATTTCCCCCGATAATGCTTGTAATTTATACCATTTATATGGATTTACGCTTGTTTTTCATTGTTTTCCACTTTCAGGTAAATTACGAGCATTGGAGCTAAAGAGACGCGGAATTGGAGAAATATCAAAGATTTATCATAGTATGCTGACTTTGAAGAGGTTACGGCGTAACTCATCTCTCACATTACGCCGTAACTTAAGCATGACTCAGAAAGCCAACTCATCAGAAGATTACGGCGTAACTCTCCCAAAAGATTACGACGTAACTATATTAGGTCAAATGAGGTTCCACGCCGCTAATAACTACGCCGTAACTATTGCATAAACTCCGGCGTAACCAAGAAATATTGAAGATACGGCGTAACTACTTATAAGGTTACGCCGTAACCAGCAGATCTAGTGCAAATTACGATGAAATAGAGGATTACGGCGTAACTATTCTATTAGTTACGCCGTAACCCATATCTGGCCTATAAATACACCACGATTTCCAGCATTTCAGAGCATCCCATTTCACACACCACAACCAAAGAACGTGGGAAGAAGCCAAAGGTAGATCTAGAGGAGCATACAGAGCTGTCTCCAAGGGAGAAATCACTCCCCTACGATAAGCATTAGAATTTTATCTTTTCTTTACTTTTGATTCATGTATTTCATAACATTAATTATTGAATTGATTTGTATGGTAAATATGAGCGGCTAAGCACCTCTTGGTGCTGGCCTAGTTATGATTCCTTAATTGTTTTGTTTGCGTTTACATTACTTTCATATAATTATTTCTAAGTGTATGCATGCATAATTTATTGGTAGCTACCCTTGTTTCAGTAGTTTTGAATGGCGGTAGAGGCTAGTTGCTTAGAAGATATGACCAACTGACCCTAAGTGAGTAGACTGAGACGGGAAGGGTAAGATATGACCAAATGACGACCCTTTCTACTTGTGCGATTTGACCAACTGATCACCTACCGTTTGGATGAACTTAAGAATTAGGGGGTGAGTGTTTAAGTTGCTAACACCCGGGCACTCACTATTATAAGTCTAGCATGTAGCGGTACTTAATGACTCGCCTTAGGGGACCAGGAACAACTGGACTTATGAGGGGACACCTGACTTCTCCAGTGGTGGCATCTTTGCTGATAGGTTAGGGCGAATTGACCAAATGCTGTCCTCTCGACTTTGACCCCACCTGAAGTAATTGGAAGTAATTAGACGTAGACATTACTAGCTAGGATGATTAACTAGGTTAGCACCACTCTCCTCTATTGATTGAACCTTTGCCTTTTATTTGCTTTAGTAGTTAATTAATTAATTCCTTATCGAAATCATATTAAAAACTGTGACACATAGACTTAGTAATAATCCAACACACATAGCTCTTGGGACGACCTCGATTTTACCGATATTACCTTACACACGACTGGGTACACTGCCCGTTAGTGCATTAGGGTAGACCATAGGTATAACGAGACTATATATATTTTGAAACCTGGTCAGTAAAACCTTCATCAGTAAGTTGGTTTGATGTATTATGTGCTGTCTGTATGTGAATTTGGTTTGATTTAGTATGTTACTTGCTACCTATATAGTTTAAACTTATTGGAATCATACGACGTCCTGGGAAATACCTGAGGTTCGTACGTTTGATGGACCAGGACTCATATCTGTTATTTGTCAGTTTTCATATTCATTTGAAATTCTGTACCCCTTGCGAGATTCTCACTGACATCTGTTACGTGTAAGTTTTGTATTCTTTGGGGCCGAAATTGTTACGATATATGGATTGCTACGTCTGCCTTAAACTAGTACGTCTCCGTTTACTTCTGCGTATTCAATTTCGAGGACGAAAATTTTCTTTTAGAGGAGAAGAGTTGTAAAACCCTCAAATCCGAATTATGAAATTTTCCCTAAATTAAAACTTTATCCAAAGCATATTAATTGATTAGGAACTTATGTTATTATATATCTTAAATAGTATAATTAAGTCATATGTATATATAAGCTTCCTAATTTAAAAACTTAAGACTACACTAATTAAATAAATACCTACACTACATTTGCTACACTACTTAAAAACTTGTACACTACTTATTAGCTATAAAGATGTCTAGATTCATAATATTTTTGGTCTTCCAATCACCTAAAAATTAGGCATCCATCACTCCCCATCTTTTTTTTAACCGTATATCTCTTTATTTTTTTTGGTACGCCTCCTTCCACAAACCCTAACAGCCAAAAGGGCGTCATCCTCCCTCCTCCATGAAACCGATTTTATCCAAAACCCTCAAAACCATTGTGTCAACTTTTATATCTCTCCAAGGCAAGAAGATTTCGAAGGTGCAAGGTGTGATCGATTCATGGTGTATTGGTGATCGTGGGTTAAATTGTTGTGTTGGTTTTGTTTTCCTTAATTCGATTTCTTGTTCTATCCGACAAGAGGTAATCTCATCCTTGTTGTTTTAATCCATTCGACCTCCATAATTTGTGTACACATGAAATCTGGTAATTAACATGTTAAGGATATATGATTCGTGAATCATTAATGAACCTAATCAAGATTGGAAACCCTAAGATTTAAATGAGTCGATTTGGGTAAAAGGTTAGGGTTTTTAAGAGAAAGGATTAAAGCTCGTGTAGGGGCTGTTTGGTTTCGAAAAATTGAGATTGGGGGATGTTGGATCGGCTTGGGTGAGTTAAGGGTGTGTTTGGTTCGGTTGCGTGTGGGTTTGGGTCGTGTATGGTATGTTTGGAATAAGGGTTTCGTGTTGTGTGTCATATTCTACGAATAGTATTAGTTCATTGATTTATGATTTTATGTGAATGAAATTATGTTGTTAAATGAGTATGGTTATGAATATGTAATGATCCTTATATGTTATTAGATTTATATAGGTGATGTATGCTTGCTTATAGAATCATTGTGAAGTTTTATAAACCATTTTCATTTTAAACTCTAATTATGAATTCATTATTTTATGTGGACATGTTGGCTTTAAAACTGGTACGTAGGATATGAGAATTTGGAAACGGCTTTCATAGCATATTTATATGTCATATAGAATGAGTACATAAACTTTCAATGATAGGTGATAATATGCTTATTGATGAATTTGATAGCTTAGAAGTTCATGATTTTTATGTGAAGGTTATGGCGATGTTTACTTGACTAAAACTTGTAATCTTGTGAGATACGATGAGGAATTGTATGAGATGGATGGTTAGACTTTTATTTATGTGATTTATTGATATTTGATGATGGTTGCCTTGTGGATATGATTTGGTGGATGATGGATAGGTTTACAACATGTTTAGGACTTGTTATTAGCTTTCTACATGAAATTATGGACTTATAATATGTTAAATGCTTGCTATTATGCTTCATTGGTTAAATTGATGAAACCTCTGTAAAATTCATGCTATTATACCATAAATATGATGTATGATGAGTTTTGTGATGTTTGACATGCTTAAGAGATGATTGGTGACTTGTTTGTTGCTTGGTTACGATTGCTTGTTAAGCTGTCCAAAATTTAGGTTGGATTCATCTAGGTGTTAACTGATGATAAGTGCATGTTTTTGAGTGATTCTTGAGCCTAAATTGTAGTAATTTGAAATAGCTCTCTTGAAATATAAGCTTTGTAGCATTTGCATACCTGGAAGTATGATTTTTACATTTTTGGAGTTAAAGTGTTTGAATCTGAATTTCTGAGTTTAGATTTATGATGTAGTATTTGATTTTTAGTATTAAATCCATGAGGTTCTGGAACTTCTCCTTTGGTGGTCATGATATTTATATATTTTGTGACACCTGTAATTTTTGGTTTGGTGTACGGAGTAGGGTGAGTGTGTTTGTATGGGCTATACTTTTGGTGTGTGTATTTATGGGTAAGTTCTGGACATGTCTGGACTTATGATTTCCCATAGGCCATTTGACCTGGAAATAAAATCCCCCAGTTTTTGGAGAGTCTCTTAACTCATATGGGAACCCCTGGGAATTTCCTTGATTTTATTTGAGCTAAGTAAGTATTTTATAAAAATCGCTAAAGTCTAGTCCAGATTCGAAATACTAAAAGTAAAAAATTTATGAATTTGAAACTAAGTATAAATGGGAGATAAGTTAAGCATGAATTATAAATGGAACACATATGTGATTTATGATATGTCCTAATGTAGATTTAGTGAAGCGGGAACGTCGAACTTGCTTGTGTGCCTTAATCTTACGCACATACATTTGAGGTACATATATTCTACCCTTTCTCATTAAGGGTTTATTCTCACGACTTCTCTATCCTTGACTTTGATTCCTTATCTTTGATATGATTCCCTTTGCTATGATTCCTTTGATATGATTCCTTTGATACGATTTCATCCGTCATGATATTCGATCTGCTATCCATTTTGTTATCACATTTGTTGTGATATCCGTTGATATCCATTTGCTATGATATGATTCAGTTATGTTGATATGATTGGTTTGGATATGATATGATTATGGATATGCTTTGGTATGATTCGTTGTGTTCAGTTGCCCGAGCTAACTAGTCATGGAGGTACCATGACCATGTCATTGATGCACCAATGGCATGACACTATCTGGAGCGGTGTGATTAGTCCCCGGCGTTCCCTTTATGATATGATATGATATAGGTGATCACTTGGCCATTATGAATACGTATGTACAATCTCAAACTGGCATATGTATATATGATTTGTTTTGCAAGGAGCGTATGGATGCATCCTAGGTACTCAGTTAAGTTTTGGTGATGTGGTGCGTGTGTGCAATACACCCCCTCACAATTTGGTACATTTGGGCTAGCTACCCATGTACACTTTGATATGATTTGACGGATTTGATATTGTTAATACAAATAAACCGTAAAAACGTTTATTACTATTTTGCGATCTCTTTGTGTTTTGTTGATAACAAATATAATGTTATCATAAGTAAAATTATAAGGATACATGTTATTTTTGTAAAGCATTTACATATAGCCACTTAATACAAATTGTTGTAATAAATCATTTGTTGTAATAGTTTATTAGGATGGGTAAAAATCACAACCCATGATCATATCCATAACCCATGGTATTGACCCATACCCACTTGACTAGATACATTGTACTCATTAGATACATTGTATCTAAAGAAATACCCATGGACCAACCCATAACCCATGACCCATGACCCATAACCAAAAAACCCATCGGCAAAGAGGAGCGTCCCACGGATCCCTAGGTTTACACTAGACGGATCCCTTAAGGGAAGGATCCGTGGGATCAGGGGAACAGTGGCAAGTTTTGCCTATAAATATAGAGCCATTTCTTCATTCTAACTCACCCCTCTTCTTCCTAATTCTCTCATATACTCTCATTCTCTTCTAACAAAAGATCACTTGATCTAGAGAGTTGTTCTTCTTTCTTTCTTTAGTGATTCTCATATAGGTCCTTCTCTAAGGCGAGATCACGAGCATTCTACAAGTCATCCAAGCAAGGGGTCCTTGATTGATTTGTTCCTCCACAAGATTATCGTAGCAAAGATCTTGTATTTGATATTTCACATAGTTGTTGTGTAATAGTCGTGTTGGTTTGGTCCACCGTGTTACGGACTCGGTATTTAGCTTTGTACAGGAAAAAGGTGTAAGCAACGTTGTGAAGGCTTCTCCACCAAGTTGAAGGAGTTTGTTGACATAGTGCTTGAACTCTCGAGTAGGTGACTCAGGAAGTGGAGTAGGGCAAGGAAGGTGTCCTTGTAGCCGAACCACTATAAATCGGTTGTGTCATTTCTATCCCTTGCTTTACTTTATTTACTTGCTTTATCATTAGATCTATACTTTCTCTACATCCATACGATTTCACATAATATCGAATCTAAAGTTTTTGAAACTAACTTAAAATCGGCAAAACTATTCAACCCCCCTTCTAGTTTTCCACAATTGGCATCAAGAGCTAAGTTTATAAAAGTTTTAAAGTAAACTGTAATTTAAAAACTTTTCGATCACTATGGGTTCTGAAAATTACATGGAAGGGCAATATATGCGACGACCACCACTACTTGAAACTAATGGTTTTTATATATTGGAAAAATAGATTCGAAACATATGTGAAGTCTAAAGATATTGATCTTTGGTACATTATTGTTGAAGGCGATTTTGAGGCTACCTCAAAAGATGATAAAGGAAATTTAGTTAACATACCTCATGATAAACTAAACGATGAAATGAAGAAAAAGCTTTCTAAAAATAGTGAAGCCAAAATGGTTTATATAATGCTTTACCCAAAAAGGAATTCGAAAGAATTTCTATGCTTAAAACCTCTAAAGAAATTTGGAATTCTTTAGTTGTAACTTATCAAGGTAATCAACAAGTTAAAAATAATAAAATTGATTTATTTGTTCAACAATATGAACAATTTTCAATATCGGATGAGGAAACTATAGATCATTCTTTTGCTAATTTTAATACTATTATTACATCTTTACAAGCACTTGATGAATCTTTTTCTAGCCGTAACCATGTTAGGAGATATCTAAGGGCACTTCCATCCAAGTGGAGATCCAAGGTGACGGAAATCGAAGAGTCAAAAGATTTGACAATCCTCACCCTTGATGAACTCATAGGCAACTTAAAAGTCTACGAGCTTGTCCTTGCTAAAGATTCCGAAGTCTCAAAGGTGAAAGAGAAACACAAATCTCTTGCCCTTAAAGCCAAAAAGGCCTCAAGCGATGAAGAGAATTCCTCTTCGGATAGTGACGACGAGGAGTATGCTATGGCGGTAAGGGACTTTAAAAAGTTCTTTAAAAGGAAGGGAATATACGTCAAACAACCGTATGATGACAAGAAAGGATTTCGGAAAAGCAAAGAGGACGAGAAGCCAAGGGATGATCGTGCTTGCTTTAAATGTGGGGACCCAAACCACTTTATTAGTAAGTGTCCCAAACGGGATGATCAAAAGGCATTCGTGAGCGGCACGTGGGGAATGAGCGACGAGGAGGACGAAGAAATTTGTCTCATGGCAAATGACGAGGTATGTCACGAATACTATAGTAGCTCATCACTAGATGATGACTCATTGCATAATGAATATGACAAACTTTGCAATATTAGCTTAAAATTAATTAACAAAAACAAGTTTTTGAAAAATCAAAACCAACGTTTAGATAAGGAAGTCATAGAATTAAAAGCAAAATTGAAACGTCTAGAAAAGGGTAAAATAACAAGTGGTGAATGTGAACTTTGCGTTCAAATTCAAACACTAGTTGATCAACTAGATTCTAAAATTGCTAGAATGAGTACTAATACTTTAGATATGATACTAGATAGTGTTAAAACTGGAAACAACCAAAAAGGTTTAGGTATCCAGCAACTCGATGCGTCAACTAGTGAAAACAAAGAAACACAATTTGTTAAGGTACTAGAAAAACAAGCCACTGTTGTGGCGGATCCCACGAATCCCACAAAAAGGGAACCGGCTAGTATACAACCAGGGATTCGTGGGTCTGCTAAAACAAATAGTGGTAATAAAATAGCTTCTTCATCTCGAACTGATTTTGTGATTGTAAATAAGAAGAAACCAACTCATTTTACCACTAGACAACCACCTCCAAAATATAATCCTATTTTTGCAAGAAACAAAGCTTCATCTTTTTTGAAACCTAACCCATCTGGGAGACCTAATAATGTTTACCCGAGAAGTAACCATCAAATGGGATGGAACCCAAATATGCTAAATGGGTTTCCTTTTCAAAACTTTGCACCATGGAATGCATATTCACCTTATCCATACATGTCTAACATGAATGGAATGTTTAACACTAATGGACCCATGAACAAATGGGGACCAAACTTTTGAGTTAATTGTTTTCTTAGGTGTGCTTAAAGGTCGACCTAGATCCGGATGAATGGGTCAAGGATAGCGGGTGCACGAGGCACATGACCGGCAATAAAGATCTATTCTCCACATATGAATCCGTCAATGGAGGAAATGTGGTGTTTGGAAATAGCAAAGTAAAATCATCGGTAAAGGTACGATTTCTAACAACTCTAACCATTAACGATGTGTGTCACGTAGAAAACCTAAACTTAAACCTCTTAAGTATAGGACAAATATGTGATAAAAAGTGCAATGTACTTTTTACCGAAACCGGTAGTAAGATATTACAAAATGGCATAACCATAGGAAGAGGAATTAGGAAACATGGAGTCTATGTCATTAAAATTGGTAATGAACCTAAAGACAAACTTTGTCTTACCTCTATGGATGATACTTCGACTTTATGGCATCGAAGATTGGGTCATGCCAATATGCGACTTCTTCATAGCTATCATCCAAAGATCTAGTAAGAGATCTACCTAAGTTAAAATATGAACATCACTTTTGTGATGCTTGCAATGTAGGAAAACAAGTTCATTCTAGTCATAAAGCTAAAAACATGGTGTCTACAACTAAGTGTCTAGAATTACTACACATGGATTTATTTGGTCCATCCGCTATCCAAAGTTATAGAGGCAACTACTATACTTTGGTCATAGTGGATGATTACTCTAGGTACACATGGACTAAATTCATAAAGAACAAAACGGAAACATTTAATTATTTTGAAATATTAAGCAAGAAAATCCAAAGACAACTAGGAAGTCCTATAGTGTCTATTAGAACGGATCATGGTAGGAATTTCGATAATGAAGTGCAATTTGGAGCTTTTTGTGACGCTAATGGTATTACTCACAACTTCTCGGCTCCTCACACTCCACAATCGAATGGGTTAGTTGAAAGGAAGAATAGAATCCTACAAGAAATGAGTCGCACCATGCTAAATGAGCAATCCATACCTCAAAAGTTTTGGTGCAATGCCGTTGATACTTCAACGTACATACTTAATCGAGTCTTAATTAGACCAATTTTAGGTAAAACTCCATAAGAGTTACTTCGAGGCAAAAAGCCTACGTTAGATAACTTTAGGGTCTTTGGTAGCAAATGTTTTCTTCTTAACACTAAAGATTACCTTACAAAATTTGATCCTAAATCAACCGAAGGTATCTTCTTAGGTTACTCTCCTAATAGTAAAGCTTACGTCATACTAAATAAAGAAACAATGAAGGTAGAAGAGTCATTAAATGTAAAATTTGATGAAAGTCCACCCAAACTCTCTCCACCTCTTGTCGATGACGAGATTGTAGAAAGTGAAGCTATTGTAATAAAGAAAAAGATAAATGAAGAAGAAGAAGAACTCATAAATATTAAAGAGTCCAAAGATCACCCCGTAGATAAGGTCATAGGAAAGCTAAACGAAAGGACCTTAAGGTCTCAAGTTCAAAACCAAAATAGCCTATTTTGTTTTGTTTCAAGTTTCAACCATAGAACCTAAGAATACACAAGAAGCCATAAAAGATGAAAGTTGGGTAATGGCTATGCAAGAAGAGTTAAATCAATTTGTTTCTAATGATGTTTGGACACTTGTCCCTCCACCTAGTAATCAAACCATAATAGGAACCAAATGGGTTTATAAGAACAAGTTAGATGCAAACGGAGTAGTGTCTAGAAACAAGGCTAGACTCGTTGCCCAAGGGTATAACCAACAAGAAGGAATAGATTTTGATGAGCCCTATGCCCCCGTGGCTAGATTAGAGTCTATAAGAATACTTCTTGCTTATGCTTGTGCTAATGATCTTAAGCTTTATCAAATGGATGTCAAAAGTGCTTTTCTAAATGGTTTTATTAATGAAGAAGTATATGTAGCTCAACCTCCGGGCTTCATCGATTTTGAAAAACCTAAACATGAGTATAAATTAAAGAAAGCCCTTTACGGTCTTAAACAAGCTCTAAAAGCTTGGTATGATAGACTCAAGTCATTCTTAATAAAACACAACTACACCATGGGGTTAGTTGATAACACACTTTTTACTAAGAAAAGAGAGTCACATATAATCATTGTCAAAATATATGTAGATGATATTATATTCGGATCCACTTGTCAAGACATGTGTGATGATTTCTCTAAAATCATGCATGACGAGTTCGAGATGAGTATGAAGGGAGAACTTAGCTTATTTCTTGGGCTACAAATCAAACAAGTGGAAGATGGTATCTTCTTTAATCAATCTAAATACATAAAAGAGATGTTATAGTAATTCGGTTTAGAAGAGTCAAAACCAATTAGGACACCAATGTCATTCGACACCAAACTCATAAAAGATGAAGACGGCGAATCCGTTGATAATACACAATATCGTGGCATGATTGGTAGTCTTCTCTACCTCACGGCTAGTAGTCCGGATATCATGTTTAGTGTTTGTCTATGTGCTAGGTTTCAAGAAGACCCTAAAACATCACATCTAGAAGCCGTAAAAAGGATATTTAGATACATTAAGGGTACAACACAATTAGGATTATGGTATCCTAAGGGCACGGGAGTAGAAACAATTGTATATGCAGATTCTGACCATGCAGGTGATTATGTTGACCGAAAAAGTACAAGTGGGGTATGTACTTTTATGGGATGTTGTTTAACATCTTGGTTCTCAAAGAAACAAACGACATTAGCAATATCAACAACCAAAGCCGAATACGTCTCCGCCGGCAAAGCATGCCAACAAGCACTATAGATGAAACAAGCGTTAGTTGACTACGACATTCATCTAAGTGACATAGCCATTCTATGTGACAACAAAGGTGCCATCGATTTAAGCAAGAATCCGGTATTACATTCTCGCACAAAGCATATAGAGATTCGTCATCACTTCTTAAGAGACAATGTTCAA
The DNA here is from genome assembly GCA_019973895.1 of Chrysanthemum seticuspe. Classification (NCBI taxonomy): domain Eukaryota; kingdom Viridiplantae; phylum Streptophyta; class Magnoliopsida; order Asterales; family Asteraceae; genus Chrysanthemum; species Chrysanthemum seticuspe. The sequence goes on from BPTQ01000008.1 coordinate 190,886,626, forward strand.
AAGGGGAACATCTCTATCGAGAAGGTAGCGTCCGAAGACAACATAGCCGACGTCCTCACCAAACCGTTGAAGCGGGAACAATTCAACCTACTTCGTCTTGGTCTTGGTCTCATGGAACAATCGTCATAATTTACTTTTTAACTCTACAAGGTATGTAAATACTAGCCTTCTGCTTTCTGAGTCTAGGATCTCTATTTCACGCACAACTCACAAGCAATACGGGAATTTTCAAAACCCAAGATAAGTTTTTTTTTACTTATAACTCATAATTTTTCTTATTTTCTTTCAAAATAAGTACAAGTTGCAAACATATAATTACATACACAACTTCTTTTCAAAGGATAAAACGATTTTTATTCGCACATAGAAACCTCTTTTTGAAACGTTTTCTAAAAATGATACCTCTTCCCGTATCAATTTCACAAAAGAAATTTCTCACTTCTAGGACAAATCGCTTTTTCATTATTAATACAAAGTAAAAACCCGTTTTCATTGCATCTCATGTCTTTTGAATGCTAAAGAGAACACATAACTAATATGTGTTTTCGGGTACGTTCATTTAAGCAACAATGAATTAGGAGCACTCGGGTTATCTCACATAATAGTATGCTTTTTCACTTCTAGTTTATATTTCTTTTGTTTTTAGGAGTCGAGATAACCGCAACTCCAAATAGTTTGCATATAGGCACACACTAGGCAAAAATGTTTCAAAAAGGAAAATTTTGTGCTGCCTGAATCACCAGTCCCATGGATCCCAGCCTTAATGCTGGACGGATCCCTCAAGGGAAGGATCTGTGGGATCCGTGAGACAGAAGCTAGTTTTATCTTCTATTTTTCTCACTTTGGATGAAAACTCCAATATTTTTTCATTTTTTTTGGAGTATGTTCTTTAATGCTTGTGTCCTCATGATCACATGCCTTAAATTCATATCTAATCATTAGATTTTAATCCACATTTTGGGTCAAGCATTCATTACAATGCATTGTTTTTCTATATATAGGACTCCCAAAATGCTTGCATATTTATCTCATCTTCACAAACAAACAACACCATGTCATCCAAAAGATCTTCCAACTTAGATGAATCACCTAGTACAAACAATCCTCTTCATGAAATCTAAACTTTTGTACTCCCACCTTCCAAAATACCACAATCAAAATCTAGGATATCCGCACGGATTAGCATCCGGACTTGTTGCTTAGCAAAACCATCATCGAATGGCTCATCACCAACAAATAACTCACCACAAGATGCTTCCATTATAGCACCTCCTTCATTACCAACAAGTACACCAACTTCATCATCCATCAACTCACCACCTAAAGTCACTCTTTTGGAACTCCTTAAGACTCCAACAAGATCTCAACAACCAAAACAAAAAGCAATAGCCTTTTTGACACCTCTAACTGCTCCAAACACAATTTTCAAAGACCTTGAAACCTCACCACCCTTAGCTCCCATTGAGCTACAAGAACATCTAGGTTCTTTTCCACCACCACTTCTAAACATTCCGGACTTTGATCCGTATTTTCCTATGTTTCCACCATATCTTCCGCAACTCACAAATCAAAACAACCCGGAAAACTTCCGCACTCATTACCCACATCACTTACATTGTGAACATTGCCAATCCACTAGGGATATTGCAATAGAAGTTAGGGAAGAAATGCGATTCATACTCAACCTCATTCTTGATCGCATGAATACCATTACTCATCAAAACCTCCATCCATAACCTTATGCAAGCATGGAAGGAATCATTATTACTATTTTATATTTTTAGTATTTTTCTTTTGAGTCATTTTCAAGAACAAGTATTGTTCTTACTTTTACATGCCTGTATGTGGCATAAATACCACTACATTTTGTTGTTTTATTACAAGGCCTTGTTTACATACCTTGGCTCCCAATCTTTATTCTCGTCAAACACAAGATTATTTAAGCATGTTACTAACCTTTTTCTTTGTAGGATTTTTTTATTTTTCTTCACTTGACACCCCAAACTAGGGGGAGCTACCGTCAAGGGGGAGTAAGCGATACGTGGACTATTTTTCCACATTTTATTTCTTCGATGGCTTAACTTTTTGTTTCGACAAAAAGGGGGAGAAGAAGTAAAACTTAGGGGCTTTCAAAACATACATCTATTCTTAAGTTTTACTCATCATAACATTATGCTTTGTCAACAAAAAGGGGGAGATTGTTAATACAAATAAAAAATGTTTATTAATATTTTGTGATCTCTTTGTGTTTTGTTGATAACAAATATAATATTATCATAAGTAAAATTATAAGGATACATGCTATTTTTGTAAAGCATTTACATATAGTCACTTAATACAAATTGTTGTAATAAATCATTTGTTGTAATAGTTTATTAGGATGGGTAAAAATCACAACCCATGGATCATATCCATAACCTATGGTATTGACCCATACCCACTTGACTAGATACATTGTACTCATTAGATACATTGTATCTAAAGAAATACCCATGGACCAACCCATAACCCATGACCCATGACCCATAACCAAAAAACCCATGGGCAAAGAGGAGCGTCCCACGGATCCATAGGTTTACACTAGACGGATTCCTTAAGGGAAGGTTCTGTGGGATCCGGGGAACAGTGGCATGTTTTGCCTATAAATAGAGAGCTATTTCTTAATTCTATCTCACCCCTCTTCTTACTAATTCTCTCATATACTCTCATTCTCTTATAACAAAAGATCACTTGATTTAGAGAGTTGTTCTTCTTTCTTTCTTTAGTGATTCTCATATAGGGCCTTCTCTAAGGCGAGATCACGAGCATTCTACAAGTCATCCAAGCAAGGGGTCCTTGATTGATTTGTTCCTCCACAAGATTTCTGTAGCAAAGATCTTGTATTTGATATTTCACATAGTTGTTGTGTAATAGTCGTGTTGGTTTGGTCCACCGTGTTACGGACTCGGTATTTAGCTTTGTACCGGAAAAAGGTGTAAGCAACGTTGTGAAGGCTTCTCCGCCAAGTTGAAGGAGTTTGTTGACATAGTGCTTGATCTCTCGAGTAGGTGACTCGGGGAGTGGAGTAGGGCAATGAAGGTGTCCTTGTAGCCGAACCACTATAAATTGGTTGTGTCATTTCTATCCCTTGCTTTACTTTATTTACTTGCTTTATCATTAGATCTATATTTTCTCTACATCCATACGATTTCACATAATATCAAATCTAAAGTTTTTGAAACTAACTTAAAATCGGCAAAACTATTCAACCCCCCATTCTAGTTTTCCACAGATATGATTTGGCAGATATGGTTTATGATGTGTGATTTGGTAGATTTGGCTATTGGAGTATCTCCTTTAGTATTAGGTGGTCGTGGCAACATTCTGATTTTGGTTATTATGTGACTATCTGGCATTCTGATTCATTCGTTTACTATGCCCATTCAGTCATTCAGTTGATTACTTATTCACCCAATATTCTTATATGATTCATTTGACTATCGGACTCATGCTTCAGTTCATTTGGTTATTATACTCAGTCTTCAGTTCATTTGATGTACTATGCTTTCACTCCATTTCGGTTGGCTGCCAAGCTTATATGTCAGATTTCCACTTTATCCGTTTATCGTACTATCTGATTCATCTGTTATCATGCTATTATGTGACTATTTGAATTATCCGTTTGCTGTGCTAGTATGTAATTATTTGACTTATTCGTTTTCCATGTTATACCTTAGTTCAATTATTTTCGTGGGCTATGATTATCAATTAGTATTCTTATCTGCTATTTGTGACTACCATGATTGTACCTTCGTTTGGTATTTTTCCGTTGCTTATGTAATTGGTTCGGCATAGTAACGAATGTTACCTGACTTGTTGACCTGCAATGCTTACACTTCTGTTCATGCTACCGTTTAATGATGGAAATTGGTTCAACTTATGTTATCTGCTTAGTTGGCTTGTTTGGTTGCCATGCTATATTCTGGTTTAGTTACTTCATTTAAGTATGATGTTCGTTCGGTATTCCTACCCATACATGTGACTGACCTGCTTATACTTCTGCTGGTATTTCCGCTTGTCATTAATTGTTGATTATCTGACCTGTGTGATTGCCATGCTCACATTTTATTTAGTTGCTTCCGCCTGCTTATAGAATTCATATTAGCTTATATATATATCTGATTATCTGATTTGTTTTTTTGCTATATTTATGATTAGCTGATCCGCTGGTTGGTTTGCTTATTCATTGTTTGGTTACTTGTTTTGATTATGATACTGTTCATTAACTCCTATTTGATTATGTTTCGGTACTTGTATGTTGGGTTATTCATATGTACTTATATATGTTCATCGATGCGCTGCTTTGCTTTGGTCTCCTTTGATTTATGCTAGTTGGTTATCTGTTAATATTGTGTTCTGCAGGTTCCTCATTGACTCATTGTGGTCAGTCTCATTGATTGTTTTTTTGTATCTACATTATGTTTGGCTTTCGTTTTGTTATATCTGTTCACTGGGCTTTTTAAGCTCAACCGCATTTTCTTTTCCATGCGGCAGGTACCAAGTAGGATGCTGGGCTTTGTTGCGCTGAGAGTAGGAGCATTTGAGTGATCCGACCCTAGTTTCCTTATCATTTTGGACTTATTTAGAAGAGCAATTGTTTTGATATTTCTTTTCATTTTTGACATTTTGGATTTTATATTTTTCCTTGTAAGTCATTCATTTATATGACTTGGTATTTTATTTTATGAGACTTCCGCTTGCAAAATTTTATTAGTATGTTCTGATATGACTCCATAATGTGACATTTGGACCCTTGTCGGGTTGGAGTGTTACACTAAGCCCTAGCGGTTACCCACAAACATGGGACGCCCCCATGTTCTCCGACATTTGCGCAGAGGTGCCCTCAACCCTATTTCTTCCACTATAAATAGGTTGGATAGGCAGAGGATTATGGTAAGCTCACTTAACACTCATCTCTTTACTTACACACACATAAACAACCATGACTCATACTTACTCTCACTATGGAGGTGGTTCGCAGGGTCCAACCCCTGCGTAATCACTTAACGTAGTGTCTTCGTATTTCTTATTCTCAGGTGAAAGACAATCTTGGCTGGAACATACACCCCTCATATCTTCGATCATCATTGAAGCCTGGTAGTGCAATTTATTGTACAATCAGTGGCGCCATCCATGGGACCCGCTACTATTAGTCCCTTAATCACCAAGTCTTGATACCCTAACTGATTACGTTACTTTTCCGGAATGGAACCAGGAAGAGAAGATATACCTCCACCAGGTTTTTCTACCCTGGTACCTCTCACCACAACTAACACCGATAATCTCGCCCCATAACTGCCTCCACCTTCACAACACGATCTCGCTTAGAAATCACTCCCATACATCATGCCTCAACTTCTGCTAACCCTGTTCCAGAAATTAGCCCTGCCTTTGTTGAGGAAAACTTCGAAGCGTTAGAGTCCTTGCTAAGGGATCACAAGAGGCAAGTTCGCAACAGTGAAATGCGAAGGGAATTGGAGTATTCCAGTAAAGAATATGACGAAGAGATCGAGGTAGATGAAAGGCCTCGACCAATTAGCAGGGGGCGTTCGGCCCTACGAAATGTTTCTCCTTCCATAAGAAGACTGATGATGTACCCTCCGAACATTAGGTCTGCAGAATATTCATAGGCGTCAAACCATTCGTTATCACGAAGGTTACCTAAGGGGAATTCGCCATTCGAAGCCCTAAGCCCTTCGGGGTATGGTTGACGAAGGAGTAACAGATAGGAGAACCTCCTGACTTGATCAAACCCACGATCTCCCTCTCTTTCCTGGCTTCCCCGCCAAGTTTGAGAACGTGGGTCACTAAGCCCTAGCGGTTACCCACAAACATGGGACGCCCCCATGATCTCCGACATTCATGCAGAAGTGCCCCTAACCCTATTTGTTCCACTATAAATAGGTTGGATGGGCAATGGATTATGGTATGCTCATTTCACACTCATCTCTTTACTTACACACACTTATACAACCATAACTCATACTTACTCTCACGCCGGAGGTGGTTCGCAGGGTCCTACCCCTGCGTAATCACTTAACGTAGTGTCTTCGTATTTCTTATTCTCAGGTGAAAGACAAGTCTTGGCTGGAACATACACCCCTCATACCTTTGATCATCATCGAAGCCTGGTAGTTCAATCTATTGTACAATCAGTGGCGCCATCCGTGGGACCTCTACTATTAGTCCCGTAATCACCAAGTCTTAAAACCCTTACCGATTATGCTACATTTCCGGCATGGAACCAGGAAGGGAAGATACACCTCCACCAGGTTTCTCTACCCTGGTCCTTCTCAACAAAACTAACACCGCTAATCTCGCCACCATAACAGCCTCAACCTTCACTACACGATCTCGTTTGGAAACCACTCCCGTACATCACGCCTCAACATCCGCTAACCCTATTCCAGAAATTAGCCCCGCCTTCGTTGAGGCAAACTTCAAAGCCTTAGAGTCTTTACTGAGGGCTCATTAGAGGCAAGTTCGCAACACTGAAATGCGAAGAGAACTGGAATACTCCAGTGAGGAGTATGATGAAGAGATTGAGGTAGATGAGAGGCCTCGACCGGTTAACAAGGTGCGTTCAGCCCTACGAAATGGTTCTCCTTCCATAAGAAGGCCTAATGGAAGGACTGTGGGTTTTGAAGAAGGTCCCGGAGGAGATCCGGGAAGAAGGGAAAGAGTACAAGGTGAAAGAAGGAGCGAGAACTCTAACGGAGGAAGCAATCTGGTGGGGAACGGAGGGGTAAATCTGCCCCCTCTCCTAGCTGCTCACTTAGGAAGAGAAGGGATTGGCCCTCCTCCGTACTCAGGTATGAATCAGTTACCCCCTCCGGGAATGAACCCCTACCTACCTGCTCAAACCTATAACACCTACCCTCCGAATGGTTCTCTTCCCAACCAGAGTTACCAGCAAATACCCTATGGACACGTTCCTACACAATCGATGGGTGTAAACCCTTCGTATCAACCTTCCACGGGTTTACCCTGCATATACACAACCATTTCCTAACCCATATAACCCTACACCTGTTTATCCGCCTCTATATAACCCTTACTATGCCGAAGCCTCTGGAGCTTGCACACCTTTCATGAAGTGGATTGAAGACTACCCTCTACCTGACGGTGTAAAGATGCCTACTCACATAGGCACTTACGATGGGAAAGGAGACCCTGATAACTTCCTACACTTGTTCGAAGGCACTATCAAGATGCAGAAGTGGGTCATGCCCGTAGCATGCCACATGTTCACATACACGCTTCGAGACTCCACCTAAGAATATGGTGGAATGGACAGAAGTTGGGAAGCATTGTAAGTCTAGATGACCTTAAGGCTAAGTTCCGATCACACTTTAGCCAACAGAAGAAGTACACCAAGACCCATCTAGCCGTGCATACCATCAAGCAAAGGGACAACGAAAGCACAAGGGCCTTCGTTACAAGGTATACCGATGAAACTTTGCAAATTCTGGGTTTACACGAAGATCAGAGGATCTCTGGTTTTGTACATGGCCTTCGGACTCGAAGCTTGGTGGAATTCCTGTCCACCGATCTTCCCACCACTTACAAGGCACTGATGGAGAAGACTTACACTTGGATTGAGTCTAAAGAAGTAGCAGCAAACGAAGCTCCGATAGAACAAAAGGAAGCCTTTGACAAATTCTCTAGAGGGTCCTCCCAGGAGGACCCAAGAATAAGAAGAAGAACAGAGACCGCTTCACCCCGTACAACAAAGGCTCGAATCATGGACTTTTGGCGAACTTGGTCAAATCTCCCAGGGAGATTCTGGCTACCGAGAAAGCTGCAAAGTCCTTCGATCCACCACCTCGGATGTCAGCGCGAAGCAAAGCCAGGGACATGTCAAAGTATTGCGGTTTTCACGAAGACCATGGGCACGATACTAACAGCTGCAGAGAGCTGAAGAAGCAGATCGAAGAGGCGGTATGATCTGGACAATTAGCACACCTGGTTAAAGGCATCAAGAAGGGAAAAGACAAGTTTTCCGATACTCAACTGGGTGAATGGAAAGGAAACAAGAAAGAGGCTACCCCTACAGAGGCTCCGATACTAATGGTGCACAAGCATGATCTAACCTTGAAGCGGAAAGAAGCAGATGGGGAGCTGGGAAGCGTAGGAGAGATAACATTCCCTTCCATCCTGGGGCAGACACCTTCGACCGACCCCGTGGTCATCAAGGTAAGGGTCTCAAACAGGGAAATAAACCGAGCGTACATGGATTGCGGAAGCTCCTGCGAGATCATTTATGAGCATTGTTTCCTAAAGCTCAAGTCATTTATACGCTCACGAAGGGTAGACTCGAAAACACCTCTGGTAGGGTTCTCCGGCGAGCACTCATGGCCTCTTGGAGAAGTACCATTGGAAATCACCATAGGCGAAGGCCCCTTATCCCGCACGGAGACACTCACCTTCGTCATAGTCAGGTCAGATTCTCCTTATAATTTGTTAATAGGGAGAATAGCTATGCAAAAGATGGGCATTTTTGTTTCCACCATACATGCTGCCATTAAATTCTAGACCCCCTTCGGGGTAGGAACTGTTCATTCTAACTATGGTGCGGATAAGGGTGTGTACGGTGTCAAGAGGATCAAAGAAGAGTCGGAGGAGCCTCCGATAGAAATTCTAAGCTGCACAAATGCAGAAGAGCGAGTTGTGGTTAACCCTAGCTACCCTGAATAAACGGTGGTAATAGGAAAGCAACTCCCGACGAATTTCAAGGCGAAGCTCACAGAACTGTTGCAGAATAACCTTGATATTTTTGCTTGGAAATATTCTGACATGACAGGGGTCCCAAGAACATTGCTGATAGACGGACAGTCCTTCGGCACGGAGCATAAACTCAATGAATACAAACACATTGAGCCGATAAAGCAGAAAAGAAGGAGCCTAGCCCCCGAAAGAAACGCTGCAGCCTGCAAAGAAGTTGATGAACTAACACAAGCGGGCATTCTAAGGGAAGTTAAATACCAAACCTGGGTGGCCAACCCAGTAATGGTTAAAAAGAGCGACGGAGGGCGGCGCATGTGCGTTGACTTCGCTGACATCAACAATGCATGCCCAAAGGATTGCTACCCCCTACCAGAAATTGACTGGAAGGTAGAATCCTTGGCAGGCTTCCAGCTAAAATGCTTCCTCGATGCCTATAAAGGGTATCATCAGATCCAGATGGCAAAGGAGGACGAGGAAAAGACAACCTTCTACACAAGCAAAGGTGTCTACTGTTACAGAAAGATGCCCTTCAGATTGAAGAACGCAGGGGCAACATACCAACGTCTCGTGGACAAAGCCTTCAACAAACAGATAGGCAGAAATCTCGAAGCATACATTGACGACATGGTTATTAAAAGCAAGACGGAGAAGGACCTACTCCTCGTTGTGCAAGAAACCTTCGACCAGCTTCGGGCGATTAACATGAAGCTGAATCCTAAAAAATGCTCCTTCGGCGTCGAAGAGGGGCAGTTTCTAGGACATTTGATCACTAAGCAGGGGATAAAGGCTAATCCCTCCAAGGTCAAGGCAATTACGGATCTCCAAGCTCCTAAATGTTTAAAAGATGTGAAGAGTCTGAATGGGAAGCTAGCTGCTCTAAGTTGATTTTTGTCGAAGGGGGCTGGCAGATCCCTACTGATGACGTACCCTCCGATCAGGTCGAAGGATCCCCCTTCGGCCTCAGTCGAAATTGCATTACGAAGACCCAAGTCTTTCTTCATAAGTCATTGGTGGCGTAAAACCATTCATCATTGACATGGTTACCAGTTGGGAATCCGCCAGCCGAAGGCCAATGCCCTTCGGTGTCTTCCCTTGAAGATGCAAGACAAATAAGAACCTTGACTTTGTCTTCCCCCACGTTCCCACTATGTCCTTAGCTTCCCCGCCAAGTCCGAGATAGTGGGGATGAAGCCCAAGCGGTTACCATAAATCAGGGGACGCCCCCCATGATCTCCTAAACGTGTGCTAACACTCTCCAAGCTGTTTTCATCATCTATAAATAGGTTGGACGAGTCATTTCAATGGTATGTTCACTCAACACAGTATTTCACATACATCATATTATCCATAACTCATATCACATACTTATTCACACGCCGGAGGTGGTTCACAGGGCCCAACCCCTGCGCAATCACTTAACGAAGTGTCTACTATTTCTTATTGCAGATTGACTACAAGTTTGGCGCAAGCATATCACCCCTCATACCCTTCGATCACCATCGAAGGCCTGGTCGTACGAATTATTGTACAATCAGTGGCGCCATCCGTGGGACCCGCTACTATTGGTCTCGTTATTCCAAACTTACACCCAGTCAATCACTCTCACTAGTTTTACGGCATGACACAAGGAAGAGAAGATACACCCCCTCCGGGTTTCTCGACCTTGACACCAATCCCAGTCAACGACCATAACAACCTTCCCAATATAACTGCATCCACTTTTACCACACGATCTCACCCTGAAATAACCCCCAACAACCATGCTTCAACCTCGGCTAACCCTGAACCGGTAATTAGTCCAGCGTTTGTCGAAGCTAACATCGAAGCATTGGAATCCTTACTAAGAGCTCGAAGGAGGCAAGCTAGAAATGTGGAGATGCGTAAGGAGTTAGAATACTCAAGCGATGAGTATGATGAAGAGTTGGAAATGGAGGCCAGGCCCTTGGCTCTTGGGGCTACTCGCTCAGTGCTAAGGATAGGGTCTCCGAGCAGTCGAAGGCCTAGTGGAAGGTCGGTTGTTTTTGAAGACGTTCCGGAAAGGGCTCCAACTAGACGGGAAGGCACGATAGAAGGCTCCAATGGAAGGAGTCACCGAAGGGATGCTACGGAGGTTAATTTGCCACCACTTTTGGCAGCTCATCTGGGAAGAACTGAAGCAGGGGTTCCGTTGCAGCCTTCTCACGCTTCCGGCGTAGAAGGCAATCCATCTCAAATAAATGGGGGAGGAAATCTTCCTCCCCATGGTATGTACCCTCCTTTTCAGACTCAATCTTACCCTCAAGGGGTTTATCCCCCACTTAATGGGCAGGCTAGTAACCCCAATTTCACTCAACCATACGGAAGCATGCCCTTCGGGCAACCTATGGTATACCCTTCGTACCCTATAGGAAGTCACCCACCTTATATACCTACTGCTTACCCTCAATATGTTAACCAAAACCCTGTTGGAATACCTCCCAATCATAACCCGTACAATGCTGCCCCTACCTATATTCCGCCTTATAACTGCCTTTATTCGGAGCCCATGGGCTCCACAACACCCTTCGTAAGATGGATAGAAGACTACCCTTTACCTGATGGGTTGAAAATGCCCGCGCATATTGGTACCTACGATGGGAAAGGGGATCCGGACAACTTTTTGCACTTGTTTGAAGGGGCTATTAGAATGCAGAAGTGGGTTATGTCTGTCGCTTGTCATATGTTTACATACACCCTACTAGACTCCGCTCGTATATGGTGGAACGGGCAAAAACCGGGTAGCATTGTGAATTTGGATGATCTCAAGGCCAAGTTCAGATCACATTTCAGCCAACAGAAAAAGTTTACAAGAACACACCTGACAGTGCACAACATCAAGCAGAGGGAGAATGAGAGCACCAGGGCTTTCATCACCAGATACATTGACGACACGTTACAAATAATGGGTTTGCACGAAGACCAACGCATTTCAGGTTTTGTGCATGGTCTACGAAACAGAAGTCTGGTCGAATTCCTCTCCACTAATCTTCCCGCAACTTACAAGGGTTTAGTGGAGAAGGCTTACACCTGGATCGAAGTGAAAGAAGTATCTACCAACGGGGCTCCGATCGAAAATAAAGAAAGTCACAGCAAAACCCCGAAGCATTCTTCGTGGGAAGGGTCAAGGAACAAACACAAAAATAAGGACAGGTTCACACCGTACCACAAAAACATCAACCATGGGCTCTTGGCTAATCTGTCCAAATCTCCAAGGGAGATACTTGCTACGGAAAAAGTTGCGAAGGCCTTTGATCCTCCTCCTCGCTTGGCAAACAAAGGAAGGCCCAGAGATACTTCCAAATTTTGCTTCTTCCATGACGATTACGGACACGACACCAACAACTGCATAGAACTCAAGAAGCAGATAGAAGAGGCCGTAAAGTCCGGCCAATTGGGACATTTGATGAAGGGTATAAAAAGAGGTAAAGACAAAGCCTCCGACACTCAGTTGGGGAAAGATACCACACCTGTCGAAGCACCTATCCTCATGGTATACAAAGAGGACTCTAGTTCAAAGAGGAAGGAAGCAGAGGAAGCCTTGTATGGAGTAGGAGATGTCATTTTTCCTTCAATCACAGGGAAAGTTCTTTCAAATGACCCTGTGGTCATCAAAGTTTTGATCTCCAATAGAGAAGTAAACAGAGCCTACCTTGACTGCGGTAGCTCCTGCGAAGTTATCTACGAACGATGTTTTCTAAAGCTCAAACCTTCAATAAGGTCGAAGAGAGTAGATTCAAAGGTACCCTTAGTGGGATTCTCAGGGGAGCACTCATGGCCCTTAGGAGAAGTCCCTCTAGAGGTTACGATCGGAGAAGGAAGGCTAAAAAGAACAGAAACTGTGGTTTTCACCATCGTAAGGTCGGAATCTCCCTACAACCTCTTGATAGGGAGAACAGCAATGCAGAAGATGGGCATCGTTGTCTCAACCATACATGCCGCGATCAAATTCCAAACACCTTTCGGCATTGGAAGGGTTTCTCCAGCTATAAGGTGAAGGATTCTACGACAGTAAGCAAAAGGATCAAACATGTTTCGGAGGAGCCTTCGAAGGATGTTCTCAGTTGTACTGACGCTGAAGAACGCATCGTGGTAAATGATCTCTACCCCGATCAGACGGTGGTAATTGGAAAGCAGCTCTCAACCTCCTTTAAAGCAGAATTGGAAAAGGTACTTCGTGCTAACGCAGATGTCTTCGCATGGACCTACTCTGACATGACGGGGGTCCCCAGAACTCTCACCATAGACGGAAAGCCCTTCGGAACTGAACACAAGCTCAATGAGTTCAAACACATTGAACCCATAAAACAAAAGCGTCGAAGCCTGGCTCCTGAAAGAAATACTGCTGCATGCAAAGAAGTGGACGAGCTCGTAGCAGTAGGCATACTCAGAGAGGTGAAGTATCAAACTTGGGTGGCCAATCCGGTGATGTTCAAGAAGCATGACGGAGGATGGAGAATGTGCGTAGACTTCACAGATATTAACAAAGTCTGTCCGAAGGACTGCTACCCTCTGCCAGAGATTGATTGGAAGGTGGAATCCTTGTCAGGGTTTCGGCTAAAGTGTTTCCTAGACGCTTATAAAGGTTACCATCAGATATAAATGGCGGAAGAAGACGAAGAGAAGACAACCTTTTTCACAGGAAAAGGCGTTTATTGTTACAAAAAGATGCCTTTTGGTTTGAAAAATGCAGGTGCCACCTACCAACGATTAATGGACAAAGCCTTCCACAAGCAGATAGGTAGGAATCTGGAGGCCTACGTAGATGATATGGTCATCAAGAGTAGGTCGGAGGAGGATATGCTCTCCGACATTAAGGAAACCTTCGACCAGCTTCGCGCCATCAATATGAAATTAAATCCCAAGAAGTGTTCCTTCGGTGTGGAAGAAGGACAATTTTTGGGGCATTTGATCACCAAGCAAGGTATTAAGGCCAATCCTTCGAAGGTTAAGGCTATCACAGATTTGCAGCCTCCTAAGTCCCTAAAGGAAGTGCAAAGTCTGAACGGAAAGCTAGCAGCCCTCAGCAGATTCTTGTCGAAGGGTGCAGATAGATCTTTGCCGTTCTTTAAAACACTCAAGGGATGCACAGACAAAAAGACGTTCCGGTAGAGTATGGACGCAGAAGCAGCCTTCCAAAAGCTAAAGGATTTCATGGCTATCCTACCTACACTCACAGCCCCAATCAAAGGCGAAGTGTTATTCATGTATATAGCAGCCTCCTTCGAAAGCATCAGCGCTGTGTTATTGGCAGAAAGGGAGAAGAAGCAAATCCCAATCTACTTAGTTAGCAGGGTTCTACAGGGAGCTGAACTAAATTATCCAGCATTGGAGAAGCTAATTTTGGCTTGGGTTCATGCTGCGAGACGCCTTCGAAGGTACTTCCAAGCTCACCCCATAACCGTACTTACTGACAAACCAATCAAACAGATACTTTCGAAGCCCGAGAAATCTGGGAGAATAGCTAAATGGGCTATTGAGCTAGGAGAACATGAAATCGAGTACAAGGGTAGAAATTCTGTCAAGGGGCAAATATTGGCAGATTTTTTAGCAGAAACACCCTCCGAACCAAAGCATGACACAAAGGTTGTTGAAGAAAAGCCTGACAAAGCGATCGAAGGGTGGAAACTTTATACTGACGGAGCCTCCAGCTCCGATGGTTCCGGCACAGGTCTCATGCTTGTTGATCCCAAAGGAAAGGAATACACTTATGCACTCCACTTCGAATTCGATGCCACGAACAATGAAGCAGAGTATGAAGCCTTGCTAGCAGGCCTCCGATTAGCAAAAGACATGGAGGTGGAAGACTTGGCTATTTTCGTTGATTCACAACTTGTAGCCAATCAGATTAAAGGCTCCTACGAAGCAAGGCAACCTGTAATCAAGCAATACCTGGATAAGGCCAAAGAAATGCTCGAAGGGTTCGCATCCTACACCATAGAGCATGTTCGGAGAAACCAAAACAAGAAGGCGGATGCACTTAGCAAACTGGCATCAATGGCATTTGCTCATCTAACTAAGGAAGTTTTGGTCGAAGTATTGGCAGATAGGTCCATCGTCCGAAAGGAGGTGTCTGACGTAATACTGGAGGAAGACTCGAATTGGATGACTCCTATTAGAGAATATCTAATAAGTGGTATACTGCCGGAGGATCAGAAGTTGGCTCGAAAGGTGCGCATCAAAGCACCACAGTACAGAATCATGGGAAATTACTTGTACAGAAGGTCTTTTCTGTCCCCTTGGCTCCGTTGTGTAGGACCAAGGCAAGCTGCCAACATCATCCAAGAAGTGCACGAAGGCTCCTGCGGACTGCATGCAGGACCCCGTTCCATTGTCTCCAAAGTCATGAGGGTCGGATATTACTGGCCTTCAATGCACAGGGACGCTATCGACATCATTCAGAAGTGTGAAGCCTGTCAAGTCCACTCAAGAGTCCCAAGGCTACCAAAGCAAGATATGACTTCCGTAACATCCGCATGGCCCTCCAGCCAATGGGGGATCGACATCGTAGGCCCGCTGCCAATTGCTCCCGGAGGAGTAAAATTCTTGGTTGTAGCCATCGACTACTTTACCAAATGGGTGGAAGCGAAGCCCTTGGCATCATTTACAGGCAGACACATGGAAAAATTTGTATGGGAGCATATTATCTGTCGGTTCGGAGTACCTCACATCATCATTTCTGGTAATGGGAAGCAGTTCGCCGAAGGGGTATTCCCAGTGTTTTGCAGAGGTCTGAACATCAAACAATCTTTCACTTCCGTTTACCATCCTCAAGGGAACGGGCAAGTGGAAGTTACCAACAGAGACATTGTACAAGGAATAGAACGAAGGCTGGGATACAGTCATCACGGTTGGGTAGATGAGCTACCTCAAGTACTTTGGGCACATAGAACGCATACGAAGTCAAGTCACGGAGAAACACCTTTCATCTTGACATATGGCACGAAAGCTGTCATCCCTTCAGAAGTAAGTGTCGAAACAGAAAGAGTCATGAACTTCGAAGCAGCAGATAACGAAGAAAGACTCCGTAGTAACTTGGACCTACTTGAAGAATGAAGGGAAATAGCCTCCATTAGAGAGGCTATCTACAAGCAAAAGATTGAAAGGTACTATAACAAGCGGGTCCGGCCTTCGACTTTCAAACCAGGGGAATATGTCCTCCGACTCAACAGCGCAAGTAAAGCTGAGTACCAGGGTAAACTAGGACCTACATGGGAAGGACCCTACGTTATTAAGGAAGCAGATGGCAGCGGAGCCTACCAGCTGGAAACCTTGGAAGGAGACGCTATTGATAGAACCTGGAATGGCACTACTCTTCGTAAGTTCTACGTATGAAACTTACAATGTCTAAGGACACATTTTATTTGCTTTCAATCAATGTATTTGCATTCTTCTCACTCAGGGAAAGAAGCATTAATGGTAGGCGTCTAGTATTCATTTCTTAAAATGATGTAATCCTCCCTACCCACTTAATGATAATAACACATTTCCCTCAAATCTCTTGTTTCGTTCAATACAACAAAGATTTGTCCACCAAGTCGCTTTATAAGTTTCAATGTCGAAGGGATGTACAAAGACTAAACAACATGTCTTGCTCACATGCATAACATCCATCTCAACTTCACATTAACTTTCCTATATGGCCTTAAGGCATTTCAAGCCTTTCGCTGCCCAAAGGATCAAGACGGAGTGGGTCGCGACCCTCTGTCAGCAGTTAAATTATACGATTGCTAATATTCTTGGTGAAGTAACTACACTCAATGAGGCTATGCACCTACCATACGCCTTAGGTTGTAACAAATATTTTTTACGTAAGTAAAAATAAAATGAGAAGAATCACACATGGAAAAATTCAAGCCCTAGCGGCTTCATTGTAGATTAATGACTAGTTTAACTAGTCTAAAACAGGCCATAGCCTTAACGATTCAACAAAATAAAATATTGTCTTAGGCCGTAGCCTACATCACACAAACCACAAGTTAATTGTTTCATCAGGCACGAAGCCTGGAAAGGAACACAGACAATTGTTTTAAACAGGGTACATACCACCCTGGGGATCAAATTACAACCACATGGTTGCCTTCATTAAACCTTGGAATGAGTGGGATCAGCTGAACCTGGGGATGGAACCTGGGGTGATAGGGTCCTCTTGGAGGAAGATGGAGGCTGGACTGTCCTTGGCTTCTTGGCTAGCAGGTCCTCAATTGAGGCCGCTGGGTCCTTCGTCACATCTGCAAGGAAAGGGAACTCTAAAGCAGTTAATTGATTACCTGCATCATCATATTCTTTTTCATGAGTTGCCCTGTAGTACGGAATTTTCTCCAGCACCACTAGTTCCCCAGTCTTAGCTATCTCCTCCAAAGTGGTACACTTGCCATGAAAAATGGCAGCATTCACCACATTCCCAATGGAAATCCCCACATCATCGCTATGGTAAAGTTCCATAGCAATATAGGGGATCACCTTTGTTATCAGGTCCACTCTGTCCTTCTTCAGCATCTTCAGATGAAGGTTCAATCCATCCACCTTTTCTCGGAGCTTGATCTCTTGGTCCAGCAACTTTGCCCTCTCTTGTTCGAGGCCTCCACACTTGGATGAAAGAATAGATATCTGCTCCTTATAGCCAACGACCATAGAGCCTTCGACAGTTAACCTGCTGCACTCAGCCTCGCTCGTTGCCAATTGACCTTTGAGCTTTTCATTCTCAGCTCTTAGATCTTGCACCAAGGGTTTCTTATCAAAATCCTCCAATGCTTCCTCACACTTCTTCTCCAGGTCTGCATACTTCTGATCCCTAGCCTTCTCCCTCCTCAGCATAACATCCATTTCTTCTCGAGCTTTGGTGACAACACGGAGCAATTCCCTTGTCCTAGCATTGAGTTGGTTGTCAAGCATGCACTGGCGAACATAGCTTTTATCATGAAGATAGCAGAGCCTCTCTATGGACATGTTATCCATCACCCCCTTCCACTTGGGTGGGATCACATGGCTCACGAGTTGGTGAGAAGCTAGGGGAGAAGGAAGCTCCTTCGTATCAGGAAGTCCTACAACAAATGTACATTTCATTAGCATATTATATTTGGTACCTAATTTTGTTTCACAGGAAAGAAACTTACCATGGATATCATCGCCGCTGGGCCCTTCGATGGCTGGAAATTCCACAGCCTTACCCTGGGCACTCTTCTGCCGGGTAGTTCGAGAGGGAGGAGTAGGTAGAATAAGCTTTCTTTTTGAATCAGATTTCACAGCCTTAGCACTGGCACCTTTCCTGCTTCGGACCCTCTCACCTATGCCGGAGGGTCCTACGATGGCCAATGGTCCTTCGGAGACTGGTTCGTCTGAGTCAGCAACGTTCTCCACCAGTTGATCTTCTACATCTATGGGTTCCTTTGACGAAGGACCAGAGGATACAGGCTCGACAGGCTGGGCTTCCACCTCGTCTTTGTTTATAGACACCGATGGGGAGCCCACGCCATAGCTTGTCTCTTGGGGATTCTTTGGAAGAAAGCTTACCTCCTTTGCACCTCCAGCCACAACAAAGTTCCTGAACGACATCTCTGCACAAAGAAGCAAATAAGATAAATATCAGCGAGATAAGTTTTTGTTTCTTATGTTAATTTAAAAAATACATACTTTCTCCATCACAAATTATCTCAGGTACCAACGGAGACCCCTCCCATCTTTCAGCAATGCCAGCCATAAACAGGATTGGCTCAGGGAAGGTCTGGCAGTCAGCTGGATGACGAGCCAAACTCCGATACAATGGGTTTCTTCTCACAGTATAAGGCAATGGATCGGTGAACCTTTTCTCATCATATTGAAAGTCTGGGTTTAACAATGCAGAGTATCCAGGAGGGATAATGGTAGTCTGGATATAAAAGAACTTGCCTTTCCAGTTCCTTATGTTCGTAAAAGGTCTATCTATCAATATGGGCACATCCCTTTCACCCCTCTTGGCCAAGGTCAACCAATCTCCTCCCGGGTATAGATTCAAAAAACCCCTAAGCACAGTCAAGGATGGTTCAAACCTATAAGCTTTGCACATAACAATGTATGTTGTAAGCTTGGCTAGGCCAAAAGGGTTGAACCTAGAAATGTGTACTTCATAATACCGGAGGAATTCTAAGATCAAAGGATGCAAAGGTATCCTAAGGTTGGAAGTGGTGAAAGCATGGGTATACAGGCCTAAATAATTTTCAGGGGCATCAAATATCCCTTGATTTTTACTCGGTAGCATTATTTTATGTTCCTTTGGAATGGGATAATCAGTGAGGTACGCTTTAAGCTCCTCCCTGGTTAGTGTGCAGCCTTGTTGTTTTATCACAAATTTTTTATTGGTAGACATGATACCTTCTAAAGAACACCAAATGTATTTGAAATATAGAGAAGAAGGAGCGCTTTACCTTGTTTGGTCGAAGGCTTGATCGGAAGAAGTTTTAGTGGGTGAAAAACTTTGGGCGAGAGTTAAACTTTGTTAGGGTTTTACTGTTTTTTGCATTTTATATACCCTACAAACGTTGCATCTCAGCCCTACACGTGTCCGGACTTATCCCTTTCCTACCGGATTTCAAATCATTTTTAAATTTTGAAAGGATGTTTACTTTTACCGAGGAAACAGGGGTAGTTAGAATTAATCTTGCATTTAATGCGGTCAATAATTACAAGACTTTTCATCTTCGTTCGTTTTTGTGACGAAGAGGAGGTTTCGTTTTTATTTCTGAGTCGTAAGCAATATTTCTTGTTCGTACATATCACTTTCGACTGGGGGGCTTGATGACGTACCCTCCGATCAGGTCGAAGGACCCCCCTTCGGCCTCAGCCGAAATTGCATTACGAAGACCCAAGTCTTTCTTCATAAGTCATTGGTGGCGTAAAACCATTCATCATTGACATGGTTACCAGTTGGGAATCCGCCAGCCGAAGGCCTATGCCCTTCGGTGTCTTCCCTTGAAGATGCCAAGACAAATAAGAACCTTGACTTGGTCTTCCCCCACGTTCCCACTATGTCCTTAGCTTCCCCGCCAAGTCCGAGATAGTAGGGATGAAGCCCTAGCGGTTACCATAAATCAGGAGACGCCCCCCATGATCTCCTAAACGTGTGCTAACACTCTCCAAGCTATTTTCATCATCTATAAATAGGTTGGACGAGTCATTTCAATGGTATGTTCACTCAACACAGTATTTCACATACATCATATTATCCATAACTCATATCACATACTTATTCACACGCCGGAGGTGGTTCGCAGGGCCCAACCCCTGCGCAATCACTTAACGAAGTGTCTACTATTTCTTATTGCAGATTGACTACAAGTTTGGCGCAAGCATATCACCCCTCATACCCTTCGATCACCATCGAAGGCCTGGTCGTACGAATTATTGTACAATCACCTACCATTCTTCAAAACACTCAAAGGATGCGTTGATAAGAAGACTTTTCAGTGGAGTCAGGACGCAGAAGCTGCTTTTCAGAAGATGAAGGAATTCATCGAAATCCTTCCAACACTTACAGCCCCAATCAAAGGCGAGGTGTTGTTCATGTACTTAACATCCTCAATGGAGAGTATTAGCGCAGTCCTTACGGCAGAACGGGACAAGCGACAAATCCCCATCTACTTTGTCAGCAGAGTCCTGCAGGGGGCATAAATCAACTACCCCACATTGGAGAAGTTAATACTAGCTCTAATCTACGCAGCAAGGAGGCTCCGGCAATACTTCCAGGCCCATCCAATCACAGTTTTATCCGACAAGCCACTCAAACAGATCTTGTCGAAGCCTGAAAAGTTTGGAAGGGTGGCTAAATGGGCTATTGAACTTGGGGAGCATGAAATAGAGTTTAAAGGTCGAAACTCTAGTAAGGGGCAAATTCTCGCAGACTTCTTGGCAGAGACGCCTTCCGAGCCAGACACAGAAAAGGAAGAGCCCAAAGCAAAACTTACTCAAATACAGGATGAGTGGAAACTTTATACAGACGGAGCATCCAGCTCCAATGGTTCTAGAGCAGGTCTAATGCTGGTCAGCCCTGACGGGAAGGAACATACATATGCTCTTCATTTCGAGTTTGAAGCCACAAATAATGAAGCAGAGTACGAAGCCCTATTAGTAGGCCTCCGATTAGCTAAAGATATGGAGGTCAAAGCTCTTGCAGTTTTCGTAGATTCTCAACTGGTAGCTAACCAACTGACAGGCTCTTATGAAGCAAGGCAGCCCATCATCAAACAGTACTTGGAAAAAACAAAGGAGATGCTCGAGATCTTCGATTCCTACACTATCTAACATGTTCGTAGGAATCAGAACAAGAAGGCAGATGCACTGAGCAAGTTAGCCTCTATGGCCTTCACACATCTCTCCAAAGAAGTACTTTTCGAAGTCCTACCTGAGAGGTCCATCATTCGCAAGGAAGTTACGGACGTGGTTCATGAAGAAGGAGAGACATGGATAACTCCCATTAGGGAGTATTTGATAAGTGGTCTCCTCCCTGAAGATCCCAAATTGGCAAGGAAAATACGGGTTAAGTCTCCACAGTACAGGCTAATGGGGGAAACCCTATATAGAAGGTCATTTCTATCACCTTGGCTAAGATGTGTGGGACCCAAACAGGCTACGAGCATTATCGCTGAAGTCCACAAAGGATCCTGCGGCCTCCATGCAGGGCCCCGCTCAGTTGTCTCGAAGATAATGAAGTTGGGCTATTACTGGCCTTCGATGCACAGGGATGCGGCAAAAATCATTCTCAAATGTAAAGCTTGTCAGATACACTCAAACGTTCCCAAGATGCCGAAGCAGGACATGACAAGTGTGACATTCGCATGGCCCTTCTCCTAATGGGGCATTGATATCGTAGGACCAATGCATGTGGCTCCTGGAGGAGTTAAATTCTTGCTGGTGGCAATTGACTACTTTACCAAGTGGGTAGAGGCTAAACCCTTAGCCTCCGTCATGGGGAGACAGATCGAGATGTTTGTGTGGGAACACATTGTGTGCAGACTCGGAGTGCCCCACATCATCATATCTGACAATGGAAAGCAGTTTGCTGAAGGAGTCTTCTACGACTTCTGTCAAGGGCTCAACATAAAGCAGTCTTGGACATCCGTCTACCATCCACAAGGTAACGGACAGGTGGAGGTTACCAACAGAGACATCGTCAAAGGGATCGAGAAAAGGCTAGGACGAACTCACCATGGATGGGTGGACGAGCTCCCTCAAGTGCTATGGGCTCATCGGACGCACCCTAAGTCAAGCAATGGTGAAACCCCCTTCAGTCTAACATACGGAACAGAAGCGGTCATCCCTTCGGAACTAAGTGTACACACGGAGCATGTGGCAACGTATGATGCCTCGCAAAATGATGAAAGGATCAGGGAGAATCTTGATCTACTAGAAGAAAGAAGAGAGATAGCCTCCATCCGAGAAGCCATGCACAAACATAAGATCGAAGTCTACTATAACAAAAGGGTCAGGCCTTCCACCTTCAAGCCTGGGGAATATGTGCTACGCCTCAACAGTGCAAGCAAAGCAGAATACCAGGGAAAGCTGGGACCTACTTGGGAAGGACCTTACATGGTAGCTGAGGCCTACGGCAACGGAGCCTACAAATTGGCCACCTTTCTCGTAGAACCCATCGACAGGACATGGAATGGTACGAACCTTCAAAAGTTCTATGTTTAAGAAGTACTTTTACTTTTTCATTCTTGTAATTAGAAGCTTCTCAAAGGAAAGCAAACATTATTGGTAGTTGTCTTAGTTTTCATTTCAAGAATGATGTAATCCTCTCTACCAATTCAATGATTAATAAGACATTTCCCACAAATCTCTTGCTTCATTTCTTAAACACAAAGATTTGTTCAACCAAGTAGTTTATGAGTTTCAATGTCGAATAAAAAGGCATATGGCGTAGCAAACGCCTCATCATTTAAAGCGTATTAAAACATTCACATTAACTCTCCTTGTAGTTTATGGCACTTGTGAAAATAAAAACAAAGTCATACTACCTAAAGGATTTGAGATAGAGTGGGTCGCGACCCTGTCAATGATCAAATTTGGTCATTATACTCTTGGTGTTGAAATTTACACACAATGAGGTTGTTTAACCTTAGGATGTAAAAGTTAAGCATCGGAAAAATGGCGTAAGAGAAGTTCACAAGACAAAAACAAATAATAGCTAAGTGTGTAGAGGTACTCCCCCACACTATATCATTCAAAATAAGGGCTAGTGCCCTTGTACCTGCATAAGGAGTGATGACGTACCCTCCGATCAGGTCGAAGGACCCCCCTTCGGCCTCAGTCGAATTTGCATTACGAAGGCCCAAGTCTTTCTTCATAAGTCATTGGTGGCGTAAAACCATTCATCATTGATATGGTTACCAGTTGGGAATTCGCCAGCCGAAGGCCTATGCCCTTCGGAGTCTTCTCTTGAAGGTGCCAAGACAAAGGAGAACCTTGACTTGGTCTTCCCCTACGTTCCCACTATTTCCTTAGCTTCCTCGCCAAGGCAGAGATAGTGAGGATGAAGCCGTAGAGGTTACCACAAATCAGGGGACGCCCCCATGATCTCCTAAACGTGTGCTAACACTCTCCAAGCTATTTTCTTCACCTATAAATAGGTTGGACGAGTCATTTAAATGGTATGTTCACTCAACACAGTATTTCATATACTCTACATTATTTACAACACATATCACATACTTACTCTCACGCCGGAGGTGGTTCGCAGGGCCCAACCCCTGCGCAATCACTTAACGAAGTGTCTACTATTTCTTATTGCAGATTAGCTACAAGTTTGGCGCAAGCATATCACCCCTAATACCCTTCGATCACCATCAAAGGACTGGTCGTACGAATTATTGTACAATCAGTGGCACCATCCGTGGGACCCGCTACTATTGGTCTCGTTATTCTAAACTTACACCCAGTCAATCACGCTCACTAGTTTTACGGCATGAATCAAGGAAGAGAGGATACACCCCCTCCGGGTTTCTCGACCTTGACACCAATCCCAGTCAATGATCCTAACAACCTTCCCAATATAACCGCATCCACCTTTACCACACGATCTCACCCTGAAATAACTCCCAACAACCATGCTTCAACCTCGGCTAACCCTGAACTGATAATCAGTCCAGCGTTTGTCGAAGCTAACATCGAAGCACTAGAATCTTTATTGAGGGCTCGAACGAGGCAAGCTCGGAATGTAGAGATGCGAAGGGAGTTAGAATACTCAAGCGATGAGTATTACGAAGAGTTAGAAATGGAGACTAGGCCCTTGGCTCCCGGGGCTACACGGTCAGTGCTAAGGATAGGGTCTCCGAGCAGTCGAAGGCCGAGTGGAAGGTCGGTTGGTTTTGAAGATGTTCCGGAGAGGGCTCCGACGAGAAGGGAAGGAACAATGGATGGCTCCAATAGAAGGAGTCACCGAAGGGAAACTACGGAGTTTAACTTGCCACCACTTTTGGAAGCTCATCTGGGAAGAACTGAGACAGGGGTTCCGTTGCAGCCTTCTCACGCATCCGGCGTAGAAGGCAATCCGTCTCAAATGAATGGGGGAGGAAATCTTCCTCCTCATGGTATGTACCCTCCTTTTCAGGCTCAATCTTACCCTCAAGGGGTCTATCCCCCACCTAATAGGCAGGATAGCAACCCCAGTTTTACTCAACCATACGGAAGCATGCCCTACGGGCAACCTATGGTATACCCTTCGTACCCTGTTGGAAGTCATCCACCTTATATACCTACTGCTTACCCTCAATATGTTAACCAAAACCCTGTTGGAATGCCTCCAAATCATAACCCGTACAATGCTGCCCCTACCTACATGCCACCTTATAACTGCCTTTATTCGGAGCCTATGGGTTCCACAACACCCTTCGTAAGATGGATAGAAGACTACCCTTTGCCTGATGGGTTGAAAATGCCCGCACATATTGGTACTTATGATGGGAAGGGGGACCCGGATAACTTTTTACACATGTTCAAAGGGGCTATCAGAATGCAGAAGTGGGTCATGCCCGTTGCTTGCCACATGTATACGTATACCCTACGAGACTCTGCCCGTATATGGTGGAACGGACAAAAACCAGGTAGCATTGTGAATTTGGATGATCTCAAGGCCAAGTTCAGATCACATTTCAGTCAACAGAAAAAGTTCACAAGAACGCACCTAACGGTGCACAACATCAAGCAGAAGGAAAACGAGAGCACCGGGGCTTTCATTACCAGATATACCGATGGCACCTTACAGATAATGGGCTTGCACAAAGACCAACGCGTCTCAGGTTTCGTGCATGGCCTACGAAACAGAAGTCTGGTTGAATTCCTCTCCACTAACCATCCTGCAACTTATAAGGGCTTAGTGGAGAAGGCTTACACCTGGATCGAAGCCAAAGAAGTGTCTACCAACGGGCCTCCGGTCGAAAATAAAGAAAGTCACAGCAAAGTCCCGAAGCATCCTTCATGGGAAGGGTCAAAGAACAGAAAAAAAGGCAGGGACAGGTTTACACCCTACCACAAAAACATCAACCACGGACTCTTGGCTAATCTGTCCAAATCTCCAAGGGAGATACTTGCTATGGAAAAAGCTGCGAAGGCCTTTGATCCTCCTCCCCGTTTGGCAAGTAGGGGAAGGACCAGGGATACTTCCAAATACTGCTATTTCCATGACAATTACGGACACGACACCAACAATTGCAGAGAGCTCAAGAAACAGATAGAAGAGGCCATGAAGTCCGGCCAATTAGGACATTTGGTGAAGGGCATAAAGAAAGGTAAAGAAAAGGTCTCTGACATACAGTTGGGGAAAGATACCACACCTATCGAAGCACCCATCCTCATGCTATACAGGGATGATTCTGGTAAAAAAAGGAAAGCAGCAGAGGAAGCGTTATGCGGATTAGGAGATGTTACCTTTCCTTCGATCACAGACAAAGTTCTCTCAAATGACCCCGTGGTCATCAAAGTCTTGATCTCCAACAGAGAAGTAAACAGAGCCTACCTAGACTGTGGTAGCTCTTGCAAAGTGATCTACGAACATTGCTTTCTAAAGCTCAAGCCTTCGATAAGGTCGAAGAGAGTAGATTCGAAGGTACCCTTGGTAGGGTTCTCAGGGGAACACTCATGGCCCTTGGGAGAAGTCCCTCTAGAGGTTACGATTGGAGAAGGAAGGCTAAAAAGAACAGAAACTCTGGTTTTCGCGATCGTAAGGTCTTAATCTCCCTATAACCTGTTGATAGGGAGAACAGCAATGCAGAAGATGGGCATCGTTGTCTCCACTGTACATGCCGCGGTCAAATTCCAAACACCTTTCGGTATTGGAACGATTTTCTCCAGCTACAACGTGAAGAAGCCTACGGAAGTAGGCCAAAGGGTCAAACAGTTCTTGGAAGAGCCTCCGAAAGATGTTCTCAGCTGTACTGATGCTGAAGAACGTATTGTAGTAAACGATCTCTACCCTGATCAGACGGTCGTAATCGGAAAGCAGCTCCCTACCTCTTTTAAAGCTGAATTGGAAAAGGTACTACGGGCCAATGCAGATGTCTTCGCATGGACCTACTCTGACATGACGGGGGTCCCCAGAACTCTCACCATAGACGGAAAGCCCTTCGGTACTGAACACAAGTTTAATGAGTTCAAACACATTGAACCTATCAAACAAAAGCGTCGAAGCCTGGCTCCTGAAAGAAATGCCGCAACATGCAAAGAAGTGGATGAGCTCGTAGCAGCAGGCATACTCAGGGAGGTGAAGTATCAAACCTGAGTAGCCAATCCGGTGATGGTCAAGAGGCATGACGGAGGGTGGCGGATGTGTGTAGACTTCACATATATCAACAAAGCCTGTCCGAAGGACTGCTATCCTCTGCCAGGAATCGATTGGAAAGTAGAATCCTTGTCAGGGTTTCGGCTGAAATGTTTTCTGGACACTTATAAGGGTTACCATCAGATACAAATGGCGGAAGAGGACGAAGAAAAGACAGCCTTTTTTACAGGAAAAGGCGTTTATTGTTACAAAAAGATGCCTTTTGGTTTGAAAAATGCAGGTGCTAGCTACCAACGTTTAGTGGACAAAGCCTTCCACAAGCAGATAGGTAGGAATCTAGAAGCGTACGTAGATGATCTGGTTATCAAGAGTAGAACGGAGGAGGATATGCTCTCCGACATCAAGGAAACCTTCGACCAGCTTCGCGCCATCAACATGAAGTTAAACCCCAAGAAATGTTCCTTCGGTGTGGAAGAAGGACAATTTTTGGGACATCTGATCACCAAGCAAGGTATTAAGGCCAATCCTTCGAAGGTTAAAGCCATCACGGATTTGCAGCCTCCTACGTCCCTAAAGGAAGTGAAAAGTCTGAACGGAAAGCTAGCAGCCCTCAGCAGATTCTTATCGAAGGGTGCAGACAGATCTTTGCCGTTTTTCAAGACACTCAAAGGATGCACGGATAAAAAGACGTTTCAGTGGAGTACAGATGCAGAAGCTGCCTTCCAAAAGCTCAAGGAGTTCATGGCTATTCTACCTACACTTACTGCCCCAATCAAAGGCGAAGTGTTGTTTATGTATATCGCAGCCTCCTTCGAAAGCATCAGCGCTGTGTTATTGGCAGAAAGGGAGAAGAAGCAAATCCCTATCTACTTCGTTAGCAGGGTTCTACAGGGAGCTGAGCTAAATTATCCATCATTGGAGAAGCTAATCTTGGCTTTGGTCCATGCTGCGATGCGCCTTCGAAGGTACTTCCAAGCTCATCCCATAACCGTACTTACTGACAAACCCATTAAGCAGATACTTTCGAAGCCGGAGAAATCTGGAAGGATAGCTAAGTGGGCTATCGAGTTAGGAGAGCACGAAATTGAATACAAAGGTAGAAACTAGGTCAAAGGGCAAATATTGGCAGGCTTCTTAGCAGAAACACCCTCTGAACCAAAGTAGGACACAAAAGTTGCTGAAAAGAAGCCTGTTAAAACGGTCGAAGGGTGGAAACTTTACACCGACGGAGCCTCCAGCTCCGACGGTTCTGGTGCAGGTCTAATGCTTGTCGATCCCAAAGGG
Source organism: Chrysanthemum seticuspe (assembly GCA_019973895.1). Taxonomy (NCBI): domain Eukaryota; kingdom Viridiplantae; phylum Streptophyta; class Magnoliopsida; order Asterales; family Asteraceae; genus Chrysanthemum; species Chrysanthemum seticuspe. Next base: position 190,914,440 of record BPTQ01000008.1, read on the forward strand.
AAGGAGTATACTTATGCACTCCGTTTTGAATTCGATGCTACAAACAATGAAGCAGAGTACGAAGCCTTGCTAGCAGGCCTCCGATTGGCTAAGGACATGGAGGTAGAAGACTTGGCTATTTTCGTTGATTCAAAACTGGTGGCTAATAAGATAAAAGGCTCCTACGAAGCAAGACAACCTGTGATCAAGCAATACTTGGATAAGGCCAAAGAGATGCTCGAAGGGTTTGCATCCTACAACATAGAGCATGTTCGAAGAAACCAAAACAAGAAAGCGGATTCACTTAGCAAACTAGCATCGATGGCATTTGCCCATTTAACTAAGGAGGTTCTGGTCGAAGTGTTGGCAGACAGGTCCATCGTCCGAAAGGAGGTGTCTGACGTAATACTGGAGGAAGACTCAAATTGGATGACTCCAATAAGAGAATATCTGATAAGTGGTATACTGCCAGTGGATCAGAAACTAGCTCGAAAGGTCCGTATCAAAGCACCACAGTACAGAATCATGGGGAATTACCTATACTGAAGGTCATTTTTTTCTCCATGGCTTCGTTGTGTGGGACCGAGGCAAGCCGCCAACATCATTCAAGAAGTACACGAAGGATCCTGCGGGCTTCACGCAGGACCTCGCTCTGTTGTTTCTAAGATCATGAGGATTGGATATTATTGGCCTTCGATGCACAGGGACACAGTAGAAATCATCCAGAAGTGTGAAGCTTGTCAAGTTCACTCAAGGGTACCGAGGCTGCCAAAACAAGATATGACCTCTGTGACGTCCGCATGGCCTTTCAGCCAATGGGGAATAGATATCGTAGGCTGTTGAGTGTGCAAATACTCATCATTTTTGTACCGTTTAAACTGCAAAAACATCTGAAAACACTCAGAAATGCATCAAAATGATAAAAATATCACAAAAAAGTGTTTTATGTGTTTCAAATGCAAAAATACCAAAAACAGGTGAAAAACGTATCAAGTTTGCATAATTGCCAGTTTTAGTCCCCCAAGTTTCAAAAGTTGTCAAAATTAGTCCCTGAGCATTTGTTTTGGAATAAAATTCAACCCTTGAATTACATTTTCAGATTTACACTTGTGGTCCCTGGATTTTCAGTATTGTACACTTTTGGTCCTTACATTACTACTTGGGTCCATTATACATCCTAAGTCCAAAACCAATACACCTTGGCCCAAACCAAAACCCACGGTCCAATAGCCACTTACCCATACCCGGTCCATAAACCCAAGTCAACCCGGTCAAACCCACCCTTATACCATCTCCCCTGTACACTCCCTCCACCTCACTGAACCTCCATAGCCACCTGTTTCTTCACCACCTCATCCACCAGCTCATCACCAACTTTACCATTCATGTCCCCTCCTTCCCCACTAATAACCAAGAAGCATTTATTGCTTCATCAAACCTACAAGCAATCTACAACTGTCAATACAACTTTTCCCGCCAAAATTCCACATGGACGAATAAGATGATATCAAGGCCTATCCAATGGTGGGAAATGATCACAGGAGAGAGAGAAAGCTTTTGGATGTCCATAAAAAGAAAAAGAAGCTGAGAGAAGAAAAAGAGTAGAGTAGCTTAGTTTAAAAATGTCGACTAGTTAATTTCTTTAATTTCAGTGTAATATTTTGCTTTCAAGTGTTGAAATAAGTGATAACAGTGTATTGTAAACCTTTCTCAGTTATTAATTTCAAGTTTTAAATACGAATTCAGTGTATGCCATTTTCAAGCTTAAAATTCTCAAAATATTCAAAAGTTGTTTGTAGTTGATAATATGAACTCAGTAAGCTCATATAAGCTCTTAGTAGTTTGTTTAAGCTGTTAGAAACATTCAAAACTCAGTTTAAGTTTCAAAAAGAAAAATTCCCAAAAATAAAAAAAAAATAGTTAAAAATTCAAAAATCATTAAATATAGTTATGGAAGCTGAAGCAGGGTAAAACATGGATTGCTATTGGGTTAGAAGCTTTGTGGAAAGCTATAGGAAGTGGTATTGATCCTCAGTTCTCAGTTTTGAGCTTGGAAATAACTTGTAAGCTATTTTCTCAAAATTTGCATATTCTAGTATAAGTGTTTTAATCCTGTTAATTTTGGCTTAATCATGTTTGAATATAGTTATTACAAGTTAATAAATAGATTTCTTAGTTTAAAAACTTGTTTTAGTGCTTAATGCTTCAAAACAGTTCTAATAAGGGGTGTTTGGTTTCACTTAGTTAACTGTGTTATAAGGTAATTGAGTTGTTACTTGTTATTGTTCTGTGTTACATTAGTTCACAATAACTCAGTAAGACCATATAATCCAGTGCTCAATTGATTAAAAGTCAAAATAAGCTTTGATCACCTCTTGCTACTTAACTGATTGATTTTTATGTTCCTTAATCATGCTTTTATACTTATAAGTTGTTAATATTGTGCAAACCAGTTTTAATTCACCTTATAACATCATAATCAATAAGTAGAATAGATTCAAAGTTCATCATAGTCAACTTAGCTCATTTTTATAAAAAGTCAAATTTTTCCTAATTGCAGTTTTTGAATAAACTTTAGAATTTTAGTGTGTATTTAATACCAAGTTTTAGCCTATAATCTTTTGGGATATTAAAATTTTGTTGCTTATCTAAATTAGAAAAATCTTAGTTTATCTATACTTAGCTTATTTACTGCTTATTCATTAGCTTCTTTTAAGCCCTTTTTCACAAAACTTCCGTTTTGCTTATTCCTTATTTCTGCTTATTCAGTGTGTTTTTCTTGTTGTTGTTGTTGCTTATTCTAAGTTCCCATAACTTGTTTATAGCTTATTCAACCTTTGGTTCAGTAGTGGTAGCTTATTGAGGCTTTTAGCTTAATTTCAAGTGCTTATTCATATTAGTTGTGTGCCCAAATCATAGTTCCTGATCTTCAAAGTAGTTTCTGTCATTTTTCCTTGATTCTCAGTATTATTTTAGACTTATCTGGAAGTTTTCATATTTTTCACTGTTCATTTGCTATTTTTCTGCATTTTATGTCATTTTCTAGCATTTTTAATTAGCATTTAATCCAAATAAATCAGAAAAAGTTTAAAAAAATAAGTTTTCAATTTTCCTAGATTAAGAAAAATATAAAAAGCCAAAAAAATATTTTTCCATAATTTTCTTAGTTTAAATAGTATTTTCTAGCATTTTAATTAGTTTTAAATAGTATTAAATTCATAATAAATAGATAAAAAGTCTAAAAAATATATTTTCAGTTTTAAAATAAGTTTTATAATATTTTAGATTTTTCTAAGTCATAATTTCATTTTTCTAGCTTTATTTCATATTTTCTTATATTTTAGGGTATTATTAAATAGTTAAAAATAGTTTTTAATTAATAATAATTAAATAAATAGTCATAAAAATAATTTTATTTTTCCAATAATTTTCTTTTATTATTAGGATTGTAAAAATATATTTTCCATATCCGTAGGTATTTTACTTCTTTATTTTCACGTTTTATTTTGTACGTTTACGTAATTTTATTTAAACGTACGTTTTAGATTTTAATCGTTAATCGATTTTAAAAATAGAATTAAAATGACTTCAAAGTCTTTATTAGATTTTATTTCCTTAGTTTAATCAATCATCAACCCTTTTTCCTGTTCAATCTTCACTCGATCACAGATTCGTCTTATTACAGTGTTCACACCTCGTTGGGACTTAACGACCTGGGGATACACTAAACTCCTCTGGATTTAATTGCATTTGTTTCAGACTGTTTTGACTTTTATTACGGTTGACCATTCACAAGTGGTTGATTTGTGTGATAAAACCTGACCGTTTGGGACCCAATCAAATTTTGGCGCCGCTGCCGGGGAGGTGTGCTGTGTTCACTACGAATTTGAAGCATCAGTGTTGTTGAATATACATCCATTGTATATTTACCATCCTTGTTCATATTTTCTTATTATTATTATATAAAAACAAAACGATTCCCGAAAACATTTTAAAATCAGTTTTCAACAAAAAAAAAAAAAAAAAAACCCAAAAAGATTTTCTTTCTTATTTTTACAACATGTTTTTCAAAAATCCAAAAATATCCATCTTTACCCTCTCACATCTTTGATTCTTCATCCCAACCTCTCTGTAAACCTTTGATTCTTTTCTATGTCTTATCCTCACCCTCTTGGTTGTCAATGGTGTGGTGGTCCTTATAATGGTGGCAATTGCCCCAGTTGTAGCATGGTGGAATCAGGAAACGGGTCTGTCTATAACCAGGATCCCTATTCCTACCATAACACAACTGATTTATTCCATCAACTACCACACTGTGAGACTCAGCAGTTTTACTGTTGTGAGTACTGTGGTGGTTCACACTACAGTTCTGATTGTCAATCGGGAAACACGCTTGTCTATGAGCAGGTTCCTGATAACAATTATGACTACAACACATATAACTCACAGCCACATCAGTTTTACTGTTGTGAGTATTGTGGAGGTCCACACTGTAGCTCTGATTGTCAAACAAGGAATCCATTTCCTTGTAACAATTACGACTCTTCGTATCATAACCAACCTCTACAGTACCAAATGAATCAGACACCACCTCAGCCTGAGCCACTTCCTCAAAATCTTCTCCTTGATCTTTTGGATTTAGTGAAAGATTTGAAGGATTGTAAACATTCCCAAGATAATCCAAATCAAAAATCCATGGAAGTTTTGTTAGCCGAAGAGCGGACTGCTAAATTAAATTCCCAAATTGCCTTTGAACAATCTATTAGGGAATCAATTGCAAAAGAAAAAGTAGCCAAATCTAGCTCTCGATTCTGTTTCATTCCTGATGACGATGATGATGAAGTTACCCTTGATATTCGTCAATTTTGTACAGGTTCATCAAGTTCATCAGTTGAAATTCCTTCCATGAAAAATCAGGGAGAAAAGACTATGATGGAATTACTAGCAGAAGAACAAATGGAAAGTATAAAACATATGTATGCTAGTCCTTCTCAACTCCCTCAGTCTGTTGTTATCACACCCGAGATTCACACTCACTCTCTTATTATGGGGGATGAGCATCTTGACACTGTTCCTGAAAAGGAATCGGACGAATTCATAAAGTCTAGTGTTGAGAACCTTGTCCCAATCCCAAGAGAGTCACAGGGAATTCTCGAGCATTTGTGTGATATCCCTACCCCTCTTGTCTTCCCAAAAGATCATGTTGAGATGTTCTCCGATTCTAATGATGATGATTCGTTATCTTGTGGAGACATCGTTTATGTGGAAGATTTACCTTCTGAGCTTGTTAGCTTAGAAGAAGAGAATGATGAAGTTACTGACACTGAAATCAAAGATGAAGCACTTCGTGCAACATTACTGAATGTCAGTCTTCTCATTTCTAAAATCGAGGCTTTCAAAGAGAAACCTATTTCATCTCCTATCCCCATTAAGGGTAGTGACATTCTTTCCGATGATTCTAATCCGGAAATGAAAGCCTTCTGTTTTGATAATATGGGAGAGAAGATTAGTGGCAGTACCACTTTTCATTCTCATAATTCTCTCCCCGATTATGAATCATTTACATTGGAGGAGTTCACCAGTGAACCCACTCATATCAACTCTGAATATGATTCATTCACCTTCAAGGAGTTCTCAGATGAACTCACTCATATCATATCTCCGCCGGAGTATGATAATTTCTACTTTGATCTAGACACACCCATAATATGTCTTGATCAAGCGAGCTTAACTGATGAGATTCATGAAACTATGAATTCTCCTATTGAGGATGAAGAGTTGGTCATGATTTTTATCATGATTTTCTTTCTTTTCTTCATATATTCTGTCACTTCTCCTGTTCTTCACTCCTTCGGGAATGAGGACACTATTTTTGATCCCGGCATTTTCATTTATCATTTTTGAGCCGGTTCTATGTATATCTCATCGGTGTGGAACTTTCACATACTTCAAATGTTGATACAAACATCTTGAATGAAAGTCCGATGGAGATTGTCACTTCCACTTACTTCCCCATGAACAAATTAATTCGGGGTCGAGTCAAGCTAGCGACTCGGTAATAAAAAACAGTAGTTAAACATGGGTTTTCACCCGTGTGTACCACCCAAGTGTGGGGGAGATGCCCCACATGTTGTATATAGATCTAAAAAATAATGAAAATTGTAAATATTAAAAAAGAGAATAATTGTTGTGTTTCTACACTTAGCTAGTAATGTTATCTTTTTACGTTCTAAGTTTCGGCATAACAGCCGGTACTTTGAATATTGAGGACAATATTCATTTCTAAGTGTGGGGGGGGGGGGGGGAAATTCTGGCGAATTTGATCATAAATGTACCCTTTTAGTCCTTTTTTCCCTCAAAATGGCCAAATTTAAAATTTTTTTTTAGTGGAAGTACTATGTACTAAACACAACAAATGGTAATCAGTCCACCATGTCTAACCCACATAAGGATTGGCTAATCCAGGAGCAAACGGCTCTTGGTAAAGATTTATCAAATCCGTTTACGGCTTGCAATTTGCCCAAAATTGTATGGTGTTCAGCTCACCATATCTTTAATTAGTAAAAAGTTGGCTAGCCCGCAAGTTTATGGCTTGTGGTAAAGGCAGTGGAAAAACCATAATTGGTAATCGACTCACCAAAGATATTTTATCTAAGAGTTGGCTAGTCCAGAAGCAAACGGCTTCTGGTAAAGACAAATCAAAACCGTTGAAAGCTGGTGATTTGCTCAAAATCATTTGGTTATCATTGTACCAAGGTTCTTACTTGAACTAAAACAATTGGCTACTCCAGAAGTAATGGCTTTTGGTAAAGAGATGAAATCCATTAAATTTTCTCAAAAGATTGCTAGGGACTAGCAATATCTTAGTGTGGGGGATTGATGAGTGTGCAAATACTCATCATTTTTGTACCGTTTAAACTGCAAAAACATCTGAAAACACTCAGAAATGCATCAAAATGATAAAAATATCACAAATAAGTGTTTTATGTGTTTCAAATGCAAAAATACCAAAAACAGGTGAAAAACGTATCAAGTTTGCATAATTGGCAGTTTTAGTCCCCCAAGTTTCAAAAGTTGTCAAAATTAGTCCCTGAGCATTTGTTTTGGAATAAAATTCAACCCTTGAATTACATTTTCAGATTTACACTTGTGGTCCCTGGATTTTCAGTATTGTACACTTTTGGTCCTTACATTACTACTTGGGTCCATTATACATCCTAAGTCCAAAACCAATACACCTTGGCCCAAACCAAAACCCACGGTCCAATAGCCACTTACCCATACCCGGTCCATAAACCCAAGTCAACCCGGTCAAACCCACCCTTATACCATCTCCCCTGTACACTCCCTCCACCTCACTGAACCTCCATAGCCACCTGTTTCTTCACCACCTCATCCACCAGCTCATCACCAACTTTACCTTTCATGTCCCCTCCTTCCCCACTAATAACCAAGAAGCATTTATTGCTTCATCAAACCTACAAGCAATCTACAACTGTCAATACAACTTTTCCCGCCAAAATTCCACATGGACGAATAAGATGATATCAAGGCCTATCCAATGGTGGGAAATGATCAGAGGAGAGAGAGAAAGCTTTTGGATGTCCATAAAAAGAAAAAGAAGCTGAGAGAAGAAAAAGAGCAGAGTAGCTTAGTTTAAAAATGTCGACTAGTTAATTTCTTTAATTTCAGTGTAATATTTAGCTTTCAAGTGTTGAAATAAGTGATAACAGTGTATTGTAAACCTTTCTCAGTTATTAATTTCAAGTTTTACATACGAATTCAGTGTATGCCATTTTCAAGCTTAAAATTCTCAAAATATTCAAAAGTTGTTTGTAGTTGATAATATGAACTCAGTAAGCTCATATAAGCTCTTAGTAGTTTGTTTAAGCTGTTAGAAACATTCAAAACTCAGTTTAAGTTTCAAAAAGAAAAATTCCCAAAAAAAAAAAAAAAAAATAGTTAAAAATTCAAAAATCATTAAATATAGTTATGGAAGCTGAAGCAGGGTAAAACATGGATTGCTATTGGGTTAGAAGCTTTGTGGAAAGCTATAGGAAGTGGTATTGATCCTCAGTTCTCAGTTTTGAGCTTGGAAATAACTTGTAAGCTATTTTCTCAAAATTTGCATATTCTAGTATAAGTGTTTTACTCCTGTTAATTTTGGCTTAATCATGTTTGAATATAGTTATTACAAGTTAATAAATAGATTTCTTAGTTTAAAAACTTGTTTTAGTGCTTAATGCTTCAAAACAGTTCTAATAAGGGGTGTTTGGTTTCACTTAGTTAACTGTGTTATAAGGTAATTGAGTTGTTACTTGTTATTGTTCTGTGTTACATTAGTTCACAATAACTCAGTAAGACCATATAATCCAGTGCTCAATTGATTAAAAGTCAAAATAAGCTTTGATCACCTCTTGCTACTTAACTGATTGATTTTTATGTTCCTTAATCATGCTTTTATACTTATAAGTTGTTAATATTGTGCAAACCAGTTTTAATTCACCTTATAACATCATAATCAATAAGTAGAATAGATTCAAAGTTCATCATAGTCAACTTAGCTCATTTTTATAAAAAGTCAAATTTTTCCTAATTGCAGTTTTTGAATAAACTTTAGAATTTTAGTGTGTATTTAATACCAAGTTTTAGCCTATAATCTTTTGGGATATTAAAATTTTGTTGCTTATCTAAATTAGAAAAATCTTAGTTTATCTATACTTAGCTTATTTACTGCTTATTCATTAGCTTCTTTTAAGCCCTTTTTCACAAAACTTCCGTTTTGCTTATTCCTTATTTCTGCTTATTCAGTGTGTTTTTCTTGTTGTTGTTGCTTATTCTAAGTTCCCATAACTTTTTTATAGCTTATTCAACCTTTGGTTCAGTAGTGGTAGCTTATTGAGGCTTTTAGCTTAATTTCAAGTGCTTATTCATATTAGTTGTGTGCCCAAATCATAGTTCCTGATCTTCAAAGTAGTTTCTGTCATTTTTCCTTGATTCTCAGTATTATTTTAGACTTACCTGGAAGTTTTCATATTTTTCACTATTCATTTGCTATTTTTCTGCATTTTATGTCATTTTCTAGCATTTTTAATTAGCATTTAATCCAAATAAATCAGAAAAAGTTTAAAAAAAATATGTTTTCAATTTTCGTAGATTAAGATAAATATAAAAAGCCAAAAAAATATTTTTCCATAATTTTCTTAGTTTAAATAGTATTTTCTAGCATTTTAATTAGTTTTAAATAGTATTAAATTCATAATAAATAGATAAAAAGTCTAAAAAATATATTTTCAGTTTTAAAATAAGTTTTATAATATTTTAGATTTTTCTAAGTCATAATTTCATTTTTCTAGCTTTATTTCATATTTTCTTATATTTTAGGGTATTATTAAATAGTTAAAAATAGTTTTTAATTAATAATAATTAAATAAATAGTCATAAAAATAATTTTCTTTTTCCAATAATTTTCTTTTATTATCAGGATTGTAAAAATATATTTTCCATATCCGTAGGTATTTTACTTCTTTATTTTCACGTTTTATTTTGTACGTTTACGTAATTTTATTTAAACGTACGTTTTAGATTTTAATCGTTAATCGATTTTAAAAATAGAATTAAAATGACTTCAAAGTCTTTATTAGATTTTATTTCCTTAGTTTAATCAATCATCAACCCTTTTTCCTGTTCAATCTTCACTCGATCACATATTCGTCTTATTACAGTGTTCACACCTCGTTGGGACTTAACGACCTGGGGATACACTAAACTCCTCTGGATTTAATTGCATTTGTTTCAGACTGTTTTGACTTTTATTACGGTTGACCATTCACAAGTGGTTGATTTGTGTGATAAAACCTGACTGTCTGGAGCGAATCATAGGCCCTCTACCAATTGCCCCAGGAGGAGTAAAGTTCTTGGTCGTAGCCATCGACTACTTCACGAAATGGGTGGAAGCCAAGCCTTTGGAATCCATCACATGAAGGCACATGGAAAAGTTTGTATGGGAACACATTATCTGCCGGTTTGGAGTACCCCACATCATCATCTTAGATAATGGGAAGCAGTTTGCCGAAGGGGTATTCCCAGTGTTTTGCAGAGGCCTGAACATAAAACAATCTTTCACTTCCATCTACCATCCTCAAGGTAATGGACAAGTAGAAGTTACTAACAGGGACATCATCCAAGGCATCGAACGAAGGCTGGGTGATTCGTGTAAAGTGAGTGGTGAAAAACACAATATCAATATATCAAATTAACCGTGAAACCCGACAAATTAACCTTTTAGGAAAAGGGTCAACGTGCTAAATCTCACGGGTGTGATATAAGTGATACCGGAAAAGTGATTTCCCGGGTCGTGTCCCAACGAGGTGTGAATGGAAGGATTCGTTGAGTTTTGTGATTTGAACTAGAATAGGTTAAACGAATTTGGATTTTTGATTACGCTATTGTACAAAATAAAGAACGGGAATGAAAATTAAGCACGTAAAACTAAGTAAACTCTAAATAAACTACTACTAAGTCTAAGAAACAATAAAACAAAGCTAAACTACATCCTAGGGTGCTAAAATGCAAAAACGCGAAACCCGAGCTAACCCCGAGCCCCGAGAGTGAAAATTATGCAATTTAAGTCCTACGAGTGCAAAACTAATTTTCCTATATTCTACATGACAAAAAATGATTTTAGGAAAAAGCCGGGTATTTTTTTCGACTTTTAAATTATTTATTATGAATTAAAAACTAAAAACGTAAAAACTAATTATTAAAAATATTAAAACTTTTTGGAAAATTATGAAAATTTTATGAAAATTACTTTGAATGAAACTAATCTTAGGAAAAATGAAAACTTTAAAAAAAAACATAAAGGCATAAGCTGATACAAGCTAAACTGTTAAGTATAAGCTAAATAGGAATTTCGTGGTTAAAGGAATTAAAAGAAACTAATTTGACGCAAGAAACACTTAGAGCAGATGGTTAGTGGGAGTGCTATTGTGTCTTTGTTTGCTTCGAGGTCAGGGGGTCGAATCCTAGCGTCTACTGTTTTACAACTTATTGTTTTTGGATTTTTTTTCTTTTGGCAACTGATTTATGAGGACAAAGTAAGACTTTTTGATAAAAAAATAAACTTTTAGAAAAGCTTAAATTAAGCTGTAAACAGCTTATGCACCAGCAGTCATAAAAAAAATGAAATGGATGGGTCAGTTTGGTTTTAAGGAACTGATAAGGGATTCAAAAGCTGCAAAAAGCATGGGAAAGAGCTAAGGAAAACCATAAACTAAACTAACAACCTCAAATTCCTAATCTACGATACCTAAAGGATCACTAATAAGCAAAAAATAAGACTAATAAGCTATTTCGAAAGCCATTCAAGGCTGCTGTGGACAGCAGTCCCAAACAGTCCCTGGAGTGGTTTTCTAGCTTATTTTTCAGCTAACAATTCAACTCAAAATCCTGAAATAAGCCTTAACAAGTGTACATCTACCTATAAGCTGCTAAAAACAACAAAGATTAGGTTCTAAAACTAAGCTTAACTACTCTAAAATTGGGAGTAAAAACTGCTGCTGCACTAGCAGACCAAAACAGGCAACATAGGGGCTTTTCTACGCAAATATAAGCTAACCAATAAGCACTAAATTCGAAGTTAAGCTAAAACATAGGGATGAAACAGGCTGTTTGCAAGATTAAAAATAAGCCATATATCCTACACTAACAACTAAAACAAGTTCAAACATAATAAACTCATAAAGTAAAGATCTCAAAAACTGACTTTTAGCTAAAAAGAAATTAGTTTGGAGCATGTTAAGGGGTTGCAAAAGTGGCCTTTCAGGCTGCTGGACAGAAACTTAAAAAGCAGATATGGGGTCTTTAAGGCAAAAATCAATTTTTGAAAACTTCGCCTAAGCTTTTTGAAACTATTGCACACTAGGATAACTTAAAAAACAGACTTACATAATGAATTTGAAACTGATAAGAACCCCAAAATGGGTCAAAACAGGGTTTTAGCCTGTTTCAACCCATAAACCAAACACTCCCTTCAAGGGCAGAAAACCAAGCTTCTTAAGCGGGAAAGAGTTTGAAAGGTTAAAAACTTGTTTTTGACATTAACAAAATCTTCAAAAGGAATTCAAACACACTCAAGAACACATTGGGCAGATTTCACAAACATGGACAAAAAGTTAAATTTGCATAAACTTGAAATTGAAATAAACTGAAATTAAATTGCATTTCACTGAAATTAAAAGTACAAGTAAATTTAAATGACAAGGAAATTAAAAATGGTACTAGAAGATAATTTCTAGACTACTCTTTACATAAATCCTAAAATGCATATTTATACTAAACTAAAAAAAATTTGACTTCTGGCTTCTTGTGTCCTCTTCCTTGTGTGTTAGTTTTCTGAGACAAAACAGCCAAAGCATACTTTTGTGCTTTCTTCCCATTAATCTTGACCTTCTATTGATTAGGTACCAATTTGGACTTCATCCTAGCCATCCATGGGGTTTTTAACTTGGATTGCCATGGTGGCAAGGGGCATCTCGTGACTTATTCTTGGGGAGGGGAGTGAGTGGGTTGGGGATTTGGGATAGACTGGGTTTTAGGGTTCCTGGGGAGCTGGGAAAAAGGGTGAAGCAGAAGTTTGGAGGGAAAAAGAAACAGGGTCGTTTTATCATTTCTTGGAAGGGTTGACCGGGTTGGATTGGTAGAGTTTATGGGTTTGGGCTTAGGTAAGATGGATAGGATAGAAATTGGACTTGGGTATTTGTTTTAGATAGGATTAGATTTGAGTCCATTGAGTAGTTTAGGGACCAAAGCTTTACAATTCGAAACTCCGGGGGGCCAAAAATGTAATTTCTGAAAAGTATTATCCAAGGGCCAAACATGTCATTTTCAAATGATCTAAGGATCACATTTGCCAATTTTTAAAACTTGAAGGACTGAATTAGCAATTTTCCAAAATTTATCAAAATGACCAATTTTGACAAGTAAGAATTACCAAAGGACTAAAAATGTTCATTTTCCAATTTAAAATGTCCAGGGGTAAATTCTGTCAATCTTTGAAATTCCAGGGACTAAAGTTGCCATTTTTTAAAAGTTGGGGGACTGAAACTGCCAATTATGCAAACTTTGTTCGTTTTTCATTTGTTTTCGATAGTTTTGCATCTGAAACATATAAAACACAATTTTGAGATATTTTCAGTATTTTGATGCATTTCTGAGTGTTTTTTAGATGTTTTGCAGTTCAGACTTGACAAAAAATGATGAGTTTTTACACACTCATCAATCCCCCACACTAAACCATTGCTAGTCCCTAGCAATCTTTTGAGAAAACTTAATGGATTTGAATCTCTTTACCAAAAGCCATTACTTCTGGAGTAGCCAAATGTTTCAGTTCAAGTAAGAACTATGGTACACTGATAACCATATGATTTTGAGCAAATCACCAGCTTTCAACGGTTTTGATTTGTCTTTACCAGAAGCCGTTTGCTTCTGGACTAGCCAACTCTTAGATAAAATATCTTTGGTGAGTCGATTACCAATTAAGGTTTTCCAACTGCCTTTACCACAAGCCATAAACTTGCGGGCTAGCCAACTCTTCACTAATTAAAGATATGGTGAGCTGAACACCATACAATTTTGGGCAAATTGCAAGCCGTCAACAGATTTGAGATATCTTTACCAAGAGCCGTTTGCTCCTGGATTAGCCAATCCTTTTGTTTATTAGACATGGCGGACTGATAACTGTAATCTGAGTAAGTGCAAAACACTTACTCCAAAAAAAAAATTTTGGCCAAAAATGGGGGAATAGGGTGGTAATACAATGATAAAATTCGTGAGAATTCCCCCCCACACTAGAAATGAATATTGCCCTCAATATTCAAAGTACCGGCTGGTATGCCGAAACATAGAACGTAAAAGGGAAATACTACGGCCATAATATGTGATTTTTTTTTTTATTTATTTTTTATTTATTTTTTTTAGAAAACTTATATACAACAGCGGGGGGCAACTCCCCCACACTAGGGTGGGATACACGGGTGAAAACCCATGTTATGCTACTGTTTTTGTTAACCGAGTCGCTAGCTTGACTCGACCCCGAATTTATTTGTCCTTGGGGAAGCAAGTGGAAGAGAAAATCTCCATCGGACTTTCATTCAAATAGTTTGGATAAACAATGAATGTGGTGAAAGTTCCACTCCGATGAGATAAAACCGGCTCAAAAGAATGAGAAATGCCAGGATCAAAGATGGTATCTTCACTCTCGTAAGAGTTAAGACACGGAGAAGAAATAGGGGGAGAAGGCAAAGTGACAATGAGTTGACAACGGTTGGGATGGGTGGACAAAAGATTAGATTGAGGAACATTTACGGAATGTTCAGAAATCTTATCCACCACTGTAGCAATGAAAACGTCCGTATCGGGCTCTGAAGAGGTTCCATCATCCGGCGGTTTAGCAGGCGGACGAGTGGATGATGGACCTAAGCCATAATCGTCACTCTGAAAACCCGAAGGTATCGAGTCATCCGGAGAAAGAAAGTCGACCTCTTCTATAAGAGTGTCACTCGACGAATTATCAGAAGACCAATTGTAAAGAAGATTTTCCAATTCAGTAAGGTCGGCTTCAAAGTCGAAGTGCACATCATCATCTCCCGATGGAGAATGATCAACGAGACCGAGTACATCGGCGAACTCCTCGAGAAGGTATAACATCGAAGTGGGATTGCCACTATTCTTTTCTTCGGGAAAAGATGGAGATATAACGAGGTTCTCCATGAAAGAGTCACTATCCTCATTTCGAATATCAAAGATGGGATTATCCGAAACTAGAGTTAATTCAGAATCAAAGTCAAACAGAGGATTAGTGAATGTCGTAGCAAAAGGCTTCTCGGACACAACAAGAATATCTTCATCATCCGTTTCAAAGTCAGTGTCCATATCAAGATCATCGGGATCAACATCTCTCACTTCTTCTAAGCTGACGAGCTCAGAAGGAATTTCCTCAACATACTCGATGTCTCCACACGATAACGAATCATCAAACGACGTATAATCGTTTTCAGACTCGGAGATCACCTCAACAGGTTCTTTCGGGGTGGGAGAAGAATCATCATCGAGAGGCTCGTCACACATAACCTCGGACTCACTTGGGGTTGGGACAAGGTTCTCAGCACAAGACGGTTCCGTTTCTGGAATAGTGTCAAGATGCTCGTCCCCCATTAAAAGGTTATCCGAAGGTTCTATGGTAGGTAGGCAATATGAGGGCGGAGAGTAGACATGTGCGGTACTTTGTGGGCTTGAGATATGCACCTTGTCCTTTTTCGTCTCCCAATCTTCCTCATCCTCGTCATCGAGACGACAAGCTTCGTTAAATAGGAGACGCTGTTGAGCAGCTTCGTTAAATAGGAGAAGCTTTTGAGCTGCTCGTTCATCGGCTAGAAATCTTTCGTTGCGAGCAGCTTGTTCCTCGGAAAGTTCCTCAAGAATTATACGAGGAAATTGATCAATGACGGGAAGTTGTGGGGGTTGGATGTGGTCAAATCCGGAAGTGTTATAACAAGGATCAGGTCCATAGTAATTTTGATTCCACGATTGACATTGATAATCATCATGAGGACCCCCACACTTAGCACAATGAGGGTATTGGGGAGAGAAGCTTTGAAATGATGAATCATTGAAATCTTGATAGTACGGTTGTGGCTCGAATGAATTTTGTGGAGGGTAGTTGAAATCGTTTTGAGGATAATTGAAAGAGTTCGGGTTAGAATCATAAGTGAATGAATTCTTGGCACAAATCGAACAACATCCATTGACAAGATAGTTTCCACACCACTCGCACATACATTTGTAACAACGAAAACCTTGTGGTAACAAGTCTCCACAACCGTAGCAATACTCTTGATCGAACGAAAGTATCTCGGGTACGGGAGTAGGAATCGAGGGCTCAACAACATCACAAATGGTAGGTAAAACGGTATTTCCCGAAGTTGAAATTTGACGAAATTCATTTAAGCAATTTTGAACAATGTTCATGAAATCGTCCGAAAAAGGTTTTGAAGATTCCGGAGGTGGGACAAATGGTGTGCTCTCAGAGCTAGCAATTTCCACCATTTCCGTTTTGGTCTCCGGTTCTTGCTCTTTTCTCTTAACCTTAACCGTAAATCGCGAAAGATTTGGATCAAATCTAGACGGTTTAGGCTCAGAAACAATAGAACAAATCTCGGGTTGTGGCGGGTGGTCAGAAAAACTTGGAGAATCATCGAGAGAGTTTTTATCGGATAATTCGCACCAATAGCAATATTTGCTTGCACCGGCCCTTCCACATCGCTTACATAAACAATCGTGATTCTGACAATAAAGTTGATCCTCTTCCATACGGCATTTGTAGTGAAAACAACGACGATAATCGATCGCCGCCATGAGAATTAAACATGTAGAGGGTTAAAGAAATAGAATTGAGTGATTGAGAGGATACGAAGGATAGAATTAAACGGCAAAAGAGGGTAAGAGAAATAGAATTATATGGATAAGAGGAACGAGAAAAATATTTTTGTATTTTTTGAAAAACGGTAACTTCACGAGGAAGGATCTTCAAGTCACTAATCGCAAAAACTTCACGATATTGTCGCAACACACCTCCCCGGCAGCGGCGCCAAAATTTGATTCGTGTAAAGTGAGTGGTGAAAAACACAATATCAATATATCAAATTAACCGTGAAACCCGACAAATTAACCTTTTAGGAAAAGGGTCAACGTGCTAAATCTCACGGGTGTGATATAAGTGATACCGGAAAAGTGATTTCCCGGGTCGTGTCCCAACGAGGTGTGAATGGAAGGATTCGTTGAGTTTTGTGATTTGAACTAGAATAGGTTAAACGAATTTGGATTTTTGATTACGCTATTGTACAAAATAAAGAACGGGAATGAAAATTAAGCACGTAAAACTAAGTAAACTCTAAATAAACTACTACTAAGTCTAAGAAACAATAAAACAAAGCTAAACTACACCCTAGGGTGCTAAAATGCAAAAACGCGAAACCCGAGCTAACCCCGAGCCCCGAGAGTGAAAATTATGCAATTTAAGTCCTACGAGTGCAAAACTAATTTTCCTATATTCTACATGACAAAAAATGATTTTAGGAAAAAGCCGGGTATTTTTTTCGACTTTTAAATTATTTATTATGAATTAAAAACTAAAAACGTAAAAACTAATTATTAAAAATATTAAAACTTTTTGGAAAATTATGAAAATTTTATGAAAATTACTTTGAATGAAACTAATCTTAGGAAAAATGAAAACTTTAAAAAAAACATAAAGGCATAAGCTGATACAAGCTAAACTGTTAAGTATAAGCTAAATAGGAATTTCGTGGTTAAAGGAATTAAAAGAAACTAATTTGACGCAAGAAACACTTAGAGCAGATGGTTAGTGGGAGTGCTATTGTGTCTTTGTTTGCTTCGAGGTCAGGGGGTCGAATCCTAGCGTCTACTGTTTTACAACTTATTGTTTTTGGATTTTTTTTCTTTTGGCAACTGATTTATGAGGACAAAGTAAGACTTTTTGATAAAAAAATAAACTTTTAGAAAAGCTTAAATTAAGCTGTAAACAGCTTATGCACCAGCAGTCATAAAAAAAATGAAATGGATGGGTCAGTTTGGTTTTAAGGAACTGATAAGGGATTCAAAAGCTGCAAAAAGCATGGGAAAGAGCTAAGGAAAACCATAAACTAAACTAACAACCTCAAATTCCTAATCTACGATACCTAAAGGATCACTAATAAGCAAAAAATAAGACTAATAAGCTATTTCGAAAGCCATTCAAGGCTGCTGTGGACAGCAGTCCCAAACAGTCCCTGGAGTGGTTTTCTAGCTTATTTTTCAGCTAACAATTCAACTCAAAATCCTGAAATAAGCCTTAACAAGTGTACATCTACCTATAAGCTGCTAAAAACAACAAAGATTAGGTTCTAAAACTAAGCTTAACTACTCTAAAATTGGGAGTAAAAACTGCTGCTGCACTAGCAGACCAAAACAGGCAACATGGGGGCTTTTCTACGCAAATATAAGCTAACCAATAAGCACTAAATTCGAAGTTAAGCTAAAACATAGGGATGAAACAGGCTGTTTGCAAGATTAAAAATAAGCCATATATCCTACACTAACAACTAAAACAAGTTCAAACATAATAAACTCATAAAGTAAAGATCTCAAAAACTGACTTTTAGCTAAAAAGAAATTAGTTTGGAGCATGTTAAGGGGTTGCAAAAGTGGCCTTTCAGGCTGCTGGACAGAAACTTAAAAAGCAGATATGGGGTCTTTAAGGCAAAAATCAATTTTTGAAAACTTTGCCTAAGCTTTTTGAAACTATTGCACACTAGGATAACTTAAAAAACAGACTTACATAATGAATTTGAAACTGATAAGAACCCCAAAATGGGTCAAAACAGGGTTTTAGCCTGTTTCAACCCATAAACCAAACACTCCCTTCAAGGGCAGAAAACCAAGCTTCTTAAGCAGGAAAGAGTTTGAAAGGTTAAAAACTTGTTTTTGACATTAACAAAATCTTCAAAAGGAATTCAAACACACTCAAGAACACAATGGGCAGATTTCACAAACATGGACAAAAAGTTAAATTTGCATAAACTTGAAATTGAAATAAACTGAAATTAAATTGCATTTCACTGAAATTAAAAGTACAAGTAAATTTAAATGACAAGGAAATTAAAAATGGTACTAGAAGATAATTTCTAGACTACTCTTTACATAAATCCTAAAATGCCTATTTATACTAAACTAAAAAAAATTTGACTTCTGGCTTCTTGTGTCCTCTTCCTTGTGTGTTAGTTTTCTGAGACAAAACAGCCAAAGCATACTTTTGTGCTTTCTTCCCATTAATCTTGACCTTCTATTGATTAGGTACCAATTTGGACTTCATCCTAGCCATCCATGGGGTTTTTAACTTGGATTGCCATGGTGACAAGGGGCATCTCGTGACTTATTCTTGGGGAGGGGAGTGAGTGGGTTGGGGATTTGGGATAGACTGGGTTTTAGGGTTCCTGGGGAGCTGGGAAAAAGGGTGAAGCAGAAGTTTGGAGGGAAAAAGAAACAGGGTCGTTTTATCATTTCTTGGAAGGGTTGACCGGGTTGGATTGGTAGAGTTTATGGGTTTGGGCTTAGGTAAGATGGATAGGATAGAAATTGGACTTGGGTATTTGTTTTAGATAGGATTAGATTTGAGTCCATTGAGTAGTTTAGGGACCTAAGCTTTACAATTCGAAACTCCGGGGGCCAAAAATGTAATTTCTGAAAAGTATTATCCAAGGGCCAAACATGTCATTTTCAAATGATCTAAGGATCACATTTGCCAATTTTTAAAACTTGAAGGACTGAATTAGCAATTTTCCAAAATTTATCAAAATGACCAATTTTGACAAGTAAGAATTACCAAAGGACTAAAAATGTTCATTTTCCAATTTAAAATGTCCAGGGGTAAATTCTGTCAATCTTTGAAATTCCAGGGACTAAAGTTGCCATTTTTTAAAAGTTGGGGGACTGAAACTGCCAATTATGCAAACTTTGTTCGTTTTTCATTTGTTTTCGATAGTTTTGCATCTGAAACATATAAAACATAATTTTGAGATATTTTCAGTATTTTGATGCATTTCTGAGTGTTTTTTAGATGTTTTGCAGTTCAGACTTGACCAAAAATGATGAGGTTTTACACACTCATCACTGGGATACAGTCACCACGGTTGGGTAGATGAACTACCTTAAGTACTCTGGGCTCACAGAACGCACACAAAATCAAGCCATGGGGAAAAACCTTTTAGCTTGACATTTGGCACGGAAGCTGTCATCCCTTCGGAAGTAAGTGTCAAAACAGAAAGGGTCATGAACTTCGAAGCAGCAGACAACGAAGAAAGACTCCGTAGCAACCTAGACCTACTCGAAGAACGAAGGGAAACAGACTCAATTAGGGAGGCTATCCATAAGCAAAAGATTGAAAAGTACTACAACAGTCGGGTTCGGCCTTCGACCTTCAAACCAGGGGAATACGTCCTCCGACTCAACAGCGCAGGTAAAGCCGAGTACCAGGGTAAATTAGGGCCTACATGGGAAGGGCCCTACGTTGTTAAGGAAGCATATGGCAATGGAGCCTACAAGCTGGAAACCTTGGATGGAGACGCTATTCATAGAACTTGGAATGACACAACCCTTCGTAAGTTCTACGTATGAAACTTACAATGTCCAAGGACATTTTTACTTTGCTTTCAATCAATGTATTTGCATTCTTCTCACTTGGGGAAAGAAGCATTAATGGTAGGCGTCTAGTATTCATTTCTTAAAATGATGTAATCCTCCCTACCCACTTAATGATATAACGCATTTCCGTCAAATCTCTTGTTTCGTTCAATACAACAAAGATTTGTCCACCAAGTCGCTTTATAAGTTTCAATGTCGAAGGGATGAACAAAGGCTAACAACATGTCTTGCTCATATGCATAACATCCATCTCAACTTCACATTAACTTTCCTATATGGCCTTAAGGTATTTTAAGCCTTTCGCTGCCCAAAGGATCAAGATGGAGTGGGTCGCAACCCTCTGTCAGCAGTCAAATTATACGATTGCGATATTCTTGGTGAAGTAATTACACACAATGAGGCTATGCATCTACCATACGCCTTAGGTTGTAAATTTTTTTTACGCAAGTAAAATATAAAGAGAAGAATCACACATGGCAAAATACAAGCCCTAGTGGCTTCGATGTAGATATTAATTAATGACTAGTTTAACTAGTCTAAACAGGCCGTAGCCTTAACGATCCAAGCAAACAAAATATTGTCTTAGGCCGAAGCCTATACCACAAGCACCAAATGTTAATTGTTTCATCAGGCATATAGCCTGGAAAGGACACAGACAAATTGTTTTAAAACAGGGTACATACCACCCTGGGGATTAAATTACAACCACATGGTTGCCTTCATCAAACTTTGGAATGGGTCGGATCAGCTGAACCTGGGGATGGAGCCTTGGGTGACGGAGTCTTCTTCGAAGGAGATGGAGGCTGGACTTTCCTTGGCTTCTTGGCCAGCAGGTCCTCAATAGAGGCCGTTGGGTCCTCCGTCACTTCGGCAAGGAAAGGGAACTCCAAAGCAGTTAAGTCATTACCTGCATCATCATACTCTTTCTCATGAGTAGCCCTGTAGTATGGAACATTTTTCAGTTTCACTGGTTCCTCTGTCGCAACTATCTCCTCCAAAGTGGTGCACTTGCCATGAAATATGGCTGCATTTACCAGCTTCCCAATCACTATCCCCACATCATCACTATGGTAAAGCTCTGTGGCAATGTAGGGAATGACCTTGGTCACGAAGTCCACCCTATCCTTCTTAAGCATCTTCAACCGAAGGTTTAACCCATCTACCTTCTCCCTGAGCTTGATCTCCTGGTCCACCAGCTTAGCTCTCTCTTCTTCAAGGCCTCCACACTTGGAAGAAAGAATAGATATCTGCTCTTTATAGCCTACGTGTGACAACTCGTAATTTTAGGTCATTTCTCAAAATTACTATTCATCTCGGGAATTTACTATTCATCAGTTACTATTCATCATTTTACTATTCATCGTTTTTGAAGTCGATTTGATATTCTGAGAGCGTATTTCAAAATTTTACTATTCACGAAACACTATTCATTCCTGGAGAAAAATCACTATTCATGATTCACTATTCATCATTTTTCGTAAACTAGGTTTACGAGTATCAAATTCGCGTAACCATAGTGGTTTAGCTGCGTATTCATGAAAAATCATTGAGGACATTTCATATAGACTATATTTAGTCTACATATCATTAGTAACGTCATCATCATATTAGTTCATGCATGAATTTGCATATTTCATTAAACGTATATTTTCTTATTAAATAAACGCTATCGCATAATCATTTATTTTAAATATTTGATCCGACACTTTCAAAAATTATCCTGATATATTTTTATACTCATTTTAAGACTATAAAAATTATATTATTAGTTTACCCGATGTTTTCAATTTATTTTGTATATAAATTGTTATGTATATATATTTACGACGGTTTTCATAAATTTAACTTGATAATTATTTATTCACTCAATTCTTGTAAGAAGGTATTTTTATAATTTTTATGACTTCGATATATTTTATCTTGTTCCGCTAAAATCGATTTCTAGCAAACGCTACACTAAATAAATAATTACATGTACAAAATATACATTATACATAACTTTATATACATTTAATCCTCAAAAATACACCTCAACCCCCCCCCCCTTCTTACCCATGGCCGGCCACCCCTTGTCATCATAGGTAACCAATTTGATATTTTCTACTTAAAATGTATACATATTCACTTTGGATTAGATATTTGTAGTATATGCATATTATATCTTTTATACTAAAAATGAAACACATACATCACACATAGCAAAAGGTGTAAAACAAATCAAACCTCTCCATTTCCTCTCTTGATATTCGGCCAAGATTAAAACAAGGAGAAATCAAAAGTTTTTCAAGGATCAAGTGCTCATATAAACTCTAGATTACTTCTTCTTAAGGTTTTGCAATAAAAACCTAGGAGTATTTAGGAAAATCTTGCTCCATAAACCTCATCATCATACTAGTAAGCATTTCATGATCATTATTAATCTTTCATATTCATACTTAAGTTATTTTCATCATGCTTGAAAGAAAACATGCAAGTTTCATGTGTATCTATAATACTTTTATTGTAGTACTTATAATTAGTATATATCATCCTAAAATTAATCCCTTGAAACATATCATTTTTTATGATGTTTAGGAACTCATGACACCCTAAGAAGGTGTATGATAGGTTAAGAATAGATTTGGTGTTGATTTGAAGTGGTTAGAATAAGTATTATACTAGAAATATCACTTTCGACAACTTAAAAATGAGGTCTGATCATTTTTGTGAAATCTAGAAATTTCGACAGGTTATAAATTATTTTGGGCTAGATATTCAGAAAATATACTTTAAAATGAAACCGTGCTCGCTTGAACGGGTTAAAACGGATTTATAACGAAGAAGTTATGTTATTTTCAAGTTTAACGACAAAAACTATATTTTCAGGAAAATGCATGCTGTTAAGAGTTATTTTAAGGGCAAAAATGAGTTTTAAACATTGTCTAAATGAGTCGATTTGTCAAAAATATATTAGTATACATTAACACGAAGCTAAGGATATATAAAACGTAGAAAACGGACTTATGACGACTAAGTTACACGCGATTTAAACAGAGTTATCGTAACTATTTTCACAAGTATAAACACTTATATATATTTTCTATTAGACAAAATAGTTGTCGCAAGTAACCATGTTTGGAGTCGTTTTTCACATCGATAGAATACTTTTGAGAAAACGATGTCTTCTAGTAAAAGTGAGTTCACCTAGCCTATTTTCCAAAATGTTCAACCGTTCGTCAAACGGAGTTGTAACGAATAATTTACGGTCACTCAAACTTTGCCGAAAACTAACCTTAAACAATATTTCTAGTCCGACTACCCTACTTCATCTATATTTTTCTCCATGATCGAGACCTCTATGATCAAAAGTTAAATGCTAAGACTTTTAGATAATGTTACAAGCTTTCCAAAACCATTGAGTTTGTTTCCTAACACTCGATATTCACTATTTTACGACTAGCATTTCGAGGTCATTTAGCCATTTTCATGAATTGTCAAAGTGTATTGTTTTGCGACGAAAAGCTATAATTTCTTGATAAATCACTAAACGACTATCGTAGGATGTTGTTTCAACGTAAGTACTTGTAAAGTATTTTATAACATGACGAGATGTCATAAACATATATTTCGACGATAAACTCATTTTCAAAAATGTACAAGTGGTATGGATATCATGTGAATTTGCATGTACGACATTGTTTCATGACTTACATTAGAACATATTATTCATATTAGGTTGCAGATAGAGATTGCACCTCATTTCAGTGTATCCACTTTTGTCATCATAATCATTGCATCAGGTGAGTTCCATAGCCCCATTTTCAATTGTTTTTATACTACTTTTGGGGGAGATACATGCTCATCAACTTTTATGACATTCATGTCTATTTGCAAACTATGTGTTTATCTGAACTGAATGTTTAGTCATACGAAGTAACAGTATTGCCATACTTAGAATTTCTATATTATAAATCATTGGGCTAGCTGACTTGGTATGATCACGGTCTAGCGGTCTTGGTATAATGTTGAACTAGCGGTCTTGGTATAATGTTGAACTAGCGGTCTTGGTATAATGTTGAACTAGCGGACTTGGTACAATCATGAACTAATGATCTTGGAACTATTTGAAACTATAAAAATTATGTGTTATATCAATTGACTATTGATACATTAAGTTATGTACTATTATGTGAATTCATTTGACAACATGTGCTTGAACATAAACTATACATATTTTGGCAATGGGTTGTGAACACACAAGTTGCAAGTTTTGTATGGGCGGAACTTAGAACTGAGTGTATTTGCAATGCCTTTGCTGCATGAACATTCTTTAAAGGTTTTCTTCATGAAAACACAAACTTTATTAACTCACTCAACCTTTGTGTTGACACTTTTAACATGTTTTATCTCAGGTATCTAAGGCATACACTTCATGGCATGCATGTGGACTTATCATAGAGTCGTGGTGACGACGCGTCTCACATGGGATTTATGCACTTTAAACATCGTTTGGATTGTAACAAACTTATTTCCGCAAATGTTGACTACTTTTTGGGACCTATCTTTTGTAAACTCTGATTATTTTACTCAATCAAACGATGTATTTTCCAAACGACACTTTAGGTCGTTCAATATAACTGTAACTGTGATGCTATGGCAGTCATCCCCCTGGTATTCCATTCCGCTGCAAAACAGGTAATTTGGGGGTGTGACACTACGACCTTTGAGCCTTCGAGAGTTAGCCTGCTGCATTCAGCTTCGCTTGCTGCCAGTTGACCTTTGAGGTTTTCAACATCAACTCTGAGATCTTGCACCAAGGGGTTCTTGTCAAAATCCTCCAATGTATCTTCACATTTTTTTCTCCAGATCTGCATACTTCTTATCCCTAGCCTTCTCCCTGGCAAGCATGACATTCATTTCTTCTCGAGCCTTAGTGACAGCACGGAGCAGCTCCCTTGTCCTTGTATTAAGCTGGTTGTCCAACATGCATTGTCTGATATAACTTTTGTCATGAAGATCGCAGAGCCTTTCCATGGACATGTTGTCCATTACCCCCTTCCAGCTGGGTGGGATTACACGGTCCACAAGTAGATGACAAGCTAAGGGAGAGGAAAGCTCCTTCGTATCAGGAAGTCCTGCAGCATATGTAAACTTGTTAATATATTATTACTGGTATCTCATTTTTTGTAACAGGAAAGAAACATTACCATGGATATCATCTCCGCTGGGCCCCTCGATGGCTGAAACACCACAGCCTTACCCTGGGCACTCTTTTGTCGGGTAGTTCGAGAGGGAGGAGTAGGCAGGATAAGCTTCCTCTTCGAGGAAGATTTAACAGCTTTTGCACTGGTACGTTTCCTGCTTCGGACTCTCTCACCAATGCCGGAGGGTCCTACGATGGCCAACTGTCCTTCGGAGACTGGTTCATCAGAATCTGCAACATTCTCCACAAGCTGGTCTTCAACATCTATGGGTTCCTTTGAAGGAGGAGCAGAGGAAACAGGTTCGATGGGCTGATCTTCCACATCATTGTTTTTTACCGACACTGAAGGAGAGCCCACACCATAGCTCGTCTCCTGGGGATTCTTCGGAATGAAGCTGACCTCTTTTGCACCACCAGCCACCACAAAGTTTCTAAATGACATTTCTGCACAAAGGAGCAAATAAGATAAATATCAGAAAGATAAGTTTTTATCTCTTATTTTAATAAAAAAAAATACATACTTTCTCCATCAAAAATAATCTCAGGTACCAAAGGAGATCCCTCCCATCTTTCAGCAAGACCAGCCATGAAAAGGATTGGCTCATGGAATGTTTAGCAATCAGCTGGATGACGAGCCAAACGCTGATATAAAGGATTCCTCCTCACAGTATAGGGCAAGGGATCGTTGAATCTTTTTTCATCATATTGGAACTCTGGGTTTAACAATGCAGGGAAAGTTAGAGGAATAATGGTATTTTGGATGTAAAGAAACCTTCCTTTCCAATTCCTGATGTTTGTAAACGAAATATCTATGAGAATGGGCACATCCCTTTCACCCCTCTTAGCCAATGTTAACCAATCTCCTCCAGGGTACAAGTTCAGAAACCCTCTAAGCACAATTAATGATGATTCAAACCCATAAGCTTTACACATTACAATGTATGTCGTAAGCCTGGCTAGGCCAAAAGGGTTAAACCTAGATATGTGTACCTCGTAGTACTGGAGGAGTTCTAAAATTAAAGGGTGCAACGGTATCCTAAGGTTGGAGGTGGTGAATGCATGGGTGTATAAGCCTACATAGTTTTCTGGGGCATAAAAAATACCTTGATTTTTACCAGGCAACATAATTTTATGCTCTTTGGGAATTGGATAATCGGTGAGGAACGCTTTGAGCTCCTCCCTTGTTAAGGTGCAACCTTGTTGTTTGATTACAAATTTCTTATTTGTAGACATTGATCCTCCTAAATCCACAATAAAGTATTTAAAAACGTAACAGATACAAAGGAGTACTTTACCTGTTTGTTCGAAAGCCTGATCGGAAGAGGATTTAGTAGGTGAAAAATTGGGCGTGAGATGAAATTATGTTAGGGTTTTACTATTTTTCACTTTAAATACCCTCACATATGTTCAATCTCAGCCCTACACGTGTCCTAAGTTATCCCTTCACCTCCGGATTTCAAACTCTTTTTTAAATTTTGAAATGATGTTTTACTTTACCGAGGAAAAAGGGGTAGTTAGGATAAATGTAAGCATTAATTACGATCAATAGTTGCTAGACTTTTCATCTTCGTTCATTTTTTGTGACGAAGGGGAGGTTTCGTTTCTATTTCTGAGTCGTAAGAAATTTTCTTGTTCGTACATATCACTTTCGACTGGGGGGCTTGATGACGTACCCTCCGATCAGGTCGAAGGACCCCCCTTCGGCCTCAGTCAAATTTGCATTACGAAGGCCCAAGTCTTTCTTCATAAGTCATTGGTGGCGTAAAACCATTCATCATTGATATGGTTACCAGTTGGGAATTCGCCAGCCGAAGGCCTATGCCCTTCGGAGTCTTCTCTTGAAGGTGCCAAGACAAAGGAAAACCCTGACTTGGTCTTCCCCCACGTTCCCACTATTTCCTTAGCTTCCCCGCCAAGGCAGAGATAGTGGGGATGAAGTCCTAGCGGTTACCACAAATCAGGGGACGCCCCCATGATCTCCTAAACGTGTGCTAACACTCTCCAAGCTATTTTCTTCACATATAAATAGGTTGGACGAGTCATTTCAATGGTATGTTCACTCAACACAGTATTTCATATACTCTACATTATTTACAACACATATCACATACTTACTCTCACGCCGGAGGTGGTTCGCAGGGCCCAACCCCTGCGCAATCACTTAACGAAGTGTCTACTATTTCTTATTGCAGATTGGCTACAAGTTTGGCGCAAGCATATCACCTCTCATACCCTTCGATCACCATCGAAGGCCTGGTCGTACGAATTATTGTACAATCAAGGAGCCTAAGCCCCAATTAATTTGTCTTTGGCCCAGGCCATACATCACAAATATTCAAATTGTTTAAAGAACCAGACACACATTGTAAAATAACATAAAATTGGCTTAAAGGGTACATGCCACCCTTGAAACCAAATTACTGCCAACATGGCAGCCTTCACTCTTGCTTCTTGGGAGAGGGAGTTGGAGATGGTTGAACTGAGACAGGCCTGGTAGAAACCGTCTTCTTGGTAGGAGTAGCAGGCTTAACCTTACGAGGCTTCTTCGAGAGGAGGTCTTCCAAAGGTGCCATTGGATCTTTAGTAGCTTCAGCCAGGAAGGAGTACTCTGCGGTTGCAAACGCATTTCCTGCCTCATCGTATTCAGCTTTCGATGTGGGACGGTAGCACGTAATTTTGGAGAGGTCTACGGGTTTACCTGTTTCAGCAGCCTCCTCCAAAGCCAAGCACCGTCCATAGAAGATAGCTGCTTTGATGACCTTCCACATTTATGCTCCCAACTCATCACTATGATAGAGTTCCATGGCTATATATGGCACCACCTTAGACACGACCTCCGCACGGTCCTTTTGCAGCATTTTGTACCTCATCTGCAAGCAATCAACCTCCTCCCTCAACTTAACTTCTACCTCTCCGAGCCTAGCCCTCTCACTCTCCAAACCGGCACACTTTGCCTCGAGCACAGAATTTTGACCTGTAAGGCTGATAACCTTGGCCTCTTCCAACTTGAGCCTGCCACATTCAGATGTTAACTGGGCTACCTTTTCATGAAGGTCTTGGACGAGTGGATTCTTCTCAACATCCTTCTCAATCTCGTCGCACTTAGCCTCCAGCTCGGCATACTCTCGGTCCCTGTGTTTCTCCCTCTCAAGCATGACATCCATCTCTTGTCTTTCCTTGGTAACTGTCCTGAGTAGTTCCCTAGTCCGACCATTCAAATGGTTGTCCAACACTGCTTGCCTAGCAACACTCTTGTCATGTAGATCACAGACCCCTTCGATGGACATGTTGTCCAATATTCCTGTCCACTTGGAGGGGGTAACATGACCCACGATATGGTGGCAGGACAGAGCATTAGGAAGCTCCTTCGTATCGGGAAGGCCTGCGACCATTACATTGCACAGGAGTTCAGTTACTTATCATATTTATAAATTCATACAATTTACAGAAGGTACATTTCTTACGGTGCATCTCCACAGTCTCATTTGGCAGCTCAAAGGCAGACTTCACAAACTTCTTGCCTTCAGCACTCTTCTGCCGCATAGCCCTAGATCCTAAAGCAGGGAGGGGATTCTTCCTTTTGTTGGCCGACTTAACTGCCTTGCCAGCTGTTCCTTTTCGGCTTTTCAACCTGTCAGCTATCCCAGTGGAACCTACAACCTGGACATCCTCTTCTGCAGGATCGTCCGAGTCTGCCACATTCTCAACAAGTTGAGAAGGACCCTCCAGTGCAGCCTGGGGGGTGTTGAAGCAACAGGCACTGGTTGTGGCGTGTCTACATCATTGTTGTTGACGGAGGTGGAAGGTGATCCAACACCGTAGGACTCTTCGGCCTTCTCAGCGGGCATGAAGCTCAAGTTTTCATCCAAATCTTGGTACATAAAGTTCCTGAATGACATTTCTGCAAAAACAAAACAAGAAAAAATAAATATCAGTGCTACATTAGTCCTACTTAAATAGAAGTAGAAAAACATACTTTGTCCATGGTACATGATAACAGGCTTGTTGGGAGACCCCTCCCAGCTCAGGGCAATCCCAGCCATGTACAAGATTGGCTCGGGGAATACTTGCACATCAACAGGATATCTAGCCAAACGCTGATAGCATGGATCCCTTCGCACCTCATATGGCAAGGGGTCATTGTATCATTTTGCATCAAACATGTACTCCTTACTCAACAACTCTGGATAGTTAGGTGGAATAAAAGTGTTTTGCACATAGAAAAAACTGCCCTTCCAAGCTGTTATATTGGTGTACACTCTCCCAAACAGATTTGGCACATCCCATTCAGGCCTTTTAGCCAAGGTTAACTAGTTACCCCCAGGATAAAAATTCAAAAAACCCCTTAACACCTTTAGAGTTGGTTCATAGCCATATGCTTTACACATTACTATGAATGTGGTCAGTTTGGCTAAACCAAATGGGTTGAACCTAGATATATGAACCTTGTAATACTGCATTAACTCTAAAATAAGTGGGTGCAGTGGAATCCTAAGGTTGGAATGGCTAAATGCATGAGTGTATAGCCCTACGAAACCTTATGGAGCATCAAAGATACCCTGATTAGACTTGGGTAACATGATTTTATACTCCGGTGGGATTGGATAATCAGCTAGATGATCGTGTAAATCTTGTGCAGTTAACGTACATTTTTGCTGTTTAATGATAAACTTGGAATCCATACTTCTATTTTAAACTACAAGTAAGGAGGGATATTTACCTTTGTTTTCGAAGATGGTGTGCGCTCAAAAGGTTTACTGCGTGAAAAAGAAGACGGAGAGAGTAAAAGTGTTTTAGGGTTCCAACAACCTCTCCTTAAATACTCTTTTTTACCGTCTTTAAAGCCGCACACGTGTCCCTAATATTTACTCTTATCCGATTTAAATAGTTTTTAAATTTTAAAAGAAGTCTTTTGGTCTCCTGGTAAAGTGGGGAATTGTGATTCCTGTAGCGGGCAGCTGAAGAGGATAGTTAGCATTAAATGCGCTAGTTAGGCGCATAGTTATCTTCTAAGCGATAAGTTTAGTAGCGAGAGGAAATTTTTTTTCCGAAGAGTGAAGTCGAAAGCAATGCCTCTTCGCTCATATGCATCACTTTCGACTGGGGGGATTGATGATGTACCCTCCGAACATTAGGTCTCCAAAATATTCATAGGCGTCAAACCATTCATTATCACGAAGGTTACCTAAGGGGAATACGCCATTCGAAGCCCTAAGCCCTTCGGGGTATGGTTGATGAAGGAGTAACGGATAGGAGAACCTCATGACTTGGTCAAACCCACGATCTCCCTCTCTTTCCTGGCTTCCCCGCCAAGTTTGAGAACGTGGGTCACTAAGCCCTAGCGGTTACCCACAAACATGGGACACCCCCATGATCTCCGACATTCATGCAGAAGTGCCCCTAACCCTATTTCTTCCACTATAAATAGGTTGGACGGGCAATGGATTATGGTATGCTCATTTCACACTCATCTCTTTACTTACACACACTTATACAACCATAACTCATACTTACTCTCACGCCGGAGGTGGTTTGCAGGGTCCTACCCCTGCATAATCACTTAATGTAGTGTCTTCGTATTTATTATTCTCAGGTGAAAGACAAGTCTTGGCTGGAACATACACCCCTCATACCTTTGATCATCATCGAAGCCTGGTAGTGCAATCTATTGTACAATCAGAGACCCAATGAAAGAACTGTTGGTTTTGAAGAAGGTCCCGAAGGAGATCCGGGAAGAAGGGAAAGAGTGCAGGGAGAAAGAAGGAGTGAGAACTCCAATGGAGGAAGTAACCCAGTAGGAAACGGAGGGGTAAACCTACCACCTCTCCTAGCAGCCCACTTAGGAAGAGAGGGGATGGGGGCTCCGATACCTCCATCATACGTCTCGAGTGTTAGAGGACCTCCTCCATACTCTGGGATGAACCAACTACCCCCTCAAGGCATGAATCCCTACCTACCTGCTCAGTCCTATAATACCTATCCTCCGAATGGGTCTCTCCACAACTAGAGTTACCAGCAAGTGCCATACGGACACCTTCTTGTACACCCTACACAACCGATGGGGGGAAACCCTTTGTACCAACCTCCTGCGGCCTATGTTGCATTCTCACAACCACTTCCAAACCCGTACAACCCTACACCTGTTTATCCACCTCCATATAACCCTTTCTATGCGGAAGCTTCTAGAGCTTGCACACCTTTTGTGAAGTGGATTGAAGACTACCCTCTACCTGATGGTGTGAAGATGCCTACTCACATAGGCAACTACGACGGGAAAGGGGATCCTGACAACTTCTTACACTTGTTCGAAGGCGCTATCAAGATGCAGAAGTGGGTTATGCCCCGTAGCATGCCACATGTTCACATACACTCTCCGAGACTCTGCACGAATATGGTGGAATGGGCAAAAGGTGGGAAGCATTGTAAGTCTGGATGATCTCCAGGCTAAGTTCCGATCACACTCCAGCCAGCAGAAGAAATACACCAAGACTCATCTAGCTGTGTATACCATCAAGCAAAGGGACAGTGAAAGCACAAGGACCTTCGTCACAAGGTACACAGATGAAACTTTGCAAATTCTGAGGTTGCACGAAGAACAAAGGATTTCTGGCTTCGTACATGGCTTACGAACTCGAAGCTTGGTGGAATTCCTGTCCACCGACCTTCCTACCACTTACAAGGCACTCATGGAAAAGACATACACTTGGATTGAGTCCAAGGAAGTAGCAGCCAACGGAGCTCCGATCGAGCAAAGAGAGGCCTCCGACAAATTCTCCAGAGGGTCCTCCTGGGAAGGATCCAAGAACAGGAAGAAGAGCAGAGACCGCTTCACTCCATATAACAAAGGCTCGAATCATGGACTCTTAGCAAAGCTGGTCAAATCTCTTAGGGAAATCCTCGCTACCGAGAAAGCCGCAAAGTCCTTCGACCCACCACCTCGAATGTCAGCACGAAGCAAAGCCAAGGACATGTCGAAGTACTGCCACTTTCACGAAGACCATGGGCACGACACTAACAGCTGCAGAGAGCTGAAGAAGCAAATTAAAGAGGCAGTACGCTCCAGGAAATTGGCGCATTTGGTTAAAGGCATTAAGAAGGGGAAGGACAAGTTCTCCGACACTCAGTTAGGTGAGTGGAAGGGGAACAAAAAGGAAGCTACCCCTGCAGAAGCTCCGATACTGATGGTGCACAGGCACGATCCAACCTTAAAGCGGAAAGAAGCAGATGGAGAGCTGGGAAGTGTGGGGGAGATAACATTCCCGTCCATTTTGGGGCGGATGCCTTCAACTGATCCCGTAGTCATCAAGGTATGGGTCTCCAACAGGGAGGTAAACCAAGTATACATGGATTGTGGAAACTCCTGCGAGATCATCTATGAGCACTGCTTCTTAAAGCTCAAACCATCGATACGCTCGCAGATGGTAGACTCAAAAGTACCCTTGGTAGGGTTCTCAGGCGAACACTCATGGCCCCTCGGAGAGGTACCTTTGGAAATAACTATCGGAGAAGGGCCCTTATCTCTCACGAAAACCCTCACCTTCATCATAGTCAGGTCAGATTCTCCTTACAACTTGCTGATAGGGAGAACCGCTATGCAAAAAATGGGCATTGTAGTCTCCACCATACACGCTGCCATCAAGTTCCAAGCTCCCTTCGGAGTGGGAACTGTTCATTCTAATTATGGGGCAGACAAGGGGATATATGGTGTCAAGAAGGTCAAAGAAGGGCCGGAGGAGCCTCCGATGGCCATTCTCAGCTGTATGGATGCAGAAGACCGGGTCGTAGTAAACACTAGCTACCACGAGCAGACAGTTGTGATAGGAAAGCAGCTCCCGGCGAATTTCAAGGCGAAACTCACGGAGCTGTTGCAAACTAACCTTGATATTTTTGCATGGAAATATTCTGATATGACAGGAGTCCCAAAAACATTGCTAATAGACGGAAAGCCCTTCGGCACGGAACACAAGCGCAACGAATACAAACATATTGAGCCCATCAAACAGAAAAGAAGGAGCCTAGCCCCCGAAAGAAACGCTACCGCTTGCAAGGAGGTCGATGAGCTGACACAAGCAGGTATTCTAAGTGAAGTCAAATACCAAACTTGGGTGGCCAACCCAGTCATGGTAAAGAAAAGTGACGGAGGGTGGCGCATGTGTGTCGACTTTACTGACATCAACAAGGCATGCCCGAAGGACTGGTACCCCTTGCCAGAAATCGATTGTTAGGTAGAATCCTTAGCAGGCTTCCGACTGAAGTGTTTCCTAGATGCCTATAAAGGGTATCATCAAATCCAGATGGCAAAGGAGGACGAGGAAAAGACAACCTTTTATACAAGCAAAGGTGTCTACTGTTACAGAAAAATGCCCTTCGGATTGAAGAACGCAGGGGAAACATACCAAAGACTCATATATAAGGCCTTCAACAAGCAGAGAGGTAGAAATCTCGAGGCCCACGTTGATGACATGGTTATTAAGAGCAAAACGGAGGGGGACCTACTCCTTGATGTCCAAGAGACCTTCGACCAGTGGTATGTGCTAAAACACATACCTTTTCTTGACCAAATCAAGCCCAAAATAACCAAGAAAGAGCCATTTATTCCTAATATTTGCTGGTTTTTTGAGTTTATGCATGTGCAGGTACGTATATGACAAAACACGCAAAAGAAAGACAAATCAGAAAAAACCCGAGCACGAGAAGGAAAAGAGTGCAAAAGCTGAGCCGGGAGATCAGAAATGAGCAATTGTGAAGATTTGGATGTTGAAAGGATGATTTATGAAAGATTTGATCAACTTTAAAGAATTTTCAGAATTAGTCCTCTAACTTTCAGAATTTGTTAGATTTTTCCCTCAGAGTTTCAAGTTTGGCAAAAATGGTCCTTGGTTTATTTGGAAATGTCAAGAGTAGCCCTTGGATTACTCTTCAGAAATTACACAATTGGTCCCTTGAATTTCAGAACTTACAAGATTAGTCCCTATGTTAATTTTCGGATTGCACATTAAGTCCAAATCAAATACCAACTTTGGCGCAAAATCTGATCCAAGCCCAATATTAGCCCACATCCGTTTCATATTTATACCCGGTGAATACCAGGTCAAACCCCCACTTACCTTGGTCAACTCGGTCAAAATCATTAAAATAACATTTTACAATTTACCGCGCTTAGATCTTCCCCAAATTCCTACTTTACCCAGAACTTATAAACCCTAATATACCCCTCTCCCAATTAGCCATAATTAGAGCAATTCAAGGGTAATAGCGTACTTGTACTGACACACACTGACACACGGAATGCCACGTTGGCAATCCGTGTGTCTTGAAGCTCTCTGAATGGTTAAAGCTACGTGTGAAGAATGATCCAAAGGCCATGATTGATTGAGTGATGTGGATAGATGATCTAATGGTTGCAACACACTCAAAAGAAGCACAAGTGGTGAATTCCAGATCCTTCCAAACCTCTCACCTCAGCTATATATACCCTTCATTTTCACAGATGGAATCAAGTAGTTTCTTAGTAGCAATTGTAGCTTTTAAATGTTTTTAAATGTTCTAGTTTAATTCAGTAATTGTAATTTCCATTTGTACTCAAGTTTATTATTAATAAAATCCTTTTAATTTTGATTCTTATTTTAATTCTCATTTCTGTTTTTATAATCTCAAGTAGCTTACTCTCATTTCAAATAGTTAAAGTAGCATATTACAAGTTTTATTCAGCTTATTTACTCTCTTAAACTAAAATCCAAAAAAATAAAATAAGAAAAATACTCTAAAAATCAAAATAGTTTACATCTGATCTAAGGTTGAATTCAGTTCAAGTTTATTATATTATAAGTTCTGATAAGCTTATTCATAGCTTATTTAGAGCTTATTAAGGTACTACTCAGTTTCTACACTCAAACCACATTTCAATCAATATAAGTCAATTGTGCAGAGGTTGGTTTGATCTAGTTTGGATTGCTGATATGAATTTGGATTAAGGTTGAATTGGATTGATCTGGTGTTGGAAACAGGTTAGGATAGTGTTAAATTGATTTTAGTAGCAAGCCATAGTGGTTGGACCCTTGTAAGTATCAAATTTGTCTCAAGTTTTGAATTAGTAGGGTAAGCATAGTTATAACTGTTTACTTGTGTTTATTTTATTATAATTCTGCTTAAGTCTTCTGGTAGATTAGATTTTAATCTGTTTTAAATTGATTTGGTCATCTGAGTTTTAATCTGCACTATCCTGCACTACTTGAGTTATATGATTTAAGTCTGAACTGAGAGTTCTATTTTGAATCATTCCAGTTGTTTATCAACTTTTAGATCTATTTTAGAGCATGTTATGGTTTAGATCTTAGGTTTGGATTGTGAAATTTGCATTTCAGCCTCATAACTAGTGTTTGGATCAGTTGATTTTGCTGATTTAAAGGTTAGAATAGTGGTTAGATAGGGTGCTCACAGTTCCATTTAGCTAAAATTAGTCAAGTTTGAGCATAAAATGGAATCTACATTTGCATATTAGTCAAATATCATTTTAGATCTAATTTGCTTACATATCAGTTAGTTTAGTTATTGCATAAGCTTACATGTAGGTTTAAAAGTAATAAGGTTAGTTCAATTTGGTCATTATTCATCTCAAATCATCACTTATAAGCTGTTAAGTAGGATCAAAATTCATAATAGTCAACTTGCAAGGTTTTTATAAAAAAGTCAAAAGTCCACATCAGTTACAAATTGCTTACACTTTTGTATTTTTAACTCATTCATTATAAGTCCATTTGAATTGAAATTTTGGATTTTATAATTTTGGTTGGAAGTGTTAAGCCTGGTATTTTTGGATTATTTTTACAAATTTTCTAACAAAGCTTAATTGTTGCTTAAACTTGGTCAATTTTCTTAAGAATGCCCTGTGCATATGCACATCAGTTTACAAGTGTTCAAACCAGTTTTTCACAAGTTTATCTAAAGCTCAATTCAATCTCAAATAAGCTAAAATTTGGTTAATAAGCTCTTTGCTAGGTAGATATTAGACTCCAATTGTTGGACTTCCATTAGAGCTTATACTGCAGCTTATTCTTAAGCTGCAAGTTAGCTTTTCAGAGCTAAGTTTTAGATTGCTGAATTGAATTTAGAATTACTCTTTTGCTTCTAAACTGAGTTTAGGTGATCATAATTAGTTGCATTAGGGTCCTTTAAGCCTGTTTAGCATAATTTTAGGTTTCTGCAAGATCAGGTAGCTTATCATTGCTTATAGCTTATTGTTCATTAGCTTATTCATAGTAGCTTGCATACAAATAGCCTATTCTGCATTCACAACTAGTTTTTAATAATTTTCATAGCATTTTATTAATAATTAGAACTTTTCTGGAAATTTTCATAATTTTCTGTAGCTTCTAGCTATTTTTCTGCATTTAAAATAGTTTTTATTACTTATTAAATAATTTTTAATAGAATTAAATCAGAAAAAGCCCACAAAAATATAATTTCAAGTTTCCTAGTTTGAGAAAAATCAAAAAGACATAAAAAATATTTTTTATGAATTTTCCTAGTTTAAATAATAATTATTAGCCATTTAATTAGTTTTAAATAGTTTTTAATTCATAAAAATTACATAAAAAGTCAGAAAAATACGAATTCAGTTTAGAAAATTATTTTTAGTTAGTTAAGATTTTTGAAAAATAGTTTTGTAATTTTCTCATTCTCTTTCATAATTTTTCGTAATTTAGATTAATTTTAAAAGTTTAAAATTAGTTTTTAATTCAAATAAATTCAAGAAAAATCATAAAAATTAGTTTGAAATTTTAGATAATTTTCAAATTGCATTTTTAGCTGTAGAATATTTTTAGATCACTTTTAGGAATTAATTTGAATTAGTTTGCATTTAAATCACGTTTTAATTAATTCGTAATTTGCATATTAGCGTAATTTGCATAATTAGTTGTAATTTCGTGTTTGCACTATAGATTTAGTTCCCTTAATTGCTTCCCATTTACTTCCCTTGCCCCGTAGTTTAGAAAACATCAAATTATCCCCTTTTCATATTCAAATCCGATAAACGCGACGTGAGTTGAAAATTCCATTCATCTCTCGCTTGGAACGATCCCGGTGCTCAAATATCATACATTTGAGCTACCCAAATACTACACTTCTATAATTGATCTCTTTCCTAAGGAATCAATTTTTGGCGCCGCTGTCGGGGAGGGCATGTAGTGAGTTTTCGTATTCCGTCTTGATTCGCGTGCATTTGAAGATCCTTCCCCGAGTGAAGTTATCGTTGTTTTTGTATATATATCTTTTTGAAAAACCCAAAAACATCTAAAAACCAAAACATTCTTCCTAGAGTGTTTACAAAACCAAAAAAAGTAAAAAAAACAACAAAAGAAATCGAAACGTTAATTGTTACGTCGGCTCACCTTGAAGGTACAACCTATACACGGGGTATAAGCAAGTCTTGACATTAAATTGCAGACTGGAGAAAGATCCACTCTTCTTTCCCGCTCCTCTGCGAGTACTTTTGAGAGCTACCGAGCACCGGCTGACGCGACGGTTACCAAAAAGATTGTTTTTCAAAAAATTTCTTAAATATAAAAACCAAAAAGATTTTCCTTTTTCAAAATTATTTTTCCATTTTACTTTTTGGATTTTGGTTTTTAGTGCATGCGCACTCGTTCTCAGTCACAAAGACTTCGTAATCGAAACGTACCCGAGTTACGTAATATGCCTACTAATCAAATACCACCCGTTCCCGGTCCCAATCCTCCTCCTGTTAATCAAAATGTAGCTCCCGATCTCCGAACAATGGAGGAGCTATATCAACCTACCATGTACGGGAGGGGAGTACCCATTGCTACGACTAATTTTCAAGCTACGGATTTTATCTTGAAACATCATATGATTGAACAAGTTAAGAATAGTTGTCAATTTCACGGTTTACCGGATGACGATGCTAATAAGCATCTTGACAAATTTCTTACCGTCACCCAGAATATGAAACAAAATGGGGTCTTCGATGACGCCCTTCGTCTATATATTTTCCCATACTCTTTGACTCATCATGTGTTGGAATCGCTCCTAACTCGTAAATGGAACGACATTGACGGGATTACAATTTCTATCCTTGTTAGCTAAAACACATGGGCTTGTTTTGTCATGTAGCCATAGTTGTAAGTGTTTAGCTATATATACCCCTCCATACTTCCATGGAGGGGTGAGACTCTTGTGTAAACTTTCACCCTTCATCAATAATAAACACACTAGTTTTCCCTTCTCTCTCTAGCTTCTCTCTCTAACTTGAAGATGGCTTTCTTCCATCTGCCAAGACCTCCCGATTCACCATATCACCCAAATATACGATCCTAACAGTGGTATCAATCGCCAAATAGTTGGGTGTACTCGTTTGTTTTTGAAGTTTTTGGTTTTTGGGTCTTACGCGTAAAGATAACGCATTCTTTTGCTCTATTAAAAACTTGTTTTTTACACTTTTTAATCCAAGATTCTTGTACTTTCAACGTTTTAAGGTGTTAAAATACTTGTTTTTGGCAAAAAGTTTCAAACTTTATGCGTGGATCATTGTTTTTGAACTAGTTTTTATTCGTGGGTGTATTTCTACGCATAACTGTTTTGAGAGCTTTGGATCATCAAGTTTCACACTTTTGTGTTATTTTGGTGTTATTGAAGCTATTTCATCACACAAAAACTGGTTTAGAAACATCTTTGGGCAAAATAAAAAATACGAGTAATCCTACGCGTACTGAAACCCTAAAATTACGCGTAAGATTTTCCTTGGTTTGATCTTCATTTTCCTGGTTTATTCCGTGTTTTCTTACTTGGATAAGTCTGAAAATACGTCGACTTTGGATATCTTTTGCACTGTGATAGTGTAAAAGATCATTTGGGCAAAAACCCTAAACTTACGCATAAGCATAAACTTACGCGTAGAAATCCTACGCATAAGATTCACTTTACGCGTAAACTTCGGTCTACGCATAAGGTAATCCTACGCCTACCTTTCTACGCCTAACTTTTGTCTACGCATAACTTTAGTGTTTTTCCTACTTACGCGTAAGCTAAAACCTACGCGTAACTCCTTATTGTTACCCGTAACTTTTGGTGTTTTTACGCATAAGTACTACTTGGTTTCTTGTATTTTCTACGCCTAAGGACACTTCATCAACAAAGGTTCATTCGACTACAAAGATCCATTTTTACTACACAAGTTCATCAACATGTCTCAACCACCATACTCTAACTATTTCCCTCACACTTATAATCATCAACAACAACAACAATTAACTCCACAACATCAACAATGGAATCAACAACAAGCAATTTATCAACAACAATTTAACCAGCAACATACTCCACAAATTGGTGCAATTCCACCTCCACAAATGGTTCAAACACCGCCAAGTCTTCAAGTTCAACCCTACACAAAGGATTTCAATCAACATCCATCAAGGAACACTATGAAGGAACCCACTTGGTTTGCAAAGATGTGTGAAGCTTTAAGCAGCCAACAATCAATTCATGAAGCTGGATCACTTGATAGACCTCCAATGCTCACTCCAGGAAACTATGATCAATGGGTGATAAGGTTCTTTAGATTTGTGATCTGAAGAAGCCACATGGAAAGTTCTTAAAGAAGGTTATCTTGGAAGGTCCATTTGAGATGCCTACTGTCATTGTACCCGGAGATCCAACTGCTGTTCCACCAAGAGATGAACAAACCAACATTGCTACTGTTGCAGATCTAAATGCTACAGAACTTCTACACTATGAAGCTGATGAACTTGCAATGGAATACATCCTCTTAGGATTACCAAACCCAATTCTTCGTAGTGTTGATGCTCAAAAGACTGCACAAAAAATGTGGGATCATATTCGTCTTCTTATGGAAGGATCTGTACTCAATCAGGAGGATTTGGAATCCAAAATTTACTTGGCTTATGAACACTTCATGATTGAACCTGGAGAAACACTAGAGTCCTATCATCATCGATTTTCAGACATCATCAATGATTTGGATAAACACAACATCATCATGCCAAGAATTGCAGTTAATACTAAGTTCATGAGTAGTCTTGGTCCTGAATGGGAGAAGTATGTCATTTTTCTCCGTCAAGCGAAGAATATGCATCATTCTACTTATGGATTGTTGTACGATTACTTGAAGCCTCATGAAAAGGAAGTTGATCGGGAAAGGATTCTCCGTGCTCAAATTGCTAAACAGTCACATCCGGATAATCAACAACGTGCCTTGTATGCTCAACAAAATTATCCCTCTCAACCAGCAACTCAACCAACTGCTTCAAACACACCTTCACAGCAACAACCTCAACAAAATCAACTGGTTCCATACAACAACAACAATGCTCAAGAATATGTCAGTGAAGCGACTGAGGAAATCGATCCGTTCGAAGCATTGCAAGAAGGATTTGTGATGATTGCTAATGCTTTTGGCCGTTACACCAACAAATCCAACAATCGTATTCGTTCCTCATCTAACACACGGACTCAAGCTGTTGTAAACAATGGACGTGTTGAAGTTCAGAATCGTGATTATGGTCGTCAGATGGGCGGTGGTCAAGGGTTTAATGCTGTGGGTAGGAATAACAACAGAGCTCAAGTGGTGGAACAGGGACATGCTCAGAATCGGTTAAATGGTCTTAGATGCTACAACTGCAATGAGAAGGGACACCTGGCTAATGCATGCCCAAAGCCAAGGACTAGGGGCAGTGCTTATTTCAAAGAGGCTTTACTTTTGGCTCTTAAGGATGAAGCTGGTGGATCTCTCACAGACAAAGAACAGAGCTTTATGGCAGATGCAGACTCAGATGATGATATGGAGGACTTGCAGGCCAATGCAGCTGTTATGTTGATGGCTAATATGCAAGAGTTACACATGAGTGAAACAGGCCCAGTGTATGACACTGATGGCTTGTCTCAGGTACCCGAACAAACCATCATCATATCTGAACTAATATCTCCATCAATATCTGAATCCGGCACGACTCAGAATGTTCAAAATGAGTCATCTACATCTCATTCTGACGATTTTCAAATAAACCCCGTAGTTACATTTGACGATCCAGATGACCTTATGGTTTCCCTTGATAATCAAATTGACTCCGTGGTTATACTTGAGGATCTAAATAATGATCATGTTGTGACTCACGTTGAACACGATGAACCTTTGCCTCATCCAGATCTTGTTCTGTTACTTAAAGACCAACAATCCAAAATTGCTGAATGTGTTGCATTAAATCAAACCTTAAAAAGTAAAAATGCACTGTTAACCAAGGATTTTGAATGCTTACAAATGCAACTCAACTTTTTCAAAACTCAAGAAAACCGTGAAAAAGGTTTTGAAGCCGCTTTTGCAAAATCTAATCAAAACGAAAAATATTTAGAGAGACAGATGCGTGATCTAGCCACCTCGAAGAATGCTTTGTTGTCTGAATTAGAACAACTGAAACATGAACATAAAAAGCAAATTAACGCTCTCACCTTGGAAAATCAAAAAGCTAAGGCTGAGTTGTTAAATTGTCAAAAACAGTTCTCCGCATACAAAAAGCATTCAACGAATCGGGTAGATGACCTTCTTGAAGAAATTATCGGATTGCAAAACAAACTTAAAGAGTTTAAAACTGTTGTTTACAAACATGGTGAATCAGTAACAGCTATTGAAAAGTTTACCTTAAAACCCAATCCAAAAGGATATGGAAAAAATCTAGCTAATTACAAACCAAAGCTTTCACTAAAAATATTCAAACCAACTCCTGAAGTTTCCAGTGCAGAATACAAAATTGATAATACTGTTATGAGTGTTGTTGAATATCATCGTCAAGAGGAATTAGATGCAGAAGACGAGAGTCGATCAAAATTAAAAAACGTTGTTTACAACAAACCTTTAAATTATAAAAACGCGGTCACTTTCGTCACACCAACGGATTCTTCTAACACACCAAGGGTTATCATCAAAACACCTGAGTCTTCTAATGTTAATCCCAAAACAGATTTTGCACAAACTTATGGTCCTTTACCTTCAATTAGTGAAGTAAACTCAAAACCTGAAAATCGAAAAATTCTTCGATATTTTGACATTTTCATGGCTGACCTCAAAATTTTACAACATGAGATAGAATATCGTTCTGAAATCAAAATTGAACACTTTCAATCGCCTCTAGCGCGAGAACAAAGAGACATTTTTCAGAAAAATCTTTTACCTAATGTTAAAAACTTGAAAAGTTGTGCAATTGCCTAGGAAAAGGATTTTCATAAGGAACTTAAGGCAATGAAAAACGTTTTCGAGAAAACAGAAACGTCTATTTCTAACACTAAACGCAAAAAGAAAATGTTGAGAAAAGATGTTGATCGACTCTTGGAAGATGTTATCTGTGCTGATATCCATAATGTTGTGTTACTTCATGCTTTGCCATTTGCATCTGATTACATCTCTGCTGATATTGTTGAAAATGTTGTAACTGTTGAGAACACCGATAATGTGCTTCAGATCGAGTCTTTAAAAGCTGAAAATAAACGATTACTCAATGAAATTTACAATGCAAAACGTCGTCTTCATTGGTGTGAAAAAGATATTCACAATCATCAACTTAGTTTTCAAAAGAAAATCGCTCAGTTGAGTGCAAAATCTTCTGATCCTACAACTGAGCAACTGGATGATCAAAACGTGTATTTGAAAAGTCAAATCTCAAAATATGAACAAGAACTTTCAAAAGTTAAAAAGGAATATGGTGTCATATTTGATTTACTCAATAAGACTCGTCATGAAGCATCTAACGAACTTGATCACTATCTTGCTCACACTAGAGAAGTCATGAATTTTGCTGGTAATATTCGTTCTGAAAATCAAGATTTGATTCACACTATCTCCAAGTTAAGGGAAATTTTAGGAAAGTATGAACAACTTCCGCCTACCGTGATTAAGAGATTAGCACCAGTCACACTCAGTAATCGTGAACCTAGAATCCCTACTGCCAAATCACAAGTTGCTAACGTGTTTCCCTCTACTGAAACAGGAATAGTTGCGTCTTTTCCAAACGTCCGCACTTCACAGCCTAGGAGCACTCAATCGAAGAATAGGAAGTTGCGACCTAAGAAAAGATCAATAAAGAATGCTAAAGTAGAAGAACACCCTAGGACTCTGAATAAGACTCATGTTGCTTCCACTATAGATGTTGCGTCTGGCAAATGTAATAGAAATAGTGATGTAACGAATGCTAAACCGTTAAGTACTTTTGATATTCAGTCTGATGCACCTTGTGTTATTTGTCGGAAGAGTATGAATTCTGATTGTCATGACAAATGTGTTGCTAAAGCTATAATCTCTCGTTTACGGAATCCTAAGAATCGGAATACCTCTAGGCCCACTAATCATTCTAAGTCTGTGCTTGGTAGACCGCCTTCTTTAGATTCTAAGGCAAACTTTACTGTCACTGTAGCTCCAGTTTCACCTCCTAAGAATGTAGTACCACCTAGTGCTTTCACTAAGACTAAAGCAAAGAGTAGTTATAGATGGCAGAAATGGATATATAACACACTAGGATTTAAATGGATGCCTAAAATTATCAATGTGTGTATGTCTAATATACCTGCTTCGGAACACACTAACATTTCGGGTTCCACATCTACTTCTATTCCATCTGTGTCATCTGTGTGTAATGCAGGTGATACAGATCATTCTCTGGATTGTTGATAGCGGATGTTCCCGACACATGACAGGAAACCTTAAACTGTTATCCAACTTTATTGCAAAGTTCATTGGCACTGTCAGGTTCGGGAACGATCACTTCGCAGCTATCATGGGCTACGGAGATTATGTCAATGGGAACATCGAAATCAGCAGGGTTTACTATGTGGAAGGCCTCGGTCACAATCTGTTTTTAGTAGGTCAATTTTGTGATGGAGATTTGGAGGTTGCTTTCAGGGAGAAAACTTGTTTCATTCGTGATCTACAAGGAAATGACCTTATGTCTGGCTCGCGTAATTCTAGTCTCTACACTATTTCTATGCAAGACATGGTTGCTTCCTCTCCCATTTGCTTACTTTCAAAGGCAACATCTACAAAATCCTGGCTATGGCACCGTCGTCTCTCACATGTAAACTTTCAAACCATCACCAACCTTGCTAGACACAAACTAGTTGAAGGACTCCCACGATTCCGGTATTCAAAAGATCATCTTTGCTCAGCCTGTGAACAAGGGAAAAGCACTCGTGCTCATTTTCCTTCAAAGGTGGAACACAGCTCTCAGCATGTGCTTCATCTTCTTCACATGGATTTATGTGGCCCGATGCGCGTGCAAACGATCAATGG
Organism: Chrysanthemum seticuspe; assembly: GCA_019973895.1. Classification (NCBI taxonomy): domain Eukaryota; kingdom Viridiplantae; phylum Streptophyta; class Magnoliopsida; order Asterales; family Asteraceae; genus Chrysanthemum; species Chrysanthemum seticuspe. Next base: position 190,959,172 of record BPTQ01000008.1, read on the forward strand.
CAAACGCTACATCTTAGTAATTGTTGATGACTACTCACGATGGACTTGGGTCTACTTTCTTCGAAGCAAAGACCAAGCTCCACAAATGATCATCACCTTTCTCACAAAAATACAGGTTCAGCTCCGCAACACCGTCAGGATAATCAGAACAGACAAAGGAACTGAATTTGTTAACAAAACCCTTCGAGAATTCTATGAGAAAGTGAGAATTCAGCATCAAACATCTATTGCACGTACACCTAAACAAAACGGAGTTGTTGAAAGACGAAACCGAACGTTAGTGGAAGCTGCAAGAACAATGTTAATCAATGCTAAACTTCCAAATTAATTATGGGCAGAAGCTGTATCTACTGCATGCTATACTCAAAACCGTTCTATGATCACAAAACGCCACAACAAAACACCTTTCGAGCTTGTCCATAACTATAAACCGAACCTCAAACACTTTCATGTATTTGGATCCCTTTGCTATCCGAATAATGATCGTGATGATTTTGGAAAGCTCAAAGCCAAAGCTGATATTGGAGTCTTTATTGGATACTGTGACAATTCTAAAGGTTTCCGAATCTGGAATCGTTGAACTAAGGAGGTAATGGAAACGATTCATGCTCATTTTGATGAACTCATGGAAATGGCTTCTGAGTATAACAGCTTAGAACTCGGACACAACCGTTTAAACTTCCCTCAACCCCCATCATCAGCTGAACAAAGCCCCCAGCTAACTCGTCAACAAATGGAAAGGTTATTTGCTCCTCTGTTCTGTGACGATATTGACGAATGTGCTCCAGGTGTATCCGCTGTTTCCGCTGCACAACCTGATAATATTCCTATACCTGATACAACTGCTACAACAACTACTGTTGAAAATGCACCTACACCAGTTGACTCCAACACAACAGTTGAACACACCGCTTCCAACAATGATGAACCAGCTGATGATATTCTGAATGAAGTACCCCCACCTGCAGATTTTGATCCAAATGCGTTCTTCAACCCGTTTGCTAATGAGACTGCTGCACCAGATGTTGCGGAATCTTCAACAAACCATTTGAATCCTCAGAATCTGCACAATGTATACCAACATCAACCCTCTACACACCGATGGACAAAAGACCATCCTCTGGCTAACATTATTGGCAACCCGAATCAATCAGTCGTTACGAGACAACGTCTTCACACAGACGGTGAACATTGCATTTATGCACTCACTGTCTGCCAATCTGAGCCTAAAAACATTAAAGACGCCATGACAAAAGACAACTGGATTGAATCCATGCAGGAAGAACTCAACCAATTCAAACGTCTTGAAGTATGGGAACTGGTTGAAAGACCAACAGGGGTCTATGTCATTGGTTTAAAATGGATTTGGAAAAACAAATTGGATGCTGAAGGGAATGTTATCCGAAACAAGTCACGGCTAGTTGCTAAGGGTTATCGTCAGGAAGAGGGAATAGACTTTGAAGAATCTTTTGCTCCGGTTGCTCGTCTTGAGGCTGTTCGGATATTTCTCGCGTTCGCTGCTCATATGAATATGACGGTCTATCAGATGGATGTCAAAACAGCGTTTCTCAATGGAAAACTTAAAGAAACGGTCTATGTCAGCCAACCAGATGGATTCGTTGATCCTGAGTTCCCGAACCATGTCTACAAACTGAACAAAGCTCTTTATGGTCTCAAACAAGCCCCTCGGGCATGGTACGATAAGCTATCATCTTTCCTCATTGCCAATAATTTCACCAAAGGCTCGGTTGACCCAACTCTTTTTATACAATATCAAGGGGCACACATCTTAATTGTTCAAATTTACGTGGATGACATCATTTTTGGGTCTACACATAAAAAGTTTTCAATCGCTTTTGCAAAACTAATGAAGAAAAATTTTGAAATGTCCATGATGGGTGAACTTACGTTCTTTCTAGGACTGCAAGTTCATCAATCACCCCGTGGTATTTTCTTGAGTCATTCCAAATATGCCCTTGAATTGTTAAACAAATTTGGAATGAAAACCTGTGATACTTATGCCACACCAATGACTCATACCAAGAAGCTAGACGCTGATTTACATGGGAAATTAGTTGACCCTACCAAATACCGAAGTATTATTGGGTCCCTCATGTATCTAACAGCTAGCAGACCTGATATTGTCTTTGCCGTTTATCTATGCTCCCGTTATCAGTCGCGACCAACTGAAACCCACCTCTCTGAGGCTAAAAGAATCCTCCGATACATCAAGGGAACCATTAACTTGGGGATCTGGTATCCGAAGGATTCTGGTTTTGAACTAATCGCTTTTTTAGACGCTGATCACGCAGGATGCTTAGACTCAAGGAAAAGTACTTCAGGAGAACTACAATTTCTCGGTGATAAACTGGTGTCTTGGCAATCAAAGAAGCAGGATTGTACATCGCTGTCATCAACCGAAGCAGAATATGTAGCCATGTCCGCGTGTTGTGCTCAAGTCATCTGGATGAGAACACAACTCAAAGACTATGGTTACGTATTTGACAGAATCCCGATGTACTGCGACAATCGGAGTGCCATTGCAATCTCGTGCAACTCAGTTCAGCACTCGAAATCAAAGCACATCGATCTACGCTATCATTTCATCAAGGACCACGTGGAACAGGGTACCGTTGAATTATACTTTGTGGGTACTGAATACCAATTGGCAGATCTGCTCACCAAAGCCTTGCCTCCCGCTAGATTTAATGAGTTGGTCCATCGAATTGGTATGAGGTGTTTGACTCAAGAGGAATTGGATGACCTCTTAAAACAGTCTTAAAAACCTGTCAAACACCAAAACATCTTTTGTAAATAATTTTTCAAAAACAAAATACAAAAATATAAAATCCGATAAAACAACAAAAATATTCTCCTAATCTATCTTTCTTTCAACATGGCAAGTACATTTCTTCCGTCAACACTTTAATCTTTCAAAATTCAGTATTTTTCTGATCAAGTGTTGAGGGGGAGAAAATAATCTCTTAACTATTTCAAAACATCTGTGTACTTGCATGTTATCATATCTCGGTTGAATCTTTTAAAAATGGTGGTACATTTTCTGGTTCAAATACACTCCTCGGACTTAAATTAATAACCTTTCATTATTTACTCAAGTCGATGGGGAGTGTCGTCATGTTTCTTTCGTAAAAATCTTTGTTTGGTAACCAAAATGGAAGTTAAAAGGCTTTGTTTGAAAAAGGAAAAGGTGGAGGGACCAAAACTGTCAAAACCTTAAAGATATTTTGAATAAAAATATCCTCCACCTAACATTTCACTTCTCATTTATTACTCAAAACACTAATACATCCTACGCCTAAGAATCGTTCGTCAAAACCGTGTTTAAGATCGTCAATTTGTAAGTGATTTCATGTTCCTAACAAGATTCTAAACAATGGTTTTAAATTTTACACGAATCCAACGGTTAAAACATCGTGTAATCTTGATTTAGTGGTCTACGCGTAAACGTATGAACACCCAATCAAGAATGGGTGTTTATGGTTAAAAAGAATGTGTCAAAATGTTTTAACAACATCTATGATATCGTTTCTAAGCTCAAAACAAACCCAGTAACACGAATTGATGATTTTTGAATATTAGGATTTATGAGTCGAATTGGGTATTTTTGAATGTGAAGTGTTTTGGTCAAAAAGGTTGTTGTGTAATGCTTATATGATGATAAATTGATGATTTCCATGCTCTATAACCACCCAGAAACAATAAATGTGTCAGAATTAGAAATTAGGGTTTAAGGTTCTTGAGTTTGGGTATTTTTGATTCACTGCAAACTAAGTGTTATGACTTGGTCAATATGCTCTCACAACATCTAAGATATACCAGAAAAACTTTGGTGCAAATTATATGGCTAAAATTCATACGCGTAGATTTAGGGTTTTTAGACTACGCGTAAGGATTTCTACGCATAACTGTTTGACATGTGTTCTTGCCATAAATTGTTGTTAAAATGATTTTCTGTGATAATGTTAATGATTTGATGAACTTATTTCAGGATTTGTTACGCTTAAAATTCAGAACAAAGGTCATTTGCAGTTCTACGCATAAGGATTACCCTACGAGTAGTCATTTATGCCTACGCGTAAGGTTCTACAGTGGGACTACGCGTATCCTGTGAAGGATATGCGTAAACCGTGCCTCTACGCATAAGGTCTACCCTTACGAGTAAACCTTACGCGTAAGGTTTTTATACGCCTACGCGTAAGATCTACGCGTAAGGTCCCCTTTTCCTACGCGTAACTTTTTCTACGCGTAAGATAGGATCCTACGCGTAAGCTTATAACTACGCGTATAAAACACTTGCTTACGCATAACTTTGTCATTGCTACGCATAAGCCTGGAGGGACCTTCATTATGAATTGTTACGTGTACAAACTTGTTAATAAACTTATCATATCATCACGAATCCAATAATGTCACTAATAAACTTAATCGTTTGATATGTTGTGAACAATAAGTGATAACATAAACTTTAAAACTTAAAGTTAACTAACTCACGAAACATTTCTCGACATCATTAGACTATTGGACAGACAAGTGACTTAGGACTCGTAACAATCATTATCATTGTACATTCAATAACTAGACAATAAGACCTTCTGTTGACTAACATTATGTCTTTCGATATGTTGGTTCTTTTGGCTAATGTTATTTCAGATCACGACATGGCTAAACAAATGAATGTGGATGCATCTGAAGTTCTCTCCATTGCTGATATCTATCCTTATGGCTATCCAATGAAGATAGGAAAGAATAATCTCCGTGTTGACTTTGACACCCTCACTTGCTCAGAATCTTCGTGTTTAATTGCTATTGATATTCTGAGGACTCATCCGTATCAGAATATGCTCACTCACTCTGCAACTGTTCCTGAGATCTATATCCAACAGTTCTGGAACACTATGGAAAGGGTCAAAGGACGGACTGCTGTGACGGTGACTCTGAATCACAAACAAGTCACCATTACACCTGCAGACTTAAGGGTTGTTCTCCTAATTCCTGAAGTCGATCCAACCAAACTATATGCCACACCTGTTGAAGAGCTCACTCTCCAATTCTTAATCGATATCGGTTATGACGAGGCTACAGGAGTAATCACCAAGCATTCCCACATAGAGCTTAAGAGTATTCCTCAACCATGGAGAACTCTCTACATGATCATCACCAAGTCTGTTTCTGGTCGTGACAGTGGCTATGAGCATCCTAAGCTCATGGAACTGCAAATATTCTGGGCATTGGTCAACATGAAACACATCGCTATCGAAGCTCTGATTTGGGATGACATGATGACATTTCTCAACAAGCTTGGCTCAAAGATTCCCTACATCAGATATACTAAACTGTTGATCCAGAGAGCACTTGGACTTCATCCTGATATTCTTAAGAGGCTCAATGACCCCGAAAATCACGATATGTTGACGGAACCTATTCTATCTGTCAGAATCAAGGAATCGTCTACAAAGAAACAAGGTGTTGTGTTGCCAGATTTCCTTCTAACTGAAGATGTCAGAAAGCTCGAAACGTACAAAAGGTATCTGGAAGCAGTTAGACAAGGCAAGGTTGGTCATCTCGACGAAAAATCTTCTGGAACACCTGTAAGGAAAACCACAAGAGGAAGTGCAGGAAGCGCAACAAGTAATGTGAGTAAAAGGAAGCTTCCTAAAAGGAATCCTCCTTCTAAAAGGATTGTTCCCGTAAAGGAAGCCGAACCTATTCCCACACTTGAACAGCAAAGAAAGCTTGAGGACGAGAGCTCTGAAGATACTGATACAGATGAAGAGGTTCATTACTCTGCAACTGCAACCGAAGCACCTGCCTCAGTAGCAAAACCTCCAAGTCCTCCAGCTGTCCAAGGAAAAGGGAAGACTCCAGCAATTGTACCCTATGATGAGAGCTCTGAAGAAGAAGAAGAGCAACTGGATAAATCATACAGGAAGAAGTTTAAAATTGTCAGACATCTTCAAAAGGCTAAAGAATTTGCTAAAGACCAAATGGGTGGCCCCGGTGGGTCAAGTGGTGCAGCTCAATCTTCACCAACTCCTGATGCGGTTAATCAACCCGATAAAGGAGCTGGTGCCACCACTCTTGTGCAACAACAAAAGCCTGTTGAGGATACTATTGTATATGATTTTGAGAAACCAGAAACTGAGAAAGATAAAGATGCTGCTTACGACGATGTGCTTCTGGATAGTCCTACACGCTCACAAAAGGAAACTTCTGAACCACCAAAGGACCCGGAATCTCCTCACATCTCATCATCATCGGATTCTTCGTCTCATTCATCACAACCACCATCTAAGATGTCAACCAAATCATCATCCAAATCCGTGAAGAAACCACCTAAATCTTGGATTTCTCAGACTCATGAAAGAATTGTGAAAGCTGTCCAACAAGTCAGAAAGAAGGACATACTTTACAGAAAACTGAATTGGTTTGCTGACCAAATACAGTACTTAAATGATGAGAAAGACAAGATGCAGAAAGAAAGGGAATTTGTTCAGAAGTTCATGAAGAGTCATCGTAAAGAGGAACTGAACGAAATGATCGAAGGTTACACTAACAAGTACCTTCAGGATATCGTTCCTAAAGTCCAAAAGGAACTGGAGAAGACAGCAAGAGATCATACCCACAAGTTTCTTCTCGACACTGTCCCCGGTGTGACTAGAGAAGTATTTTCCAGACAACTCACCCCTAACATCGTCGCATTGGTTAAACATACAATGGCCAAAGAAGCTGATCTCTCTGAATCTGAGTTAATCGCTAAACTAGTGATGCAAATGTCAAAGCGATCTGGAACGTTTACTTCAGATGAAGCTAAATTTTTCGAAGATCTACTTGCTTTTCAACTCAGATCATCATGCAAGGAATCAGCAGATCAACCCAAACGGCCAAGAGATGACGATGATAAGGACAAGGACTCTGCATCTAAACGTTAGAAGAAATCTGGTGAATATTCTTCGATGCCACCTCCTCTTCAACGGACTTCTTCTCAACAAAAGTCTCCTCCACCTCGCTCTTCTACTGATAAACCTCGGGACGATTCCGAGTTACCACCCCTGTCTCAAAAAACAGGTGATTACTTTGAGTATACGGGTGGTGACGATGAAGAGGTCCTCGAGCCCCAACAACAACCCACCTCTCCCAAACAAGGACAGAAACCAACATCATCATCTAAGCCTTTGAAAAAGAAGAAGAAGACGCTTCATACTGACGTCATATCCTGGCTAGATGACGATAAAACTGAAGAATTTGATTGGTTTGCTACACTTGTTAACAACACTCCCTACCCTGAAGAAGGTCAAGAATTGGTAGACGGTAGTACCTTGGAGCATGCAAAGATTTTGCAAGAAAGATTCCGTGTGAAGAAGATGACGAAATCTGAATTGAAGCGCATCAAGAATGAAGCATTCCTACTTTTGAAAGACAGCTCGGAAAGTGCAATCGAGGTTGAATATCACCTTGAAAACATTGCTCGCGCCATGTCTAATCACATGGATTGGCTCAACCCAGAAGCAAACATCGACTTCACAAAACGGGACAATCCTCCATATTACACCGACTGGTCTCGACCTCTACCTACCATTGGCCAACCTGATCAGCCTAGGATTCCTTTCAGACACTTCTTCAACAAAGACTTAGATTTTCTTCAACACGGTGGCGATGGTTCAAGGAAATACGCTACATCTCTGACACTTCCATTCCCTGCTGCAATATACTCTGATTGTATAGCCATCGAGGAACGTGCTACCCACATGTTCTCCGACAAAGTGGTAGCGTATGACCAAGATGCAATGTATGGGATTCACCATTGGCCGGAACGCCGAAGAATCTACTACAAAAGCTGCTTGGTCCAGAAGTCTCAACATGCAGTGTTCAGTACTAAAAGTATCGTGGCCATCCAACATGTTGGTCTATCGTCTAAATGGGACTACACTTTTCTCAAGAAGATTGTGGTCAAAAGACAAGACGAAAGGGACTATGCTCTCTCTGAAGCTGACTTTGAGAATTTGAACATCAACGATATTGAAGACATGTATCTTGCCAAAGTTCAAGGTCGCATGAGACAATTTCCAACTGAAGTACAACGTGAATTCATCAAGTCACTGCTCATCTTCATCAGACGCATAGTCATCAAAGAACGTGTTGAAGATCTTCAGCTTGTCGTTGAATCATATCAGAAACGTGTCAACCTCACTCCTCCAACGCTTGATCTTCCCGACATCAATCAGCTAACTCAATATACGCTCATCAGCAAACCATTCGGAGTTGTTTACCACGGTGAACTTCAAAGAAACTGCTTAATGGCGTGTAGTGAACTTCAGAAATTCGGGGATCATACCTTGAAGCGAGTTAGGGATGGATTGGCGTACAGGTTGAAGGATATACACCTGAAAATTGGGTCTTCTAAGCGCTGGAATTCTCAGGAAAGGATGGATGTGAGAAGGATCATCACCATGATTGATGAACGGTTGTTCAGAAGGGATCAGTTCAGAACGTTGGAAAGTTTTGTTGGTGGTCGACCCAGGATCAACATCACCGGCTATCAACGCCCTGTTCGTACTCCTGGGAACATCACTGCACTTCCTGGTACCCCTTGAATTGTTTCCTTCATATAATTTTGGATGTGTTATTATATATGTCGATGGCTTGTGCACACATAACAGTGTACAACCCGTAATTGTCAAGAAAGGACCCTGTGGTATGCCTCAGTGCCACAATCCTTATAAAAGGAGCGAAAGCTTCTAATTTTTGAGTAAAACCTATCAAACCTTTCATTTTTTTTTCAAGGTTTTGCTCAAAAACACAAGTACTTCCCCATATAATTTTTTCAAAACCTCAACCGTTTATATCACTAGTTAAGGGGGAGTATTTGATTTAAAACTTTGTTCACAAATTGTTCATAGTGGTCATCTTCCCGCAACACTCGAAATGGTCATATTTATTCTCAACCATTCAAAAATAACATTTTATATGCCATTTTTGAGGGGGAGAAAATTGTGTGATAAGAAATATGTTGTACAAAATGCAAATGAATCTGTGTACCTCAGACTTAACCAACGAATTGACGGTACTAAACTGTTAGTAACTCGAAAAGACTTGTCCTGGACGGGTAATAATTTCAAGCTAGTTCGCTAGTAATGTAAACGTGTCTCGCAAAGGACTTGTCCAAGTAGAAAGTACCATTCGAGAAACTCTTGATAGACATGAACTCTGACGGGTATAACAACCTTTCAAGGTTTGTCTACACATTCAAGGTAGTTATTAGAGCTAGTTGTCACCTAAAAGCTGACAATGTAACTCTTTAACTATGCAACATAACCGTGTCTCGCGAGGGATTGTCTATCTTCAGTGGATCAATTCAAAAAGTTCGCGCTCTTTCCTCACTGTGCATTTAACCATTAAAACTAGTAAGCACATGTGGAGGGGGAGTATTCATGCAAAACCTTATCTCTCACAGTGGTTCAAACATGTTTTTCATTTACAAACCCTTTGAGAGATAGTTTCACATACAGTGGTTTTAATGGCAACATAGGTTAGTCATGGAGTTATAAGGTGACTAAGGTTAGGAATAACCGTCCTATGATCTGCCAGAGCCGGAGGGATCTACCCAAGGACACTACCATTAGTTAGTGTTAGAAGTCCTTAGGAATGATTGTAAAAAGGAGAAAATGAGAATCGGAGAAAGAAGGAGTTGAAGAATCAAAAAAAAAATGTAAAGTAAAGGGTAAAAAGAAACAGCCCTCCAGATTATTCAACTTAGGGCAGACACCGGGTTCAATTCATATGCTACTGGTTGTCACTTAGTGACACCGGTATTGAAGATTAAAAGTCGTCATGGACCCAGTGACGCATGCACTAAACCTTCTTAGCCACTCAAGTTTTTCTCAACAGAAGCTTGTTTCATTCTCACAGGGAACCCTACGTAAACTACTGGCTTTCTCTTAGAGATCGCTGGTATTGAAGAAGGAGACCCTCTCCCTAGTCTCTGCTCAGGAAAACCAAAACGCAGTATTGAGTCTAGAGCCACGAGATTCATCAAAAGATCTCTTAGGAACACTTGACATTTAATCACTTGATGATTAACAAATAAGATCATCAGTGGTTCATATCGAGTCCTTCACAGATCTTAGCAATCTGTCGAGAACATTTATGAGAGGTTCACATCTGTGATCCTCAGTGATTGAATGGAAACTCCTGCCAGGGTCAACATCAAACAGCCCTGACAGCAGGTCACTTCGGTAACTCCCCGTGGATTACGCGGAGTGTGTCTCAAACGGTCTACAGTCGTGAGGTGATGCTTCGGTGTACCTCAGCGACTCATCTGAACTGTAGATGTACTTTGGTACATCGCGTTATCTCACTTGTGGGACTCCAGTTCAGGAACGGCCCTTGTAAGAATTAGAGTTGTGTTTTCACACTATGCTGTTAACACTCTCGAAGTTTAAACTTGTAAGTGCCGGAAACCGCTTATTACTAACCGTTTGAAATGTTTTCTTCTTATGGAAGCTCCGGAGCGGAATGATCGTGCTGATTCTTCTCATGCTCACGCCAACATCATCACCAATGGAAGTTCTATCCAAAAGCAACACAACCGCCAGAATGATTCTTCGTCAAGCCAAAGAATCTACAATGTTAAAGACATAAAGAACTTCATTAGTATTGAATTCCAACGTCAAAGAGCATGTGAGCATGTTGAAGAATGACGTGGAGACACTGGAGCAGCGAAGCAGACCTGAGGCAGACTGATGCAGACAACAACATACTATCACTTTCACCACAAAGAACAATGATCAAAGAACAAAGTTAAAGATGACGTCGAAGCATAACTGTTCAAAGATAACTATCTCTCTACACTGGGGAGATTGTTCGAATCAAGGCAATTCCTCTCACAAGAAAGAAGAATGTCAGAAGACGTCAGAGCTACTATTACATCAACGCCTTCACCGTTTACATTCATATATACTTGAGGGGGAGATTGTTGGAATCACTCCTAAACAGTATTTCAAGTATTTATATTTCATATGTAATAGGTAGCTTTATTATGGCCTTTATGTTTGTTTAAGGTCAAGCTTATGTAGAAGGCCCATAAGCTTAGGCCCAAGCCCAATAAGGAATAGGGAAGGAGAGGGAGTGTTGCCCTAGCTCCTTGCCTATATAAACAATGTAATAACCCTCACTTGAGGGTTGGTTGTTCAAGTTTTCTTTTCATTCACCCTCTTTGCCTTAACCGTATTATTATACGTATGTGTGTGTGTGATAACTTGTTCATCCGCCTTCATCTTTTCTCTTATAACTTGTGTTTGTAAAACTAGTGACCTAACAGCAATTGTTGGAATCACTCCTAAACAGTATTTCAAGTATTTATATTTCATATGTAATAGGTAGCTTTATTATGGCCTTTATGTTTGTTTAAGGTCAAGCTTATGTAGAAGGCCCATAAGCTTAGGCCCAAGCCCAATAAGGAATAGGGAAGGAGAGGGAGTGTTGCCCTAGCTCCTTGCCTATATAAACAATGTAATAACCCTCACTTGAGGGTTGGTTGTTCAAGTTTTCTTTTCATTCACCCTCTTTGCCTTAACCGTATTATTATACGTATGTGTGTGTGTGATAACTTGTTCATCCGCCTTCATCTTTTCTCTTATAACTTGTGTTTGTAAAACTAGTGACCTAACATTGGTATCAAGAGCAAGGTCGGTTTTATATATCGTTGATTTTTTTGGTGATGTTTTTCTTGTCAAAATCTTATCTTGTAAAATCTGTTTTAACAAAGGTGTTAACTTTTCATTTATTTTCTTGGGTTTACCATATTTTTACAAGTCAACATGTATCTCTTTGTCAAAAAATGTCCTATCTGTGCAAAAAGGTCATCAGTCCTTTTATACATTTTTTGTAGCATCTCGTGAAATATTGGGGTCAATCTGGTCATGTTATCATCATAAAAATGGGTCAAATGGTTAATCTTTTTTTTCAAGTTTCTGGGCTTATGAATCTGGACGGAACTTTTGGTCGGAAAAAGGACGCCGGAAAAGTCAAAATGGGTCAAAACCCTAATATTACGCCTAAGACATCATATTCAGATCAGTTACGAGTAACTGTGAAGTTACTCGTAAGAAAGTATGTTTACGCGTAGGTTTAACCTTACGAGTAACCTTACGCTTAACCTTACGCGTAACCTTACGCGTAACATTACGAGTAACCTTACGAGTAACCTTACGCGTAACCTTACGAGTAACCTTACGCGTAACCGTAACCCTTACGCGTAAGAACCATTCGACCAAAACTTTAGACTTTACGAATAAGGCAACCTTATGTGTAAAGTTTTACGAATAAGATCATCCTTACAAGTAAAGACCGGATAGATTAAGATGAAGTTGAAGACTAAGACTGTGTTGACCAACCAAATACCAAACTTCTAACTATGGACTTCAGTTGTGAACATCATGAGTCCATATCCAAAACAGATACCCTCGCAAGCCATTTCAACCAACTCATATCTACACTATCTCTATCCCATTTCCAAACTTCTCAATCGACTCAAAACAGAAATAAATCAAAATCAATCTCAGTTTGTTCTTACTCAAATCTGTTAAAAGATTTAGTGAGTGAAACATAACCATCATAGATCCTTGAAGAGCATGGCTCGATTTTTTTTATTCGAATTTAAGGAATGAACAATAACAATTATGTTATTGTCATTCTTTGATTCGTTTAAAAGACACAAGAACTGGTAATCAAAATACATAGTTAAACCTACCCGAGACCATCAATGATCTTGAAGCCTCTTCCTTGCTTTCTTGATTTTGATTGAGCAGAAAATGTTTATAAAGGTGGGAAGTGATAAGATGGAGGCGTGTATTTGTGTTTAGGGTTAGGAAGAGACAAATGAAACTAAGGTTTTGATTTGTTGTATCTATCTCTTATACGAAGGAGTTTTAGGGTGTGGTCATCCGAATAGTATGTATGGGCTGACAAGTTATCAATCTCAAGACTGGATCGGTACTATGTTGGGCCCGGGTTTGTTATGGACTGAATTGGGCTTGCACCTTATATCACCTTGATTCATTTTGGACTGAGATTATGGAATATTGGATTTGGACTGATTTTCGGATAGGAGTACGTGGCTAAGTATATCCGTGAATTATTTTGTCTAATTTCAATATTATGCGCTAAAAGTTGATTAAGATAAAGTTTTGGATTATGGTTGGATTTCGACTTAATATTCACGAGGATACAATTTTGACAAGAATCGGTAAACCATTATCATAGTTCGATTTAACCAATTAACGAAGGCTAGTTTTGGGCATTTAACCGCAAGATGTGATTACGGCGAGAATTCATTATTATTTATTTGAGGTTGAAGTGGGATATCACGGGTGCGTGTACTTAGTATCTGAAGATATCGGGGTTGGTTGGATGCATGATTCTTCGAGATCCTTGTTCGAGCTTTAACCGTTACGAATGACAAAGACTTAAGTTATCTAGTTGAACCTGATGTAAGGAGTTACGTTGTTGTGCTCACAGCTTATAACTATCACTTTTAAGGAGTTACGTTGTTGTGCTCAAGTGTCACACTAAGGTGTGGATAATTTGAGAAACTTTAAGTTTACCTTTTTTTCGATGAAGTTAAGAAAAAGGGTTCTTCGTCTGACAATAGTGCAAGTTTAAGTCACAAGTTCGGTTTATACTACTTAAGTCTCAAGTTCGTCATATTGGGTTTTCTCCATCAGTAGTCACTACAAAAAGCCGTCAGAATGATAATGGGGTCGGTAAAGAGTTAGCTGAGAAGAGTATACACGAGTAGAGAAGTCTTATCATCAATTGATTCTCACATGATATTTATGGTACTTCACAATTGTTCGACTTCTTGGACATACATGGTTTCGATGTCTTCAATTCATCATCAACATACGTGGTGTATGATTCTGATTCAATGAAAACATCGAGGGGAAGAGAGTATAGGTGGTGTCTGTTTCCTTTGATGTTTTTGTATTTTTTTGCGAAAACCCTCTCCTTTCATGAATTTCTTCAATCAGGGGGAAGAAATGAGACGATCTGTGGTTCAAACATCTCACTTTGGTGTTATCGTCTCACTTTCACAGAGTTATCGTGCGTGAAGTTACCTAAATATGATGTTGTGATGCCTCACACACGGTCATTTTATCGAGTAATTGTAGATTCACATGTAACTATTATTCTGATAGACCGCAAGATTCAGAGGGAAGTCGTTTCATTTCGTCTTTCGTAGTTTGTTTGGTGTGAAGCATCTACATACGTGAGAAGATCTTGTTGATTTCTTGCATGTTACCCCCGAACGGATTTTCCGCAACAAGTCAGATTTACCTTGTGTGGTTTACTGCTCATCTACAAATTCCGCTGCGTACTGAAAACTTCAAAAGTTAGAGGAAATGTTCACTACATCAAAGTTTCGAATCTGCTAAAGGTGGTTGTCAGTTTGGGGAAAAGCTGATTCAGAAACTTCGCCAGAAAGAAGTGTATGGAGAAGCTGTTAAAGACATGCAGCATGAATTGGGGGGAAGTTAATCCAATTTATGCATATTACATCATTTGCCTACAATTGAAGAAAACGGTTCTCAAGTCAAGGTACCAGAAGAAGACAAAGAGCGTAAACTTTCATCATCCTCAGCACTTGAAGAGCTTATGAAGACCTTTCTTTATTTGTTTTCTATATTTGTAGTAAATGTTGTAAGTAATCCCTTATGTCAACCCATTGGGGGAAGATTGTTGGAATCGCTCCTAACTCGTAAATGGAACGACATTGATGGGATTACAATTTCTATCCTTGTTAGCTAAAACACATGGGCTTGTTTTGTCATATAGCCATAGTTGTAAGTGTTTAGCTATATATACCCCTCCATACTTCCATGGAGGGGTGAAACTCTTGTGTAAACTTTCACCCTTCATCAATAATAAACACACTAGTTTTCCCTTCTCTCTCTAGCTTCTCTCTCTAACTTGAAGATGGCTTTCTTCCATCTGCCAAGACCTCCCGATTCACCATATCACCCAAATATACGATCCTAACATCATGCTACTTCTTGGTTTGATCGACTTCCGAAAAATTTGACTCATACTTTAGAGGAAATGGTTTCTAAGTTTCTGGCAAAGTACTTTCCACCGTCGATGGTGACGAAATTGAAAAACGATATCAGTAATTTCCTACAATATCCCGACGAATCTTTGTTTGAAGCTTGGGAACGTTATAAGCTTGCAATTGATCAATGTCCGAATCATAACATGTTGCTTGTCACTCAAATTGATACATTTTATAATGGTTTGACGTTGAGACACCGTGACACAATCAATGCTGCTGCCGTGGAACTTTCATGAAAAGACGTCCCGAAGAATGTTACGATCTTATCGAAAACATGACCGCCCATCACAATTATTGGGATTCTACCGCTGAAAGGGGCTAGTTGTTGGGATATGAAAGTCAAAGTACTGAAGAAGTCAAAGTGCTGGAAATTCAAAGTACTGCTAAGTGAAAGTCAAAGTACTGTTGTCGAAGTCAAAGTACTTCAAAGCTAAAGAACTGCTATATTCGTTTATGGAAAGCTTTGTTATTCTAGAATATTCTTAGTTTAGATTACTTGTCGTACAAGATTACAAATTGTAAACCGACTAGGGTTATCCTTATGCCTATAAAAGGACCCCTAGATTGTCATTAGATAATACGTTTTTTTAGAGTTTTAGAGAAGTACGATATTAGAGTTTAGAGTTGTTGAAGAATCTATATAACAAGCAGGTTCAGAGTTATTAATAAAATCATTAAAGTTAAAGTTTCTTCTTAGCTTTATTGAAGTAAATTCCGCGTACTTAATAGAGTTTATTCAGTGTTTCATTGTTAGTGACTTAGGATTTATCTGAGGTCATTAAGCCCTTAACAAGCTATATAAGTTAGTTTGGTTAGAGTATATCGATCCAACAAGTGGTATCAGAGCTTGTGTGGAAACTCTGATTAAGAAGAGACCCTAATAACCGATTTAACAACAAACCTTAAAGATGTCGACTGAAGCTGCACCACCACCATCCATCACCTCACTCAGAATACCAATCATCAAGAAGGGAGAATATGATCTCTGGAGCATGAAGATGAGGCAGTACATTGCTTTTACAGACCATGCATTGTGGAATGTAATTTTCAATGGTAATGAAGTTGTGGAAGATCCTCCAGAAATTCCTGGACAACCTAAACCACCTAAGGCTGTCTTACCAGCAGCAACCATAAGAAATCAAGAGAAGGCTCTTAACATACTGCTATCTGCTATTCCTGATGGTCACCTACTCAAGTTCCATGATGCTAAGGATGCAAAGCAACTATGGGCTGCTCTCAAGACTAGATTTGGAGGTAATGATGCTTCCAAGAAGATGCACAGAAATCTGTTGAAACAACAGTTTGAAACTTTCACTGTTGGTGAAAGTGAAGGTCTTGATGCTGCATATGATAGATTCCAAAATCTCCTCAGCATGCTAGAATTATACAAGGCAGAGGTATCTGTTGAGGATGCCAATCTGAAGTTCTTAAGGAGTTTGCCATCAACATGGCATGTGATTGCTACAATGATCAGAGGACAACCTGGTTTGGACACTATGTACTTTGTTGATCTCTACAACCATCTGAAGGTGTATGAGCATGAGATGAATGGGCAAACTAGTTCTAAAACTCACAGTATTGCTTTTGTGTCTTCTGGAAAGAGAGGCAGTACTTCCACTAAAAGTACTGCTTATCCTACTCAAAGTACTGTTGCTTAAAGTACTGCATATCCTGCTCATTCGATCACAACCATGACCAACCCCACACCATCACCAACCAACACCCTCCATTCTGATGAAGTTGTGTGCTTATTCTTTGCACAACAAGCTACCCTACCTGTTACTTATGAAGAAGATCTGTCACAGATTGAAGAGGATGCTCTTGAAGAAATTGATATCAGGTGGCAAGTTGCTATGATCACTGCAAGAATCAAAAAGTTCATGAAGAAAACAGGAAGAGGCATCGACTTCAAACCAAAACAGGGTATCACTTTTGACAAATCCAAGATTGAATGCTTTAACTGTCAAAGGACTGGCCACTTTGCAAGGGAATGCAAGTTTGCTAAATATCAAGCAAACAGGATGACTGAGAAACCTAAGCTTGAACTTAAGGAAATTCCTATTACTGAAACAAAAGCATTGGTTGCTCAAGAGAATCTATCAGAGGTTGACTGGAGTGCTGAGTTTGATGATGAACCAATAACCTACTGTATGGCTGCAATGGAAGAATTTGATTGGAGCACAGCGTTTGATGAGGAACCTGGATTTGCTGCTATGGAATCTAGAGATGGTTATGGAAGCTTTGACTGGAGCATGGAGAGTGAAGATGAACCTGTTCTGCTTGCTATGGTAGCTACTTCACCAAGTTCACCCCTATCTCTGAGGTATGTTCTAAGTGTCATCACTTTTATCAAAAAGTTCTTAATGATTATGTGACTGAAAGAGATAACTATAGGAGGGCTAGGTTTGAGGTAGCTGGTTATCAAATAACCTTAGAGTCAATGGAAGCCAAAATAATAACATATGAAAATAATAAAATGGCTTGGGCTGAAAAGTATGAACAACAGGACTATCAATTAAAACTAAGTGAATGGAAGTTAGGCTGCAAGGTCTCTGAACTAGAAAAGATGACTAAGGAAAGGGATGAATTACTAGAAAAGTTTGCTGCTTGGGGACAATCTGGTCTTTCTCATGTTAGTTATGTTGAAGAACAGAGAAGAGCTTACATTAGAACTGGACTAGGTATTGGTATGGATTTCAGTAGCATAGAAGAGAACTCACCTAGTAATCAGGATGACCTTGATTTTGAGGATATAACAACTAGTGATGATGAACTCATTAACTATATAGACACATCTAGTAATGAGGAATTAATTAGTGAAACACCTCCTGAATATAAGAAATACAAAGGTTATCATGCTGTCCCTCATCCTACTGGTAGTTTTCAACCTCTTAGACCAGATGTTTCTCATTTTGGAGTAGACAATCTAGAGTTTAGGAAAAAGCTTAATGGTCAATCTAGGTCTGAAACCCCAAAAGAAACTGTTGAAAAACCTAAGGATAATGATGTTAAAAGTCAATCAGTACCTTCAACTCAAAGTACTGCTACATGTTCAACAATACCTTTAGGAAAACCTTTTCAAAATACTGCTAAACCTTTTTGGGATAATTTTGGTCAAAACAGTTTTAATCATTCACCTAGAAGACAGAATAGTTTTGGTCATAGACATAGAGGAAGCAATTTTGGGAGTTTGGGTCAAAAATTATGTTTTGTTTGTTACAGTCCTGATCATTTGATTAAGCACTGTGACTTTCACTCAGAATACCTAAGTAAATTCCCAAAGAACAAATCTGCCAACCAAAAACCAAGGGAGAATAAACCAGTCTGGAATCACTCCCATAGGGTCAACCATAGCAATTTTTCACAAAACCATAGGTACCCTCACCAGAGAAGACCTTTTTCTAAACCACAAGTACCTTCAAACACTTTCCAAGGTACTGTTAAGCCAAAAACAGTACTTTCTCAAAGTACTGCTCAGTTTTCACCAAATACCTTTTGGAATAGAAACCCTAGGAGATCTAATTACTATCAAACAAGAAGGCGTTTCAACTCAAACAAAGTAGATAGATCAAGGGACTCTACACCAGAGGTGTGAAGATCATTGTAAGTTCTTAGACGATGTCTAATATTATATCTAGGAACACATAATAACGAAAGCGGAATATTCAATAAGAATTAACGTTATAATGAACAAGGTTTTTCATTATCATAAACTAACTAAATAATAATAAAGATCAAAGACTTGATCTTTAACACTAACTAACTAAACCACTAAACCCTAGGCGTTTTCCCAATCGCTACGCCTAGGTTTCCACACACACACACCTTTAGACGTCTACATCTTGTACGTACGTGCTAAAACTAATGACCCTATGTCTCTTTATATACTAGAGACATCTAGGGTTTACAAGAGGAATCATAATATAATTAGGAAACAATACAATTAGGAAACTAAATATTCTTTTAAGCATATCTTCTAGAATCTTCCAAATCCTCCATCTTTTTGTAGTTTCCCTTCTTGTCACTTTTAGTCCTTCATGTTTCATTCTTCTTGTTTTGTATTATCAAATCTATAATAGACCCAACAAGAGGTTAAAACCAAATGGGTTAAGAAGGAAAATACTGATGGGGAACAAACAATACTTTCAACAAGTGAGAGTGAAACAGAGATTTTTGTTGATAATAATAAAGAAAACTTGAATGAAAAAGAGATTTTTATTGAAAAACAAACACAAGTTTTGGAACAACCAAAGATAATTGATCATGTGCTTAAAGACAGTGGAAATTACATACTTAAAGAATTTAAGTATGTAACTCCACAAGGGGAACACAAGTCAGTAATGGCTTGGGTTCCTAAAATTAACTAACTCTTTTATCTTTGTGCAGGGCAACCCAGAAGAGGAGCTTAAAGATCATTTAATTGTGGATAGTGGTTGCTCTGGAAGCATGACAGGAGACAAGGAGATTCTGTCAGATTTTAAGTCATATTGTGGAGGAAGAGTTGCATTTGGGAATGATGCTAGTGGAGGTAGAATTAGTGGGAAAGGAACCATCAAGGCAGGGAGCATAGATTTTGAGAACGTTAGATATGTGAAGGAGCTCAAGTTCAACCTGTTGTCAGTATCTCAGATCTGTGATAAGAAGTACCCTGTGCTATTCACTGACAAGGAATGTCTTATTCTTTCTCCTGAGTTCAAGCCTGTTGATGATAACTTGGTAATACTAAGAGTACCAATAACCAATGATGTGTACAGTCTTGATATGAGGACTCTTAGGTCTTCTGAAAGAGCAACATGTTTAGTACAAAAGCAACACTCGAAGAAGCACATCAGTGGCATAGAAGATTGGGCCATGTAAATTTCAAGAATATCAACAAATTGGTCAAAGGAAATTTAGTTAGAGGTTTACCCACCAAAACCTACAAGAATGATCACTCGTGTTTGGCGTGCAAGAAGGGTAAACAACATAAAGCTTCATGCAAAAAGCTTGAAGACAGAACCATTAGAGAACCTTTGGAGTTGCTACACATGGATCTATTTGGTCCTATTTCTGTTACAAGTCTAAACAAGAAAAAGTACTGATTGGTTGTAACAGATGATTACAGTAGATTTAGTTGGGTCTTTTTCTTGGGCTTTAAAGATGATACTTTTGATGCAATTCATGATCTAATCATAGCCCTTGAAAACCAGTTGAGACTCAAAGTAAGAGGAATTAGATGTGATAATGGGACTGAATTCAAGAACAAGCTTATGGATGAGTTTTGTGCAAAGAAAGGAATCAAGAGGGAGTTTAGTATTGCTAGAACTCTACAGCAGAATGGTGTTGCAGAAAGAAAGAACAAAACTTTGATTGAAGCAGCCTTTACAATGCTTGCAGATTCTCTATTACCTATTCAATTTTGGGCTGAAGCTGTAAGTACTGCTTGCTATGTGTTGAATAGAGTTTCAGTCACCAAACCTCAGATGAAGACACCTTATGAGTTGCTGATGGGTAACAAACCCAATATTCGATTTATGAAGCCTTTTGGATGCCCTCTAACAATTCTCAATACAATTGACAATATGGGAAAATTTGATGGCAAGTCAGAAGAAGGATACTTGATAAGGTTTTAAAAGGTACCATTTTGAGGGGTCGTTTAAGCCTTTATTTGATCACTTTTGTATCCGTTATTGCTTAATATCGTTCCTTTTCACTTTTTAGGTCTCTTGAAGGAAAAATGCTGGAATGGCACTTATTTGGACGAAAAAGTGCGAATATACAAAGAAAATGGCCAAAGTCAGAATCGAGACACTCAAAGCTGCTGAAAACAGAAGGCGACGGCGTCAGGTGTTAATTGCGACGCCGTCGGAGGATTTTTGTGACGATACAGAAGCCAAAAACCCTATTTTCAAGTGACGACGTCGGGCTTTAAAAGAGTAGGCCGTTGCTACTCAGACGGCCTAGATTTGATCCAGACGACGTCATAGACTGAAGGGGACGGCGTCACAACCATAAGGTGACGCCGTCACAAGCTGATCAAGTCACAACATGCGCGTGAAGTAGCTGATACTGTTTTGGCCATAACTTTTGCATACGAACTCGGATTTAGGTGATTCAAAAGCCCACGCGACCAGAACGAGAAAATCTACAGTCTGGTGAAAAAAAGTCATCGTGACACCGTCACTCTTTAGGTGTGACGCCGTCACCTTTTTCCGACAGAAAATCTACCTATAAATAGAACATTATAACTTCACTTTTTGTAGGCTCTAAACCCTAACTCCGATTCCAGGGTTTAGATAGGTGTTTTTCCAGTAACTTTGAAGGTTTCAAGCACTCCAAAAACATCTTGTAATGGTTTGTTGATTATATCTTAATCCATATATTCAATTTATCATTATGTCTATCCTATGTTTAATTGATTGTGTGTATGCTTGCATGTTCTCCATGTCCGGCTAATTTACTTGTGTGTTTACTTAGGGAGTATGAAACTTAATTATTGAATATTGATTGGTTGTTTCTTATCTTAGTTGATTAATGATCTAGTAATGCGATAGGTCATTCGTTGTGTACTTAATGCTTGATTCATCTTTGTGAACCTTAGAATATAATTACCTGAGTAGTTGTAAGCTAAACCATCCAAAGAGTACCTTAGAGTAAGAGTTTATTATCCCTAGTGGGTTTTGTAGACGAGACCCTTTGGTAAGTTCAAAGAGTTAGGGAGAAACGCATACCCTACAACTTTAGACACACAACGCAACTAAGAATAAGACGTGACAACTCAACCATCAATAGGAGATAATTAAGGAGTAGTAAAACCTAAGTAAACACATCTTTAAACTATCATACGAGCACACAAAAATAAACATAGACTATCCTTAGCTTAGTTAATTAGATAAGTAGCGTAATCGGTAGAAATACCAACCCCCAAATCCAAACCCCGAGATTCGCACCTTTCCATTTCATAAAATATAAAAATACAAAAATAATCATCCCTCACCTTTAGACTTAAATCGACATACACTTCAGCCTAACGACACTATTCCCCTAGAGAACGATATCAATACCCGTGGCTTACCCTAATTACTACACTACAACGATTAGGTTCACTGCCTAGGGTGTTATAAAACTTGCTCGAAGAAAAGGAAGCTCCTTTGACCCCGAACGCGCTGCGTAAGCGTATCAATACTTATTGGGGTACTGCACCAACAGCAAAGGATTTAGAGTGTACAATAGAGTCACCAAGAAGGTTCAAGATTGTCTTCATGTTGAATTTTTAGAAGATCAAGAAAATCAGAAGGGTAAAGGTTCTGATTGGATGTTTGATCTTGAGGTTTTGACTCATTCTATGAAATATGTACCTGTTAGAGAAGAAAATCAACATGTACACAACGGAGAAGATTTACAGTATGTTGTTCATGGAGTCCATATTAGACCTATTGATGTTCCTGATGAAGAACCTATAACTTTTGAGAAGGAGAAAAGTACTGATGAGCCAAAAACTACATTATCTGCTGAAGATCAAGCTATCAATATGAGCTTAATAGGATGATTTTTCAAGATGTCATAGCATAATCTTATGATGATGATCAAAGAAGAGCTTATGAAGAAGAAAAGAAAAAGAACAAGACTGCAGAGTTCCCTCACAGTACTTTGGGTGACAGTACTTTCGATCAAAGTACTGCTGCACCTGATGACAGTACTTTGGATGATCCTACCATGCCTGGCTTAGAAGATACTGATGATGAGTATGATGATGAAGGTATTTTCTCAAATTCCAATGAAGGTGCTGATTTCACAAATCTGGATGATAATGTTGAAGTTCCACAGACCCCAATCTTAAGAGTTCATAAGAATCATCCTACTGATCAAATCATTGGACCTTCTAACTCTGGAGTGCTTACAAGACACAAAGCTAAGGGTTTTTCTAAACCTCACAATTCTTTACTTAGCTTTGTCTATAAACAGAACAGGCTGAATCATAAGGATCACCAAACATGCCTGTTTACTTTCTTTATCTCTCAAGAAGAACCCAAGAATATTTCTCAAGCATTAACTAAAGAAAATTAGGTTGAAGCTATGCAAGAAGAACTTCTTCAATTCAAACTTCAAGAAGTTTGGGTACTGTGTGATCTACCAAATGGAAAGAAAGTCATTGGTACAAGATGGGTGTTCAGAGTCAAGAGAGATGAAAGAGGGAATGTCATCAAGAACAAGGCAAGGTTAGTTGCACAAGGATATAGACAAGAAGAAGGAGTAGATTATGATGAAGTATTTGCTCCTGTAGCAAGGATTGAAGCCATTCGAATCTTCCTTGATTTTGCATCATTTATGGGATTTCAGGTTTATCAAATGGATGTCAAGAGTGCCTTTCTTTATGGTACTATTACAGAGGAGGTTTATGTCAAACAACCTCCTGGTTTTGAAGATCCTGCACATCCAAACAAAGTTTACAAAGTTGTTAAAGCTCTTTATGGCTTACATCAAGCACCTAGAGCTTGGTATGAACGGCTCTCTACTTTCTTATTGCAACATGGTTATAGGAGGGGAGCTATTGACAAAACTTTGTTCATCAAGAGAGATAAGAAGGATATCATGCTGGTACAAGTTTATGTAGAAGATATCATCTTTGGAGCTACCAAACAGTCCATGGTGAAGGAATTTGAACATCTGATGCAACATGAATTTCAAATGAGTTCAATGGGTGAGTTAACTTTCTTTTTGGGACTTCAAGTTAAACAGTCAAAGGAGGGAATTTTTATAAGTCAAGACAAGTATGTATCTGACATACTTAAGAAGTTTAACTTTGATGCTATGAAGCCAGTCACTACACCTATCAAGTCTATCAACTCATTGGGAAAGGATGAAGATGGTCAACCTGTTGAAGTCAAACTGTACAGATCTATGATTGGCTGTCTTATGTACTTAACTGCATCTAGGCCTGATATCATGTTTGCTGTTTGTTTATGTGCAAGATATCAAGTCTCACCTAAGGTCTCCTATATGAATGCAGTGAAGAGAATTTTTAGTTATTTGAAACAACAACCTAAGTTGGGGTTGTGGTATCCCAAGGATTCACCTTTTCACTTGGAAGCCTTTTCAGATAGTGATTATGCAGGTGATAACTATGATAGAAGATCAACCACTGGAGGATGCCAATATCTTGGAAGAAGATTAGTCTCATGGCAATGTAAGAAACATACAATTGTAGCAACATCATCCACTGAAGCAGAATATGTGGCTACTGCAAGCTGTTGTGGACAAGTTTTGTGGATGCAGAATCAACTCTTGGATTATGGGTTCAACTTCAAGAATACTCCTATGAACATTGATAATGAGAGTACAATTTGCATTGTGAAGAATCCAGTTTATCACTCCAAGACCAAGCACATTCAGATTCGGCATCACTTCATCAGAGATTGTTATGAGCATAGGCTCATTAATGTTGTCAAGGTACACACGGATGATAATGTAGCTGATTTACTCACCAAAGGATTTGATGTTTCAAGATTCAATCACTTGGTGGTGAGCATTGGAATGATTAATTACTGAGCTACATTTGAGGGGAGGACTGATTAGTATGTTAGACAGTCCTGTGCATTGCTTGAGGGGAGGCATATCAATGCATATTTGAAGTTTTTGCCAGTATGAAGAAGAGAATGGGAAAGTACTGCTTTTTGGTTATATGAAAGTATTGCTTTGAAAGTACTGCTTTGGAAAGTACTGCACACGTGGAAAGAACTGCTTGTCTTATTAACGTACTGTTCCAACGGTAATATTGAGGGGTAAAACACACTAACGGTAACTTTGTTATTATGGGATGTGATTTTTCAAATCTCACCTATAAATAACTACTTTCCAATTTTCCCTCTCATCTTTATTCATAACAATCTTTTCCATATTTCTCTCTCTATCACAATTATCTATTCATCGAATCAATCATTTTTACAATCATCAATGGTGAACCGTAACACCGTTTCTAAACACAACATGGTGGCGAATTTGGATAAGACTGAAGCTAATGTCGCATTCTATGACATTATTGATTTTCTCACAGGGTCTCCGATTAGTTATGCACTTTTAGTGGAACCAGATATAATTGAGCCATGGATTCAACAGTTTTGGGCAACTGCTAGGACTCACATGGAGAATGATGATTCGTATATACAAGCTAAGGTTGCTGGAAGGACTGTGAAAATTACTGAAGCATCAATTCGCTAGGATTTATTATTTGATGATGAAGAAGGAGCTGTTCGTTTTGATAAACAACTGATTTGGGATACATTCAGAGACATTGGGTATGAAGGGTCCTTAACTGAACAAACTTTCAAGAAACCCTTATTTAGTCCACAATGGAAGTACTTGGTTCATGTATTGCTTCATTGTATTAGTACTAAAAGTACTTCATGGGAGCAATTTGGTTCGAATATAGCTTCTGCTTTAGTAGGATTGGCTACAGGCTAATTTTGGATGGAATGCTATCTCACATCTCTCATGGATCGCGCTGGTTGACGTATCCAAGATTTATTCAAGTCTTCTTGAATAAACAACTTGCTGATGTACCAAAGCCTTCAAGCCTCTTACCTTTTCCTAAGGCTAAAGATGTTGCAGAAAAGAAGTCAAAGATTGTTACATTTGAAGTTGTAAATGCAGAAGATGGAAATTATCTTATGTTCCATAGAGAAGATGAAAGCTTTAGAGTATTTAACCCATTATGGGACATACTGCACTTGATAAATAGAGTAGACCTGTTTCATCTATATCAACTAGTACAAGAGTATTTTGAACATATTCCATCAGAAGGAATTGGTTTAGTATTTCTTGGAGACCTCACAACTATCTTTGAAAATGAGGAGACAAGTACTGATGCTATATGGAATAATCAAGAAATATGGGAAATTAATTGCTGGAGATATTTTGATAAATCTGGAGTGCATGTTTTGGAGCTAGAAGATGGAACAATGATCCATATGTTAGTAGAAAGAAGATATCCTCTCACATCAGATCTTATGAGAAGAATGTTAGATCATGGAATGGAAGTGGAAGAGGAGAATGAAACAGCACTGATGGTCATCGAATTGTTTATCAGATGGACAACAATGGCTGATGATGAAGCATAAATACTGGTGTGATTTATAATTGTATAAAATCTTTTGAAAAGTAAGTACTTTATTCAAAGTACTGCTGGACAAACAGTACTTTATCCAAAGTACTGCTTGCAGCATAAACCAGTAAATATTTTTTGAAAGAGAAACTTTTGTTAAGTAAAGAATATTTTGAAATAAAAGTTAACAGCAACAATGGTTTTTGAGATGGTTATAACAGTAGGTTATCAGTTCACCATGTTTACAAAAGAACTGGCTAATCCATGAGCAAACGGCTCTGGTAAAGATATCTCAAATCCGCTATATAGTTGACAACTTGCTAATAAGTTGTATGGTAATCAACTCACCATATCAGCAAATGTGAAGAGTTGGCTAGCCCCCAAGAAAATGGCTTGTGGTAAAGGTTGTGGAAAAACCATTTATATGGTAATTAGTTCACCATGGTAGTAAGAACTAACTATTCCAAAAAGGGTACAGCTTTTGGTAAAGACAAATCAAATCTGTTGATAGCTGATGATTTGCTAAAAATTATATGGTTATCAATGTACCATGGTCTTACACACCTAAATATTGGGCTACTCCAGAGTTAATGGCTTTGGTAAAGAGACATCAAAATCCATTAAAATTTCAATGATTCACCTCTCACAGGAGTTTATACACCTGAAAGTGATGAGAATAGACTGAAACTTACTGAACTGATGTACAATTTGCCATATGTTACTGAGTTGCTGAAAAGATATGTTGCTGATAAAGGTTGCTGTAAAGAATGTTATTGAAAGAATAAAGGTTACTTTGATGATGACAATTCAAGCACAGTTAATACAAAGACAAATCTGAAGATAAAGATACTTGATAAAGACACAATCTTTCCAAGAGGCTAACAGAAGTTAATGATAAAGATACAAAGGAAACTTGAAGTCAAGCAAGTAGAATTCAAGTTAGGGGAGGATTGTTGGGATATGAAAGTCAAAGTACTGAAGAAGTCAAAGTGCTGGAAATTCAAAGTACTGCTAAGTGAAAGTCAAAGTACTGCTATCGAAGTCAAAGTACTACAAAGCTAAAGAACTGCTATATTCGTTTATGGAAAGCTTTGTTATTCTATAATATTCTTAGTTTAGATTACTTGTCGTACAAGATTACAAATTGTAAACCGACTAGGGTTATCCTTAAGCCTATAAAAGGACCCCTAGATTGGCATTAGATAATACGTGTTTTTAGAGTTTTAGAGAAGTACGATATTAGAGTTTAGAGTTGTTGAAGAATCTGTATAACAAGTAGGTTCAGAGTTATTAATAAAATCGTTAAAGTTAAAGTGAATTCTTCTTAGCTTTGTTGAAGTAAATTCCGCGTACTTAATAGAGTTTATTCAGTGTTTCATTGTTAGTGACTTAGGATTTATCCGAGGTCATTAAGCCCTTAACAAGCTATATAAGTTAGTTTGGTTAGAGTATATCGATCCAACACTAGTCATCTCGATCAAATACGTCTTCTTCTCTCGAAATAGACGCTCTGCACAAAAAGATTGACGATATCTAAAGGATAACACAAATGAATAATCAAAATCAACATCAACAAGTGAAAGCGGTACAACCGACTTGTGAGACTTGCGGAGGTCCACATTCTTATTTCGAGTGCCCAGCCGTCGGTGGCTACGCTTAGGAGAATGTTTATGCTGCTACGGGAAACTACAATCAACCGCAAGGAGATCGAAATCTTCTTAGCTACCGTTCAAACAATTATCTCGGACCTCCCGGTTTCAACCAACCTCAACACCAAAACCAAAATCAAAATCGTTTCAATGGTAACCACAATTTTAATCAAAACCGAAGAGCTAATTTCAATCATGGTAATCAACATTACCAAGCTCCTCCACCTCAAGTTTACCAACAACCTTCTCATCCTCAACAACCTTATCAACCACCTCATTCAGATCTTACGAACTACATCAAGAACACAGATAACAAGATTAAAGCAATGCAGAATTAGATCTACAGTATGAGGGTTGAATTTAAGAAGGAAACTGATACTACTTTGAGCAAGCAAACAAACGAATTGAAAAATATGATGAGCAGTTTCATGCAGATGAATATGTCCTCGAGTTCCGGTACTCTTCCGAGTAACACGATTCCTAACCCAAGAGGTGACATGAAAGCGATTACCACCCGAAGTGGTGTAGCTTACGATGGACCCACGGTTCCTACCACTTCTTCTTCTTCCTCTAGTGTGGTAGACCGTGAGACCGGGGTGACAAAGGACCTGGTGCTTCCTACTAATAAGGGAAGTACTGTGAATGTCCAACCCACGGTTGTCCCGACTTCTGAGTCCGAAGATGCTCCCGTTTATGTGAAGAAATCTAATCCAAAACCGTCTATCCCATATCCGTCTCGTCTTAAAGATCAAACTCTTCGAGAAAAGTCTAATCATCAAATGGAAACATTTTTCCAAATCTTCAAAGACTTGAATGTGGAAATCAGTTTTGCGGATGCCCTTCTCTTGATGCCCGAACTTGCTTCTACGATTAAGGGATTTCTTACGAACAAGGAAAAACTTTATGAGCTTGCTACAACATCTCTAAATGATAATTGTTTGGCGGTTATCCTAAAGAAACTTCCTGAAAAGTTAGGTGACCCCGGAAAGTTTCTCATTCCGTGTGATTTTCAATTGTTCAATGCTCCGCCTTGGCCGATCTTGGCAGGAGTATCAATTTGATGCCAAAATCGATTTACGAGAAGCTTTCGTTGCCCCCACTTTCAGCAACGTGTATGACTCTCGAGCTAGCCGATCGTTCTACGACTCGGTGTAGCCGAGGATGTCTTTGTCAAAGTGGGGCAGTTCTATTTTCCCGCAGATTTTGTTGTAGTGGATTTCGATGCCGACCCTCGAGTACCCCTCATTCTCGGGAGGTGTTTCTTGAGGACCGGTTATGCCTTAATTGATGTGTTCGAAGGAGAGAATACGTTGAGAGTTAACAAAGAAGCCGTAACGTTCAACATTAATCAAACAACGAGGTACTCCTCAAATTTCGACGATGCTTCCATCAATCGAATCGACGTTATTGATGTTTCTTGTGAGGAGTATGCTCAAGAGGTTCTCGGTTTTGCTAACAACTCAAAAGTTGGCAATTATTCCCATTCTACTTCTTCTGATTCACCTTCTTCTCTAAATTCTGAACAACCTTCTAAACCAATCATTGCCGACTCTTCCTCCTCTCTTACTCCGTTTGAGGGAGGTGACTTCTTTTTGGAAGAGATCGATGAGTTTCTTGCTAATGATGAGTCGATTCCACCGGGAATTGATGATGGAGTTTATTATTCGGAGGGAGATATCCTTTATCTTGAACAATTGTTAAATGAAGATCCATCACCGTCACTCCCTCCGAAAGAAATCACGATTGAAGAAATCAAAGAAGTACAAATGTCTAATGAAAATCCTCCGGAGCCCGAGCTCAAGGATTTACCTCCTCATCTTGAATACGCTTTTCTTGAAGAACCAAACAAGTTTCTCGTCATCATTGCTAAGAATTTGAAAGATGAGGATAAAAAAGAACTTTTGGCCGTCCTTAAAAAGCATAAAAGTGCCATCGCTTGGCAGATTTCTGACATTAAAGGCATAAACCCACGTTTCTGTACTCAAAAGATTTTAATGGAAGATGATTATAAGCCCGTCATACAACAACAACGTAGGGTTAACCCTAAAATCCATGATGTCATCAAAAAGGAAGTTCTAAAACTCCTTGACGCCGGAGTTATCTACCCGATCTCAGATAGCTCATGGGTTAGCCCTATCCATTGTGTCCCGAATAAAGGCGGAATGACCGTAGTAATGAATGACGATAATGAGTTGATTTCCACACGCCTCGTCACCGGATGGAGGGTGTGCATTGATTACCGAAAATTGAATGATGCTACAAGGAAAGACCATTTCCCGCTACCTTTTATGGATCAAATGCTCGAACATCTAGCGGGGAATGAGTTCTATTGCTTTCTCGATGGTTTCTCCGATTACTTCCAAATTCCGATTGACCCGCAAGATCAAGAGAAGACAACTTTCACTTACCCTTATGGAACGTTTGCTTACCGACGAATGCCATTTGGCTTATGCAATGCTCCTGGAACGTTCCAAAGGTGCATGATGGCTATTTTCCACGACATGATCAAGAAGACAATGTAGGTTTTTATGGATGATTTCTTGGTTTATGGAGATTGTTTCACTTCTTGCCTCTCTAATCTAGACGACATGCTTAAACGGTGTGAAGACACCAATTTGGTCTTGAATTGGGAGAAGTGCCACTTCATGGATCGAGAGGGCATTGTCCTCGGCCATAAGATTTCAAAATCTGGGATTGAGGTCGTCCGAGCTAAAGTCGAAGTCATAGCTAAACTCCCTCATCCCACTACCGTCAATGGTATTCAGAGTTTTTTGGGTCATGCCGGTTTCTATCGCCGTTTCATTCAAGATTTCTCTAAGATAGCCCGCCCTCTGACCCATCTCCTTGAAAAGGATGCTCCGTTTATTTTCACTAATGAATGCGTTGAAGCCTTTAATATTCTCAAAAAGAAATTAATCGAGGCTCCGATCTTAGTTGCCCCCGACTAGGATTTCCCTTTGAGCTTATGTGTGATGCAAGTGATTACGCAATTGGGGCAGTCTTGGGGAAACGTAAATCGAAACATTTTTAGCCCATACACTATGCGAGTAAGACATTGTCTGA
Source organism: Chrysanthemum seticuspe (assembly GCA_019973895.1). Taxonomy (NCBI): domain Eukaryota; kingdom Viridiplantae; phylum Streptophyta; class Magnoliopsida; order Asterales; family Asteraceae; genus Chrysanthemum; species Chrysanthemum seticuspe. The sequence goes on from BPTQ01000008.1 coordinate 190,990,091, forward strand.
GGCCCAACATAATTACACAACTACTGAAAAGGAATTATTGGTCGTCGTATATGCTTTCGAGAAATTTAGACCCTACCTTGTCTTATCGAAGACCATAGTGTATACCGACCATTCTGCCCTTAAGTACCTTTTAACAAAGCAAGATGCTAAGCCCCGATTACTTCGGTGGGTTCTCCTCCTTCAGGAATTTAATGTTACTATTCTTGACAAAAAAAGGAGCGGAGAACCTTGCTGCTGACCACCTTTCTAGACTTGAGAATCCCCATCAAAGTGTGCTCGAGAAAAAGGAGATCACGGAAACATTTCCTCTCGAGACAGTTGGGATGATTGCTAAGAAAGACCCTAATACCCCATGGTTTGCCGACTTTGCAAATTACCATGCGGGGAACTTCATCGTGAAAGGGATGTCGTCCCAACAAAAGAATTTTTTTTTAAAGATGTTAAGCATTATTTCTGGGACGACCCCTACTTGTTTAAGATTTGTGCGGATCAAGTAATCCGGCGGTGTGTTCATGGCCAAGAGGCCCTTGATATTCTTAATGCTTGCCATAACGGACCCACCGGAGGCCATCATGGTGCAAGCTACACCACTAAAAAGGTTTTTTATTCCGGGTTTTATTGGCCTACCATATATCGAGACACCCATGATTTGGTTAAGTCATGTGACTCATGCCAACGTCAAGGGAAAATTTCGCAAAAAGACGAAATGCCGCAAAATGCTATTCAAGTTTGTGAGATCTTCGACGTCTGGGGCATCGATTTTATGGGGCCATTTCCATCATCTAAGGGTAATAAGTACATCCTCGTGGCCGTCGACTACTTGTCCAAATGGGTTGAAGCAAAGGCGCTACCCACCAAAGACGAAATGTCGCAAAATGCTATTCAAGTCTGTGAGATCTTCGACGTCTGGGGCATCGATTTTATGGGGCCATTTCCATCATCTAAGGGTAATAAGTACATCCTCAAGGCCGTCGACTACTTGTCCAAATGGTTTGAAGCAAAGGCGCTACCCACCAATGATGCCCGAGTGGTTGTTAAGTTTTTAAAGAACTTGTTTTCCCGATTCGGAGCACCTCGTGCTATCATCAGTGATCTCGGTACCCATTTTTGTAATGAACAATTTGCTAAGGTTATGGCTAAATACGGGGTTACTCACCGTCTTTCTACCGCGTATCACCCGCAGACGAGCAGACAAGTTGAGGTCTCCAATCGTGGTTTGAAAAGGATTTTAGAGAGAACCGTAGGAGAAAATCGAGCTTCATGGGCCGATAAGTTAGATGATGCATTATGGGCTTTCCGCACTACATACAAGACACCCATCGGGTGCACCCCATTTAAGTTGGTGTATGGCAAAGCTTGCCATTTGCCCATCGAGCTCGAGCATAAGGCATATTGGGCCTTGAAACATATGAACTTTGACCTTAAGACCGCGGGTGATCACCGGAAAGTTCAAATGAATGAATTAAATGAACTTCGGGATCAGGCCTACGAGAATTCTTTGATTTAAAAAGAGAAGACTAAGAGGATTCATGATGCTAAAATCAAAAACCGCGTCTTCAACGTTGGTGATCAAGTTCTCCTCTTTAATTCTCGTTTGAAGATATTCTCGGGCAAACTCAAAACCCGTTGGTCCGGACCATTCACCGTAGCTCAAGTTTTCCCATATGGAACTTTAGAGCTATCTCAGCCCGATGGCCTAAATTTTAAGGTGAATGGTCATCGTGTTAAGCATTACTTTGGAGGGGACATCACGTCTATGGTTGTCCCGGATCTCCAAACTTTCCCCAAGCACAATTGAATTCGAGGATCGAGTCAGGCTAGCGACTCGGTGATAAAAAACAGTAGCGCTTCGTGGGAGGCACCCCATGCTTATCTCTATCTTCTTTATATTTTCTAATAAGTGACATGAAGGGGTTAGCCTCTTCGATTTCTCATGTGTGGTTGTTTGTGATGTTTTGTCTAGGATTTTCCCGATATGAAGACTCTCGTGCTCAAAGTTTGTTTTTTCTCCACTCGAATTTCATGATCGTTGCTGATGGAGATCCGATATCCAAAATCTTATCGACTAACGTTTATCTTCTAGCATACTTAAAAAACGGCTTTTAGATTTTCGTTGATACCCTTACCTTTAAACATTGAGGACAATGTTTCGGTTTAGTCTGGGGTGGGTAATCTTCGATTTGATTTGACCGCACTTGCTTATTTTTTGTCGTATACTCTTGCAACCCCGTTTTTCCTTAGAAAATTAAAAAATTGTGCAAAAATGAGAAAATTTAAAAATTTTTGTAAGCTTTTGCTAGTTTTATGATTAAAAAGTCTTTGCGAGTTTCTTAGAAGTTACTTTAAATATGCGTTTTCTTGAAAAAACCTTTGCTAATTGCTTAGACAAGAGGCTATAAAATGCGATTCAACTCAAAAGGCCAAGAATTTGCAAGTCTCCCTAAGTGATTTTAAATATGCGAAGCTTAAACAAGAATTTGCTAGTTTCTAATAAGTGACTTTAAAAATATGAGACTTGAGATTATTTGACAAAGCATTTGCTAAGTTAATATATGTTTTGACACCTTGTTGACTTTCCGCTGGTGAGAGTAGGAATAGAATTCTGACTTGACCGGGCGTGTTGAGCCCTAACTTGTTCCCTTAACCATAGATAATTTAATTATCGGCTAAGCATCCGTGAATCTCATTATTTGGGATTTTAAATTTGCGGAGATCGAGGAATGATAGAGTTACTTTTGAGTTTAGATGCTAAGCGTGGAGTAGATGGTTCTCTTTAGAGCCCATCGAAGGTACTTATGGCTTTTTGTTCCCACAAAATTGTCTCACCCCATATCTGTGAATAAATAATTAGAGATGTTGAGTTTTTGGCGATAGTTAGTTCTTTATCTTCTTAAAAGAATCTTTGTTTTAAAAATTGGGTACACATCAAGGATCCGTAATAAATAAAGTAATAAGTAATAAATAAAGTTATGAGCTGCGGTTCGATATCGGACCCTTGGATCCTTATTTCGAAAGTAGGCATTTAGGTCTTGGCTACCCTGTTACGCCGGCCCTTGGAGCTCTAGCCGGGATTGGGTGAGGTCTTGGTTTAACACACTGGGATCCTCATTTCATGAAGCCTAGAGTCTTGGAATTCTCCATCGTAACGGCCCTTGGATCCTTTATTCTGAAACGTGTAAGGTCTTGGAATTACCCCGTGAAGCTCCGTAGTTCATAGCTCATATAAGTAAAATTATAAGTGCAAAAAAAATATGGAATGAAAAAAAAAATTGATGAAAAGGTCAAAAATATAAGTGAATAAAATTTCCTTGATGTGAACCTCATTTTTAAGACAATGGTTCTTGAGAGAAGATGGATAACTAATTAGCGACTTAGCTTCATAACTTTATCGGAATAAAAATTATCAAAACGAGAAACTTGAAGAAATTCATTTCTCACCAAAAATAAAATAAATAGAGGAAAAATAGGAAAATGGGAACAAAAGGTAATTACACAAGTAACTTCCATGGGTAGTGTTAGCATCTAAAGTCATATGTAACAATGATTTCGATTTTACGCTTAGTTTGGGGACTTGTGAAAAATCAGGGACGATGTATTCTATCCGTATGGTCACTCCTCGCTGAGTTGTGTTTCCTACTCCGTGATCCTAAAATGTCGTTTGAAAAATTTTGGAGTTATTGATCGACATGAAAGTTCAACAAACCGTCACTAATAATATAAGTGCTTAAACGTAATATCTATATGTGAAATAAAAGGTAAACGGGGCGTTTTTAGAATTAAGGGTTTCTTAATCTCTTTTGAGGAATCTTTACTACTTTTCAAAGGTTTAGTAGAAAGAGATTGAAATCCTTGGTTTTAGAAGCGTGAGTTGATTGCATTGCGTGAGGACACGACAATCGTCTAGTCTGGGGTATTTTGGTATGTGCTAAAACACATACCTTTTCTTTACCAAATCAGGACCAAAATAACCAAGAAAGAGCCGTTTATTCCTAATATTTGCTGGTTTTTTGAGTTTATGCATGTGCAGGTACGGATATGACAAAACACGAAAAAAAAAAGACAAATCAGACAAAACCCCGAGCACGAGAAGGAAAAGAGTGCAAAAGCTGAGCCGGAAGATCAGAAATGAGCAATTGTGAAGATTTGGATGTTGAAAGGATGATTTATGAAAGATTTGATCAACTTTAAATAATTTTCAGAATTAGTCCTCCAACTTTCAGAATTTGTCAGATTTTTCCCCTAGAGTTTCAAGTTTGGCAAAAATGGTCCTTGGTTTATTTGGAAATGTCAAGAGTAGCCCTTGGATTACTCTTTAGAAATTACACAATTGGTCCCTTGAATTTCAGAACTTACAAGATTAGTCCCTATGTTAATTTTCAGATTGCACATTAAGTCCAAATCAAATACCAACTGTGGAAAACTAGAAGGGGGGGTTGAATAGTTTTACCAATTAAAACTTGTTTTAAACTATTTATATCGACTTATGTCAATCTATTTAGATGTGTGTTGGATGTTGATAAATAAACATATAGAAATATAAATATGTAATGAAAAGATAAAGAGTAAGAGGCACAAAACCACAACGCGAGTATTTATAGTGGTTCGGCTACAAGGACACCTTCCTTGCCCTACTGCAGTCCCCGAGTCACCTACTCGAGAGTTCGTAATCACTACACAACACCGACTCCTTATGGTGGAGAAACCTTCACAACGTTGCCTACACTTTATCCGGTACAACGCAAGATATCGGGTCCTTTTCACCAAGGAGAACCAATCCTATCACAACGTCGCCTACCCTTTATCCGGTACTAGGCTAGATACCGAATTCCATTACAATGGAGGAACTACTACCCAACACTACACCAATCACCTAAACCCAAAGGAAATCTACTCCTTATAATATCAATAAGGATAACAATATCCTTTGACCCAATACTAATCTATCTTGTACATCGAATCACACCATATCGAGTGTACATCTTAGGCACCTTTCACTAATGCCTTTGACTAGATCTTCAAGACACTCTTCACTAATGTCTTGTGACTTGACTTCTAGGCACCCTTCACTAATGCCTACAATACGGACGATCGACACCCTTCACTAATGTCTTCGTCTTGACACTTGAGACATCTTTCACTAATGTCTTCAACACTACACTTCTTAGAGAAAGAACCATCAACAAGATAACTTCAGTAGTCTTGATGATGAGGAAGCATGGCAACTCATGGACTTGAGCTTGCTTGACTTCAAATGTGGTGATCTCGCCTTTAAGAGGAACCTAGAGAATCACACAAAAACAAAACTACATACATAGATCACTTGGATCTGGGGTTAGAGAGTTTTTAACTCAAGGAGAAAGTATGTGAGAAAGGGGTGAGAAAAAATAAAGAAATGGCTCACTGTTTATAGAGATAAAATATCTACTGTTCCACGGATCCCATGGATCCCTCCCTTAAGGGATCCGTCTAGTGTAAAACTAGGGATCCGTGGGACGCTCCTCTTTGCCCATGGGTATTTTGGTTATCGGTCATGGGTTATGGGTTGATCCATGGGTATTTCATTAGATACAATGTACCTAATAGATGCAATGCATCTAGTCAAATGGGTATGGGTCAATACCATGGTTTATGGATATGCTCCATGGGTTGTAGTTTTTACCCATTTATAATACATACTAGTTATGTATATATTTGCCCAATATGTAAACACTAGTTGTTGTACATATGTATTACTAAATCATAAAATCACTTATACTTGTTTTAATGTTTTATGTGAAAATGTAAGTGTGTTAGAAAACTATTGGCTCAAACCATTTACGTATTTTATTTGTTTCGTTAAAATGATTTTACGTTTGTTATCGACAAAACATTAGAAGATCGTAAAATATAAATAAACATTTTTACGGCTTATTTGTATTAACAATCTCCTCCTTTTTGTTGATGACAAAACATAAATTTATTTTAAGGAAAAGCTAATATTCGTAAAAGTTTGAATTTGTAGTTTTTACTTTCTTCTCCCCCTTTTTGTCGAAACAAAAAGAGCTTCGGAAAGGAACTAACACATTGTTTTATGAAAAGCATGTGAAAATAAATAAATAAATAACAATAAAAAAATTGGAGAGCAAGTAGCGGGAAAAGATCTTGTCTTAACTCCCCCTTGACGAGTCCTTCTCTATGTGAGGGCGTCAAGTAAAGAAAAATAATACTAAGCTAGTTCATTTGCAACTAAGTTTGCAAAAGATTTCGTCTATGTGACGAATACGCTCCCCCTAGAACTTTGCAAAGGGACGTCATGAAATGTAATCCTAATATTGCAAGTGTTTTTGCAATGTATTGCTTTCACACAAAGCTCCCCTAGCTTTAGGGTATCAAAGTCTTCATGTGTAAATTAAATAACTACAAAACAAAGGTTAGAAACCAAGTATAATGCATAATTTCCTGCAAATATGATCCAAGTTAGTAAAAAAATAGTTTTATGTTGCACGGATCCCACGGTTCCCTCCTTTGGGGGATCCGTCTAGGCAAATATCAAGGATCCGTCTGGCTGATGACTAAATTCAGCAATGGTGATATAACAAATAATGTTAACATCAAAGTGAGATATGTATTATACAACATAATCATATACTTAAAAATATAGCAAGTATCATGTAATGTCATTTAATAAAACTAGAGGTATGATATACATGACTCTAAAAAATAAGAAAATGAATGGTACATGACTTGGAATTACTAGATTTATCTAAGTAACGCTTGATACTAGGACACCACTAAAATCCTCTAGCTCAAGTTTGTTTAGGTTTAATCTCGTCGAAACGTTCGAGGAGGTGATAGAACATGAAACGTTGATCTTCCCGTACTTCATGTATCAAACTTTCAACATGTTGACAATGATAACAATCTTTGTCATGGCTAGGTAGTGGTGGTGGAAGAAAAGAAATTGCCTGATGCGAAGGATCAAGTGAAGCGGGTTGGGGAGCCTCAAACGACGGAGGGATTGGTGGAGGCGCATTTGAAGATGGCTCGACCAAGAATGATGGTGGTGGTAGAGAAGTGTCAACTTCCATTTGGTCGGGTGGTTGACTTTGATAATTACTCATAATCCAAATGGGATTATTTGATGGTGACGGCGAAAAGGAAGCCGGAGCTAGTGTTGACTCAACACCTTGATTTTGTACCATTATTCCTCCTAATGAGGAGAATGCTGCCGGTGGAGGAGGATGAGACGGCCTAGGAGGCAAATCCTCTAGATTGTAGAGGTGTGGTGATGCGAGTGGAGTTGTGAATGAAATAGCTCTAGGCACCAATGGTGATGGTTTAGTGGAAATGGGATTGTTTGGTTTAGGAGGTATGGTAGTGTTTGGCATAGGTAGTTTTGTGGGAACTATCCTTTTAGGGATTGGTTTGATTGGTAGAGGAGACATCCTTGCATTTGTGGATTTGACCGGAGATGATTCGGTTGAAGAGATTTCATGTACAACACGAGCAATTTTCTTAGGTGGTTCTTTGGTGGATAAGTTACCACTTGGGGCTTTCCTCATGATGAGATTATTTCAAGAGGTTTGTAAAGATTTCTAAGTGCTGAAAATGAGGATGAAGATGATGACTTTAGGAGTCCTAACAAAGTGGTTTATAAAGCAAGGGATTTGGCAAGTGCATTCAAGACTTAAGCCATTAAAATTCATTGGAATGTGATTATTAACATGCACAAGAGTCAACTTCAGAGTTGTACTGATCTAGGAACTCATTTAAGATGAGATGGAGTGTTTAAGTTAGCAAGATGAGCTTGAAATGATTGTTTTTGCTAGAGTTGACATAATCTGTCATACGGATCCCACGGTTCCCTTCAATGAGGGATCCGTCTAGGCTAATCCTAAGGATACGTCTCTCAACAGCTAAGAAAAGATAACAATGATGTTTGTAAGATCTAATGCCTATTTCTTCTTGAGTGTTTCAGTCCATCTAAGTGTCTTAAATGAAGAGGTACTTAAATACTTTAAGGGTAATGAATGATGTAGCTAATGATTGCCTTTTATGGACGAAGTTGGAACTTTTAATAGTACCAATGAGTGACCAAAGATGACACTAAGGATTTTGAGAGTGTCAAATGGAACTAAATGATCCTAGAGATCAGATAGTAACTTAGGATAATGTTTTGGAGGATATCCTAAGAGTTTAAAATGGAAAAACTAGAATTTGATCAATTTCGACCAATTTTGAGGTAAGGATGATTAGTTTTGAGAGATTTCCAAAGCTAGATGTTTTAACATGCGAGAGATCATGTATGAGTATATAAGAGCGGAAGAGTAATGAGTTTTGGTGAGACGATAGATCTACGGGTGTTTCGAGTGTGATCTCAATGAGTTATGTGTGAGTACGAAAAATCTACTTAACTTGATAAGGGCTCAATTTGCCTTAAGGCACTATGTCTAGTTTAGTGTGAAGTGATCTAAAGACATGTTTGAAATACAATGATTGCAATTGCATTTTCTGTTTGCCGGATCCCGCGGTTCCCTGAGAGTAGGGATCCGTCTAGCACAAACTTTGGGATCCGTCTCTCTGCTAATCAGAACCTTTACAAAAGGTATGCAATGGTTTGCACGATGCATCATATTTCAATGCTAGTGTTTTTCTAAGAGGTTCTAATACTAATGTAGTAGAGAAATCAAATGTAAGATGTTTTATTTCATGAAGGAAAATACATTACATTGATAAAGCATGGATATTAAGGATTGATCCTATTTGAAAGGCTACTAAGTTCCTTGAGCGTTTTCGCTAGAAGGATCATCAAATGGTTGATGAGTGTATGCCGATTCAGGAATGAAGAAAGTCTTCATGAGAGATGTGTTCAGAGGTTCCATTATCTTGTTCACAAGTACGTACAACGGACTTTGAAATTGAGGGTGGAAGTACATGATGTGATGATAAAAGCGTGTCAAGAACATTCCATAAGGGATTAGTTTGTTCTTTGAGCCTTGAAGATTTACAATTCGCCTTGCGAAGAAGTAGGCGAGATTGTACGGTTGTTGTGTTAGCAAACAATACATTATGTGAGCACAACAAGCGGGAAGGGTTTCTCGATTTCCCCTAAGACTCCAAACATTTTCCCGTAGGATGAGTGCGAGAGCCTTGTACTCTTCTCGGATATCTTTGTATAGATAATGTTTGGATCGGAGTAATAGGGTGGAGGTTTGCATATTGTGCGAGTCAAGTCTTGCGGGGAAGGTATGTGTGAACAATATGGACTATTTTCTTCACGAAAGTTGAAGAGAGAATCAAGAGACCAATCTTCGGTGAAGGCACATTGTCCATGATTTGGAATTCGGAGAATTTGAGCAAATTGCACAAGGGTTAAAACAAACTTTTGGTTTTTGATCCAAAACCAAAGAGATAGAGAACGATCCTTGTTACGAATGAGTTCGACTTGACGGAAGAATTCCAATACAAACCTTGGACATACTTTCTCGTTAATTTTGAGAAGACATTCCAATCCTATGGTTCGGAAAGAGGTATTGATACCTTCTTCATATTGTAGAGGAGTGTCGACAATACGTCCTTCGTGGAAGTGACGGGTTTCGAGATTATTGAACCCACGGACATGATTGCCAGGTGTGTTGGGCTCAAGGGAGATGTTAGGAGTGTAGACGCTAGTGAGTGAAAAATCAAACTCATATTCATGCGACATAGTGAAACCTATAGGAAAGAGAAGTTAATAGGATGTGACGTATTACGGGTAAAACAATGATTACCTAACGTTTTTACAAGATGTTTATTAACAATGACATTTAACTCACTTAATGTTTGACATTCTAGTAGAACATTTCTTTTAGGAAGAAAGTGGTTTTTATTTTGCATGGAAAATCTGTTATCTAGAAGGACGGTTCCCTTCTAACAGGGATCCGGCTAGTAAACCTACAGGGATCCGTGGATCTGTAGTAACATAAACAGATTTTTAATAAAAACATAATCTTTATGGTTTTATACCAAGATATGTGTATTAGCCTACATTTTCTTTTAGCATGCATTAATGATTTCTAATGTATTACGAAAAGATACGAAAGATATAAATCAAAGGAAATGGCAAACACATTAAGATAATAAACTAGGTAAACTAGAATATTAGTAATATTTCATTTCAATGCTAAGAATGATACAAAGGATTGGGTATATAACCCCAATGTAGATTAACAACACAAAGTATATGTCTCCGTATGAGAACTTCATCATAGGGAACACAAGAGCGATGAGCGTTAAGGCGATGAGCACGAGGGCAATGTAAACCATGTTGATGATGAACCTTCTTGGTTTTAGTTTGAGATGAGATGAGATGAAGAGGAAGATGAAGTTTTGAATGAGAGGTAATTTTTGAAAGTGGAAGATTTGAAAAAGTGGGGATTTGATAGAGTGGACGACGGAGGGGTTTTTATGGGGAAGGAGGAATTTTTGAGATTTGTGTTTTGTTTTATTATTAGAAGGATATGATTTTTGGATTAAATGAAGTAAAACACAAATTTTATAAACCATGACTTTAGACGAAAAAGTAACACGTATGTGAGAAAGGCTTCCTAATGAAGCTACATGTAAAACATGTATATGCACAAAAGATAATCATATAAATACCTATGTAAGCAAACTTATTTATCAAGCTAATGTCATTTAGAGATAAGTAGAAAGTCATACCTCTAATGCACTTAGAAATGTCTTTACAAATGACACAACAAATGTCAGTAGACAATTCTGGCTCCTTTGTGTTTAAGATACCTTCTTAGGGAAGGTATTCTTGTTACCAAACGATTCTTGTGGCTTGGTAGTTATGAGCTTTAACTAAGCAACATGACAAAGAAGATTAGTGCAATTAAATGAAGAATAAATAATAAGAAAAATGTTGTCATCTAATCAACATCCAAACAAAGAGTTTTAAAAAACATGGTGCTTGTTCTTATGAAAAACCTTCTTTGTAGTTTTCAATTAACCACGGATCGTATCAAGTTTTTGAAGTACAGTATACTTTAAGAAACTTGGTAACGAAGCTCTGATGCCAATTGTGGAAAACTAGAAGGGGGTTGAATAGTTTTACCAATTAAAACTTGTTTTAAACTATTTAGATCGACTTATGTCAATCTATTTAGATGTGTGTTGGATGTTGATAAACAAACATATAGAAATATAAATATGTAATGAAAAGATAAAGAGTAAGAGGCACAAAACCACAACGTGAGTAGTTATAGTGGTTCGGCTACAAGGACACCTTCCTTGCCCTACTCCACTCCCTGAGTCACCTACTCGAGAGTTCGTAATCACTACACAACACCGACTCCTTATGGTGAAGAAACCTTCACAACGTTGCCTACACTTTATCCGGTACAAGGCTAGATACCGGGTCCTTTTCACCAAGGAGAACCAATCCTATTACAACGTCGCCTACCCTTTATCCGGTACTAGGCTAGATACCGAGTTCCATTACAATGGAGGAACTACTACCCAACACTACACAAATCACCTAACCCCAATATCAACAAGGATAACAATATCCTTTGACCCAATACTAATCTATCTTGTACATCGAATCACACCATATCGAATGTACATCTTAGGCACCTTTCACTAATGCCTTTGACTAGATCTTCAAGACACTCTTCACTAATGTCTTGTGACTTGACTTCTAGGCACCCTTCACTAATGCCTACAATACGAACGATCGACACCCTTCACTAATGTCTTCGTCTTGACACTTGAGATATCGTTCACTAATGTCTTCAACACTACACTTCTTAGAGAAAGAACCATCAACAAGATAACTTCAGTAGTCTTGATGATGAGGAAGCATGGCAACTCATGGACTTGAGCTTGCTTGACTTCAAAGGTGGTGATCTCGCCTTTAAGAGGAACCTAGAGAATCACACAAAAACAAAAACTACATACATAGATCACTTGGATATGGGGTTAGAGAGTTTTTAAATCAAGGAGAAAGTATGTGAGAAAGGGGTGAGAAACAATGAAGAAATGGCTCACTGTTTATAGAGAGAAAATATCTACTGTTCCACGGATCCCACGGATCCCTCCCTTAAGGGATCCGTCTAGTGTAAAACTAGGGATCCGTGGGACGCTCATCTTTGCCCATGGGTATTTTGGTTATGGGTCATGGGTCATCGGTTATGGGTTGATCCATGGGTATTTCATTAGATACAATGTACCTAATAGATGCAATGCATCTAGTCAAATGGGTATGGGTCAATACCATGGTTTATGGATATGCTCCATGGGTTGTAGTATTTACCCATTTATAATACATACTAGTTATGTATATATTTGCCCAATATGTAAACACTAGTTGTTGTACATACGTATTACTAAATCATAAAATCACTTATACTTGTTTTAGTGTTTTATGTGAAAACGTAAGTGTGTTAGAAAACTATTGGCTCAAACCATTTACGTATTTTATTTGTTTCATTAAAATGATTTTACGTTTGTTATCGACAAAACATTAGAAGATCGTAAAATATAAATAAATGTTTTTACGGCTTATTTGTATTAACACCAACTTTGGCCCTAAATCTGATCCAAGCCCAATATTAGCCCACACCCGTTTCATATTTATACTCGGTGAATACCAGGTCAAACCCCCACTTACCTTGGTCAACTCGGTCAAAATAATTAAAATAACATTTTACAATTTACCGCGCTTAGCTCTTCCCCAAATTCCCACTTTACGCAGAACTTATAAACCCTAATATACCCCTCTCCCAATTAGTCATAATTAGAGCAATTCAAGGGTAATAGCATACTTGTACTGACACACACTGACACACGGAATGCCACGTTGGCAATCCGTGTGTCTTGAAGCTCTCTGATTGGTTAAAGCTACGTGTGAAGAATGACCCAAAGGCCATGATTGATTGAGTGATGTGGATAGATGATCTAATGGTTGCAACACGCTCAAAAGAAGCACAAGTGGTGAATTCCAAATCCTTCCAAGCCTCTCACCTCAGCTATGTATACCCTTCATTTTCACAGATGGAATCAAGTAGTTTCTGAGTAGCAATTGTAGCTTTTAAATGTTTTTAAATGTTCTAGTTTAATTCGATAATTGTAATTTCCATTTGTACTCAAGTTTATTATTAATAAAATCCTTTTAGTTTTGATTCTTATTTTAATTCTCATTTCTGTTTTTATAATCTCAAGTAGCTTAATCTCATTTCAAATAGTTAAAGTAGCTTATTACAAGTTTTATTCAGCTTATTTACTCTCTTAAACAAAAATCCAAAAAAAAAATAAGAGAAATACTCTAAAAATCAAAATAGTTTACATCTGATCTAAGGTTGAATTCAGTTCAAGTTTATTATATTATAAGTTCTGATAAGCTTATTCATAGCTTATTTAGAGCTTATTAAGGTACTACTCAGTTTCTACACTCAAACCAGATTTCAGTCAATATAAGTCAATTGTGCAGAGGTTGGTTTGATCTAGTTTGGATTGCTGATATGGATTTGGATTAAGGTTGAATTGGATTGATCTAGTGTTGGAAACAGGTTAGGATAGTGTTAAATTGATTTCAGTAGCAAGCCATAATGGCTGGACCCTTGTAAGTATCAAATTCTGTCTCAAGTTTTGAATTAGTAGTGTAAGCATAGTTATAACTGTTTACATGTGCTTATTTTATTATAATTCTGCTTAAGTCTTCTGGTAGATTAGATTTTAATCTGTTTTAAATTGATTTGGTCATCTGAGTTTTAATCTGCACTATCCTGCACTACTTGAGTTATAGGATTTAAGTCTGAATTGAGAGTTCTATTTTGAATCATTCCAGTTGTTTATAAAGTTTTAGATCTGTTTTAGAGCATGTTATGGTTTAGATCTTAGGTTTGGATTGTGAAATTTGCATTTCAGCCTCATAACTAGTGTTTGGATCAGTTGATTTTGCTGATTTAAAGGTTAGAATAGTGGTTAGATAGAGTGCTCACAGTTTCATTTAGCTAAATTTAGTCAAGTTTGAGCATAAAATGGAATATGCATTTGCATATTAGTCAAATCTCATTTTAGATCTAATTTGCTTACATATCAGTTAGTTTAGTTATTGCATAAGCTTACATGTAGGTTTAAAAGTAATAAGGTTAGTTCAATTTGGTCATTATTCATCTCAAATCATCACTTATAAGCTGTTAAGTAGGATCAAAATTCATAATAGTCAACTTGCAAGGTTTTTATAAAAAGTCAAAAGTTCACATCAGTTACAAATTGCTTACACTTTTGTATTTTTAACTCATTCATTATAAGTCCATTTGAATTGAAATTTTGGATTTTATAATTTTGGTTGGTGGTGTTAAGCCTGGTATTTTTGGATTATTTTTACAAATTTTCTAACACAGCTTAATTGTTGCTTAAACTTGGTCAATTTTCTTAAGAATGCCCTGTGCATATGCACATCAGTTTACAAGTGTTCAAACCAGTTTTTCACAAGTTTCTCTAAAGCTCAATTCAATCTCAAATAAGCTAAAATTTGGTTAATAAGCTCTTTGCTAGGTAGATATTAGACTCCAATTGTTGGACTTCCATTAGAGCTTATACTGCAGCTTATTCTTAAGCTGCAAGTTAGCTATTCAGAGCTAAGTTTTAGATTGCTGAATTGAATTTGGAATTACTCTTTTGCTTCTAAACTGAGTTTAGGTGATCATAATTAGTTGCATTAGGGTCCTTTAAGCCTGTTTAGCATAATTTTAGGTTTCTGCAAGATCAGGTAGCTTATCATTGCTTATAGCTTATTGTTCATTAGCTTATTCATAGTAGCTTGCATCCAAATAGCCTATTCTGCATTCACAACTAGTTTTTAATAATTTTCATAGCATTTTATTAATATTTAGAACTTTTATGGAAATTTTCATAATTTTCTGTAGCTTCTAGCTATTTTTCTGCATTTAAAATAGTTTTTATTACTTATTAAATAATTTTTAATAGAATTAAATCAGAAAAAGCTCACAAAAATATAATTTCAATTTCCCTAGTTTGAGAAAAATCAAAAAGACATAAAAAAGAATTTTTTCTGAATTTTCCTAGTTTAAATAATAATTTTTAGCCATTTAATTAGTTTTAAAGAGTTTTTAATTCATAAAAATTAGATAAAAAGTCAGAAAAATACGAATTCAGTTTATAAATTTATTTTTAGTTAGTTAGGATTTTTGAAAAATAGTTTTGTAATTTTTTCATTAGTTTTCTTAATTTTTCGTAATTTAGATTAATTTTAAAAGTTAAAAATTAGTTTTTAATTCACATAAATTCAAGAAAAATCATAAAAATTAGTTTTAAATTTTAGATAATTTTCAAATTGCATTTTTAGCTGTAGAATATTTTTAGATCACTTTTAGGAATTAATTTGAATTAGTTTGCATTTAAATCACGTTTTAATTAATTCGTAATTTGCATATTAGCGTAATTTGCATAATTAGTTGTAATTTCGTGTTTGCACTATAGATTTAGTTCCCTTAATTGCTTCCCATTTACTTCCCTTGCCCCGTAGTTTAGCAAACATCAAATTATCCCCTTTTCATATTCAAATCCCGATAAACGCGACGTGAGTTGAAAATTCCATTCATCTCTCGCTTGGAACGATCCCGGTGCTCAAATCTAATACATTTGAGTTACCCAAATACTACACTTCTATAAATCATCTCTTTCCTAAGGAATCAACCAGCTTCGGGCGATCAACATGAAGCTAAACCCTAAGAAATGTTCTTTTGGTGTCGAAGAAGGGCAATTCCTGGGGCATTTGAATACAAAGCAAGGGATAAAAGCTAACCCTTCTACGGTCAAGGAAATTACAGATCTCCAATCTCCGAAATGTTTAAAGGATGTACAAAGCTTGAATGGGAAGCTGGCTGCGCTAAGTCGATTCTTGTCGAAGGGGGCTGACAGGTCCCTACCGTTCTTTAAGACGCTTAAAGGCTGCGTCGACAAGAAAACAATCCAATGGAGTCAAGAGGCGGAAGCCGCCTTCCAAAAGATGAAAGACTTCATAGAGATACTCCCAACACTTACAGCCCCAATCAAAGGCGAAGTGTTATTCATGTATCTAGCATCCTCAATGGAGAGCATTAGCGCGATCCTAATGGCAGAAAGGTACAAAAGACAAATCCCCATTTACTTTGTTAGCAGGGTTTTGCAAAGAGCAAAGGTTAATTACCCCACGTTTGAAAAGCTCATATTGGCTCTAATCTACGCAACAAAGAGGCTCCTGCGGTATTTTCAGGCCCACCCGATGACATTCTTAACCGACAAGCCACTCAAGCAAATATTGTCGAAGCCTGAAAAATTGGGAAGGGTGGCAAAATGGGCCATTGAGCTAGGGGAGCTGATAAGGATTTAAAAGGTACACTTTTGAGGGGTCCTTTAAGCCCTTGATTGATCACTTTTGTATCCGTTACTACTTAATTTCGTTCCTTTTCACTTTTTAGGTCTCTTGAAGGCAAATTGCTGGAATGACACTTATTCGGACGAAAAGGCGCGAATATATGAAGAAAATGGCCAAAGTCAAGAATAGCGACGTCATCGCGACACACCTTGAGACAAATCAGAGAGCAAATTGCTATTTTACAAGTGACGGCATCAGGTTTAAAAGAGTAGGGCGTCACAACTCAAACGGCCTAGATTTGGATCCCGACGGCGTCAGAGGTTGAAGCCGATGGCGTCACATGCATAAGGTGACGCCGTCAAAGAGTTGACGTAGCCAAGACGAAAACCTAATGGCGGCAACCCGACGGCGTCACAATTAAAGAGTGACGCCGTCGCATATTGTAACTCTATATATAGAATTCGAATTTTCAGTATTTTAGAGAGGTAGTTTTGTGGAGTAAAACCTAAATCGAACATAGGCTGTTTTGGGCAGTATCTTAGGGTTCCATACCCTATTTTACAACAAGATAAGTGATTTACTTCATTGATTCAATTATATCTTCAATTGTTTGTGTGTATGCTTGCATGTTTTCCATGTCCGGCTAATTTACTTGTGTGTTTGCGTAGATCTATGAAACCTAGGTATTGAATATTGATTGGTTGTCTCTTATCTTAATTGTGATTGACCTAGTATTGCGATAGGTCATTAGTTGTGTTTTTAATGTTTGGGTAATCTTTGTGAACATTAGTTTATAATCACCTAGAGTTATTGTAGTCTAAACATCCAAAGATAACCTTAGAGTTAGTTTATCAATCCTAGAGATTTCGTAGGCAATAACCTTAAGGTAGACTCAAAGAGTTAGGGAAAAACGCATACCCTACGACCTTAGAAGACACAACGCGTTAAGAATAAGGACGTGAAAATTCAACCATCAATAGGAGATAACTAGTGAGTAATAGCATCTAAGTAAACACATTTTTAATCATCATAAGAGCACACAACAATAGACATAGACTACACTCACCTTAGTTTAGATAATTAGATAATTAGATAAGTAGAATAATCGTTAGAAATACCACTCCCCAAATCCAATACCCCGAGATTCGTACCTTTCAATTTTCTAAAAAACATAAAAAAGATAAAAAATAATCTTCCTCAACCCCAACCTTAGCGCAGTAATTTTCACTAGAATTCCTATTCCCATAGAGAACGATATCAATTCCCGAGGCTTACCCTAATACTACACTACAACGATTAGGTTCACTGCCTAGGGTGTTGAAAAACTTGCTCGACGAAAAGGAAGTTCCTTTGACCCCGAACGCGCATTGTACGCGTATCAGGAGCATGAAATAGAGTTCAAAGGTCGAAACTCTATCAAAGGACAAATTCTTGCAGACTTCTTGGCGGAAACACCTTTCGAACCAAGCACAGAAAAGGAAGAACCTAAGGCTAAGCTCATCGAAGTACAGAATGATTGGAAGCTTTATACAGATGGGGCATCAAGCTCCGATGGTTCCGGAGCAGGTTTAATGCTGGTCAGTCCTAACGGGAAGGAGCATACATATGCCCTTCGGTTTGAATTCGAGGCCACCAAAAACGAAGCAGAATACGAAGCCCTACTGGCAGGCCTTCAGCTAGCCAAAGATATGGAGGTCAAAGCTCTCGCTGTTTTCGTAGATTCTCAGTTTGTGGCAAACCAAGTGACAGGCTTCTATGAAGCAAGGCAGCCCATCATCAACTAATACTTGGACAAAACAAGGGAGATGTTGGATGGCTTCGATTCCTACACCATCCAGCACGTTCGCAGGAATCAGAACAAGAAGGCGGATGCACTAAGCAAGCTAGCCTCTATGGCCTTCGCCCACCTCCCAAAAGAAGTACTAGTTGAAGTTCTGCCCGAAAGGTCCATTATTCGTAAGGAAGTCACTGACATTGTTCATGAAGAAGGAGACACATGGATGACTCCCATCAGGGAGTACCTGATAAGTGGTCTTCTCCCCGAGGACCCCAAGCTAGCAAGGAAGATACATGTTAAATCTCCACAATACCGGCTAATTGGAGAAAACTTGTACAGAAGGTCGTTTCTCTCACCTTGGCTCAGATGTCTCGGACCTAAGCAGGCTTCGATCATCATCGCAGAGGTCCACAAAAGATCCTACGGCCTCCATGCAGGGCCCCGTTCAGTTGTCTCGAAGATAATGAAGTTCGGCTACTACTGGCCTTCGATGCATAGGGATCCTACGGAAATCATTATAAAATGTGAAGCTTGTCAGATACATTCAAAGGTTCCCAAGCTGGCGAAGCAAGACATGACAAGTGTTACATCCGCATGGCCCTTCTCCCAATGGGGAATTGATATCATAGGACCTATGCCTGTGGATCCTGGTGGGGTCAAATTCTTATTGGTGGCGATTGATTACTTCACAAAGTGGGTTGAGGCTAAACCTTTAGCTTCCATTATGGGGAGACAGATCGAGAAGTTTGTGTGGGAGCACATTGTGTGCAGATTCGGAGTGCCCCACATCATCATATCCGACAATGGCAAGAAATTTGCCGAAGGAGTCTTCTATGACTTCTGTTAGGGGCTTAATATAAAGCAGTCTTGGACGTCCGTTTACCATCCACAAGGCAACGGATAAGTGGAAGTTACTAATACAGACATCGTCAAAGAGATTGAAAAAAGGTCGGGACGAACTCATCACGGGTGGGTGGAGGAGCTTCCTCAAGTGTTATGGGCTCATAGGACCCACCCCAAGTCAAGCAATGGTGAAACCCCCTTCAGCCTAACATATGGAACATAAGCGGTCATCCCTTCGGAGCTAAGTGTGCACACGGAGTGTGTGGCCACGTATGAAGCCTCTCAAAATGATGAAAAGATCAGGGAAAACCTTGATCTGTTGGAAGAAACGAGAGAGATAGCCTCCATCCGAGAAGCCACGCACAAGCATAAGATCGAAGGCTACTACAACAAAAGGGTCAGGCCTTCCACCTTCAAGCCTGGGGAATATGTGCTATGCCTCAACAGTGCAAGCAAAGCAGAGTACCAGGGGAAGCTAGGACCTACTTGGGAAGGACCCTACGTTATAGCTGAAGCCTACGGCAATGGAGATCTTCTCAGAGAACCCATCCACAGAACTTGGAATGGTACGAACCTCCGAAAGTTCTATGTTTAAGAAGTATTTTTTACTTTTCATTCTTGTATTAAAAGCTTCTCATGGGAAAGCAAGCATTATTGGTAGTTGTCTTAGTATTCATTTCAAGAATGATGTAATCCTCTATACCAATTCAATGATGAATAATATATTTCCCACAAATCACTTGCTTCGTTTCTTAAACACAAAGGTTTGTTCAGCCAAGTCGTTTGTGAGTTTCAATGTCGAATTGGAAGGCATACGGTGTAACAAACACCTCATGCCACTACTTAGGCATACCAACACATTCACATTAACTCTCCTAACAGTTTATGGCAATTATGAAAATAAAGGTGAGCCATATTACTTAAAGGATTTAAGATAGAGTGGGTCGCGACCCTTTTCAATGATCAAAGTTGGTCATTATATTCTTGGTGTTGTAATTTACACACAATGAGGTTGTTCAACCTTAGGTTGTAAAGTTTAAGCGTTGGAAAAATGGCGTAAGAGAAGTTCACAAGATAAATATAATTAAGTATGTAGGAATATTTTCCCACATCATACCATTCAAAAGAAGGGCCTACGCCCTTATCCCTGCATACGAGGCTGAAGCCTCATTCAAATTGTCTTTTGGCCGAAGCCATGCATCACAAACATCAAATTGTTTAAAGTAACAGACCAACGGCATAAGAAACATCAAATTGTTTTAAAGGGTACATGCTACCCTTGGAAACAAATTACTGCCAACAGGGCAGCCTTCATTCTTGCTTCTGAGGAGATGGAGTTGGGGATGGAAGAGCCGAGGTAGGCTTGGTCGAGGTTGTCTTCTTTGTTGGGGTCACAGGTTTGATCTTGCAAGGCTTTTTTGAGAGAAGGTCTTCAAGAGGTGCCATGGGATCCTTGGTAGCTTCAGCCAAGAAGTGGTACTCTGCGGTGGCAAACGCATTTCCTGCCTCTTCATATTCGGCCTTCGATGAGGGACGGTAGCAGTCAACTGTGGAGAGGTCCACGGGCTTACCAGTCTTAGCCACCTCCAGAGCCAAGCACCGTCCATTGAAGATAGCTACCTTGATCACCTTCTACTTAGCAGCTCCCACCTCATCACTATGATATAACTCCATGGCAATGTACGGCACCACCTTTGATACGACCTCAGCACGGTCTTTTTGGAGCATTTTATACCTCATCTGCAGGCCATCTATTTCCTCTCTCTTTTAACCTCTAGCTCTCCAAGCCTCGCCCTTTCACTTTCCAAGCTTAAACACTTAGACTCCAACATAGCATTTTGACCAGTGAGGCTCACTACCTTGGCCTCCTCCAACATGAGTCTGCCAAACTCTGCTGTCAGCTCTGCTATCTTGTCTCGGAGGTCTTGGGTGAGAGGATTCTTTTCAATTTCTTCACATTTTTCCTCCAGCTCAGCATACTCCTGGTCCCCGTGCTTTTCCCTCTCCAGCATCACATCCCTTTCTTGTCTTGCCTTTGTCACTGTACGAAGCAGCTCCCTTGTACGAGTATTCAAATGGTTGTCCAGGACAGCCTGCCTTGCGACGCTTTTGTCATGCATGTCGCAGACCCCTTCGATGGACAAATTGTCCAGCAGTCCCTTCCAATTGGGAGGGGTGACATGGTCGACGATGCGGTAGCAGGCTAAGGCATTCGGAAGCTCCTTCGTGTCAGGAAGGCCTGCGACAAATACAGTACATAAGGGTAAGGTTATTCAGAACAATTAGTATTTTATATAATTTAAAAGGCAAATGCTTACCATGCATCTCCTCAGCATCATCCAGCAATTCAAAGGCAGATTTCACGGCTTTCTTGCCTTCGACAATCTTTTGTCGGACGGCCCTGGATCTAGATGTTGGAAGAGGATTCTTTCTCTTGGTAGCTTTGACAGTCGTTCCCTTCCTACTCTTTAACCTGTCTGCTATGCCTGCAGAGCCTGTGATTCAAACTTCATCCTCCGTGGAATCATCCGAATCTGCCACGTTCTCAACCAATTGGGAGGGAGCCTCCAACAGCGCTTGTGGGGTGCTGAGGTAACAGGCTCTATTCTGGGAATGTCCACGTCGTTGTTATTGACAGAGGTAGAAGGTGAACCAACACCATAAGACTCTTCAGCTTTTTCCACATGCATAAAGCTCAAGTCTTCGTCAAAGTCTTGATGCATGAAGTTCCTAAACGCCATCTCTGCAAAAAGAGGAACAAGAAAAGATAAATATCAGCGCTACATTGGTCCTACTTAAATAAAAGTGGAAGCACATACTTTTTCCATGATAAATGATCATGGGCTTCTTGGAAGACCCCTCCCAGCTTTGTGCAATCCCAGCCATATACAGAATTGGCTCTAAGAAGGCTTGAACAACTGCATTAACTCTAAGATCAGAGGGTGGATAGGAATCCTAAGATTTGAATGGCTAAAAGAGTGGGTATACAACCCTACGAAACCATCAGGGGCATAAAAAGTACCTTGGTTTGATTTGGGACGCATAACTTTAAACTCCCTAGGGATTGGGTATTCGGCAAGATGATCAGGTAATTCCTTAGCAGTCAAAGTGCATTTTTGTTGTTTGATTATAAATTTGGAGTCCATAACTGTTTTAAGCTACGAAAAGATGGGAGGAAGACTTTACCTTTTGTTCGAAGCCGGTGGTTGATTGCAAATTACTGCGTGTAAAAGATAGGCGAAGAGGGTAAAGTGTTTTAGGGTTCCATCTATCTCCCCTTAAAGACCCTTTTCTACCCCTTTTTTAACCGAACACGTGTCTGTGGATTAACCTTATCCGGATTTCAAAAGGTTTTTAAATTTTGAATAATCGTTTTGGTCAACCCGGTTTACTTGGGAAAAGGTTTCACTGTATCGGGTAGTTATATGGATTTGGTAACATTTAATGCGCAAGCTAAGGCATACTAATCTTGTTTACGATGAGCGTTGCAACGAACGTCTGATTTCTTCGCAGGATGAAGTCGAAAGCAATGCCTCCTCGTTCATATGCATCACTTTTGACTGGGGGCTTGATGATGTACCCTCCGAACAGCTTGACGGACACCTCTTCGACATGTGTCGAAGCCCTTCTGAAGGAAGGCCCAAGTTAGGTCTCCTGAATATTCGTGGGCGTCAAACCATTTGTACACATGAAGGTTACCTACGGGGAATTCGCCATTCGAAGCCTTAAGCCCTTCGGGGTATGGTTGACGAAGGAGCAACGGATAGGAGAACTTCCTGACTTGGTCAAACCCACGATCTCCCTCTCTTTCCTGGCTTTCCCGCCAAGTTTGAGAACGTGGGTCACTAAGCCCTAGCGGTTACCCACAAACATGGGACGCCCCCATGTTCTCCGACATTTGCGCAGAGGTGCCCTCAACCCTATTTCTTCCACTATAAATAGGTGGGTCGGGCAGAGGATTATGGTAAGCTCACTTAACACTCATCTCTTTACTTACACACACATAAACAACAATAACTCATACTTACTCTCACGTCGGAGGTGGTTCGCAGGGTCCAACCCATGCATAATCACTTAACGTAGTGTCTTCGTATTTCTTATTCTCAGGTGAAAGACAATCTTCACTGGAATATACACCCCTCATACCTTCGATCATCATTGAAGCCTGGTAGTGCAATTTATTGTACAATCAAATGATTTAGCGTTTTGTAAGATATTTTATTTTCAAAAGAAGTTGGAAAGTGACTAATTTTGATTAACAAAATGAGTGGACGACATTTGTTCATTGAATATGTAAAGAGTTTTGTATTTATATTGAACTCAACTCTTAGAGAGCACAGTGCAGGGTAAGTTACCCGCCACCATCATGCACTGTCGTTTTGCGTCGTTCGTCCTTAAGCCAACCCACCAACATGCGTTATTTTTTTTTATTATTCTTTTTTTTGGTAGGGTTTTTTGCGAGACCTACATGTACCAATAAGCGCTACTGGTTTTTTCTATGGATTTTGTTTTTTGATGTGTTATTGTGGAGGTATTGAGGTGAAGCTGAGGTAACATACCAATAAGTGTTATTAGCCCCTCACTGCACCTTTCTTAGGGACTAATATTTTCCTGCATGTTGAAGAACTTATAATTTTATAAAAGAAAAAATAAATAAGTGATTGGTTTATATTTTCAATTAAAACTCACTTCACCTCTTTTTCTTAAAAATTACATATCTCAAAAATCGTAAAATCCTTAACTTACATAAATTACATCAATCGTGACGACCATTTAATTGTCTTTCAATTGATGAGCACTTTCATATATATCTTCGACAAACTTTTTACTTTTCTTTTCTTTTTTTTCCTTTTTTTTTTGGTACACTGTTTTGCTTGATATATTACATATGGTTTAACATTAATATGTAAGTTCAAACACTTAGAGCATGTTTAGTGGAAGGTATTAGAGCAAGAGGTATTGTGGCTAAGCCACTCCTTTTTACTTGGGCCCCACATGTGCCACATCACTTCAACACACACACTTAAAAATAACCTTCATTCACAACTAACCCAAACCTCTTCATTTGGGCCCCACTCACCTTCAATTTTATAAACACCCACAGTTTATAAACACACACACTCACTGCAAAGTTTCTGTTCCAGCTTTTATTGTTGGTGGTATGTTCCCAGAACAGGGTTAAGACAATCAATGACAGTAGCAATACCACTAGGTGGTTACCGGATATCACTTGGAATCGTGTGATCACTTTCCAAAGTAAACTATTCGACCCTAATGCCTGGGTATCACGAATATCTACTTGGGATAAGACCAAATGCAGTTAGAGAATTAGGCACAATTCTATAACCCTTTCACTAATAAGTGTTTATTGTTTTATGTGTGTCTTCATGCATGTTCAGATCTCCTATATATAGGAGGTTACTCTTGAGCTATTCCAATGGAATTATGAGTATTAATCGGCCCATTAATAGTGTTGGAATCACTCCTAAACAGTATTTCAAGTATTTATATTTCATATGTAATAGGTAGCTTTATTATGGCCTTTATGTTTGTTTAAGGTCCAGCTTATGTAGAAGGCCCATAAGCTGAGGCCCAAGCCCAATAAGGAATAGGGAAGGAGAGGGAGTGTTGCCCTAGCTCCTTGCCTATATAAACTATTGTAAACCCTCATTTGAGGGTTGGTTGTTCAAGTTATTCTCTCATTCACTCTTTTGCATAACCGTTTCATATCATACGTATGTGTGTGTGTGTTTAGCTTGTTCATCCGCCTTCATCTCTTTCTCTATAAGCTTGTGTTGTAAAACTAGTGACCTAACAGTGGTATCAATCGCCAAATAGTTGGGTGTACACTTTGTTTTTGAAGTTTTGGTTTTGGGTCTTACGCGTAAAGATAACACAATCTTTGGTTCGCTTAAAAACTGATTTTTTACACTTTTGAATCCAAGATTCTTGTACTTTCAACGTTATTAGGTGTTAAACTATTGGTTTTTGGCAAAAAGTTTGGAACTTTACGTGTTTTTCCTTGTTTTTAAGCTTGTTTTTGTACGCAAGTGTTATCCTACGCGTAACTGTTTTAAGTGCTTTGGATCATCAAGTTTCACACTTTTGTGTTATTTTGGTGTTATTGAAGCTATTTCAACACACAAAAACTGGTTTAGAAACACATTTGGATAGAATCAAAGTTACGAGTAATCTTACGCGTAACAAAACCCTAAAATTACGCGTAAGCCTTTCCTTGGTTTGATCTTCAATTTTCTGGTTTATTCCGTGTTTTCTTACTTGGATAAGTCTGAAAATACGTCGACTTTGGATATCTTTTGCACTGTGAAGTGTAAAAGATCACTTGGGATAAAACCCTAATCTTACGCTTAAGCATAAAGCTTACGCGTAGAAAATCTTACGCTTAAGATTCATCTTACGCGTAGACCTAGTCCTACGCATAAGGTAATCCTACGCCTAACTTTCTACGCCTAACTTACTGTTTACGCATAACTTTAGTCTTTTCTCCTGCTTACGCGTAAACTAAATCCTACGCGTAACTATTCTTTGTTACGCGTAACTGTTAGTGTTTTTACGCATAAGTGCTACTTGGTTCTTGTCATTTCTACGCCTAAGGATACTTCATCAACAAAGGTTCATTCGACTACAAAGATCCATTCTTACTACACAAGTTTATCATCATGTCTCAACCACCATACTCTAACTATTTCCCTCACACTTATAATCAACAACAACAACAATTAACTCCACAACATCAACAATGGAATCAACAACAAGCTCTTTATCAACAACAATTTAATCAGCAACATACTCCACAACTTGGTGCAATTCCACAACCACAAATGGTTCAACCACAACCAAGCATTCAAGTTCAACCCTACACAACCGATTTCAATCAACATCCATCACGAAGCACTATGAAGGAACCCACTTGGTTTGCTAAGATGTGTGAAGCTTTAAGCAGCCAACAATCTATTCATGAAGCTGGATCACTTGATAGACCTCCAATGCTCACTCCAGGAAACTACGATCAATGGGTGATAAGGTTCTTTAGGTTTTGTGATCTGAAGAAGCCACATGGAAAGTTCTTAAAGAAGGTTATCTTGGAAGGTCCATTTGAGATGCCTACTGTCATTATACCCGGAGATCCAAACGCTGTTCCACCAAGAGATGAACAAACCAACATTGCTACTGTTGCAGATTTAAACCCTACAGAACTTCTACACTATGAAGCTGATGAACTTGCAATGGAATACATCCTCTTAGGATTACCAAACCCAATTCTTCGTAGTGTTGATGCTCAAAAGACTGCACAAAAAATGTGGGATCATATTCGTCTTCTTATGGAAGGATCTGTACTCAATCAGGAGGATTTGGAATCCAAAATTTACTTGGCTTATGAACACTTCATGATTGAACCTGGAGAGACACTTGAGTCATATCATCATCGGTTTTCAGACATCATCAATGATTTGGATAAACACAACATCATCATGCCAAGAATTGCAGTAAATACTAAGTTCCTGAGTAGTCTTGGTTCAGAATGGGAGAAGTATGTCATTTTTCTCCGTCAAGCGAAGAATATGCATCATTCTACTTATGGATTGTTGTACGATTACTTGAAGCCTCATGAGAAGGAAGTTGATCGGGAAAGGATTCTCCGTGCTCAAATTGCTAAACAGTCACAACCGGACAATCAACAACTTGCCTTATATGCTCAACAGAATTATCCCTCTCAACCAGCAACTCAACCAACTGCTTCCAACACACCTTCACAGCAACAACCTCAACCTCAACAAAATCAATTGGTTCCATACAGCAACAATGCTCAAGCATATGTCAGTGAAGCTACTGAGGAAATCGATCCGTTCGAAGCATTACAACAAGGATTTGTGATGATTGCTAATGCTTTTGGCCGTTACACCAACAAATCCAACAATCGTATTCGTTCCTCATCTAAGACACGGACTCAAGCTGTTGTGAACAATGGACGTGTTGAAGTTCAGAATCGTGATTATGGTCGTCAGATGGGCGGTGGTCAATGGTTTAATGATGTGGGTAGGAATAACAACAGAGCTCAAGTGGTGGAACAAGGAAATGCTCAGAATCGGTTAAATGGTCTTAGATGCTACA
This sequence comes from Chrysanthemum seticuspe, assembly GCA_019973895.1. Taxonomy (NCBI): domain Eukaryota; kingdom Viridiplantae; phylum Streptophyta; class Magnoliopsida; order Asterales; family Asteraceae; genus Chrysanthemum; species Chrysanthemum seticuspe. The sequence goes on from BPTQ01000008.1 coordinate 191,017,189, forward strand.
ACTGCAATGAGAAGGGACACCTGGCTAATGCATGCCCAAAGCCAAGGACTAGGGGCAGTGCTTATTTCAAAGAGGCCTTACTTCTGGCTCTTAAGGATGAAGCTGGTGGATCTCTTACAGACAAAGAACAGAGCTTTATGGCAGATGCAGACTCAGATGATGATATGGAGGACTTGCAAGCGAATGCAGCTGTTATGTTAATGGCAAATATGCATGAGCTGCACATGAGTGATACAGGCCCAGTGTATGACACTGATGGCTTGTCTCAGGTACCCGAACAAACCATCATCATATCTGAACTAATATCTCCGCCAATATCTGAATCCGGCACGGATCAGACTGTTCAAAATGAGTCTTCTACATCTTCTTCTGATGTTTTTCAAGTTAACCCTGTAGTTACATTTGACGATCAAGATGACCTCATGGTTTCCTTTGATAATCAAATTGACTCCGTGGTCGTACTTGAGGATCTAAAGAATGATCATGTTGAGACTCACGTTGAACAAGATGATCTGTTGCCTCATCCGGATTTTGCTCGGTTAATTCAAGACCATAAAATCAAAATGGAGGAATGTTATGCATTAAATCAATCCTTAAAAAGTAAAAATGCACTGTTAACCAAGGATTTTGAATGTTTACAAATGCAACTCAACTTTTTCAAAACTCAAGAAAATCGTGAAAAAGGTTTTGAAGCCGCTTTTGCAAAATCTCATCAAAACGAAAAATTTTTAGAGAGACAGATGCGTGATCTAGCCGCCTCGAAGAATGCTTTGTTGTCCGAATTAGAACAACTGAAACATGAACATAAAAAGCAAATTAACGCTCTCACCTTGGAAAATCAAAATGCTAAGGCTGAGTTGTTAAATTGTCAAAAACAGTTCTCCGCATACAAAAAGCATTCAACGAATCGGGTAGATGACCTTCTTGCAGAAATTCTCGGTTTGCAAAACAAACTTAAAGAGTTTAAAACTGTTGTGTACAAACATGGTGAATCAGTAACAGCTATTGAAAAGTTTACCTTAAAACCTAATCCAAATGGATATGGAAAAAATCTAGCTGATTACAAACCAAAGCTTTCACTAAAAACATTCACACCAACTCCTGAAGTTTCCAGTGCAAAATACAAAATTGATAATACTGTCATGAGTGTTGTTGAATACCATCGTCAAGAGGAATTAGATGCAGAAGACGAGAGTCGATCAAAATTAAAAAACGTTGTTTACAACAAACCTTTTAATTATAAAAACGCGGTCACTTTCGTCACACCAACGGATTCTTCTAACACACCAAGGGTTATCATCAAAACACCCGAGTCTTCTATTGTTAATCCCAAAACAGTCTTTGCACAAACTTATGGTCCTTTACCTTCCATTAGCGAAGTAAACTCACAACCTGAAAATCGAAAAATTCTTCGATATTTTGACATTTTCATGGCTGACCTCAAAATTTTACAACATGAGATAGAATATCGATCTGAAATAAAAGTTGAACATTTTCAATCGCCTCTGGCGCGCGAACAAAGAGACATTTTTCAGAAAAATCTTTTACCTAATGTTAAAAAACTTGAAAAGTTGTGCAATTGCCTGGGAAAAGGATTTTCATAAGGAACTTGGGGTAATGAAAAACGTTTTCGAGAAAACAGAAACATCTATTACTAACACAAAACGAAAAAAGAAACTGTTGAGAAAAGATGTTGATCGACTCTTGGAAGATGTTATATGTGCTGATATCCATAATGTTGTGCTACTCTATTCGTTGCCATATGCATCTGATCATATCTCTGCTGATATTGTTGAAACTGTTGTAACTGTTGAAAACACCGATAATGTGCTTCAGATCGAGTCTTTAAAAGCTGAAAATAAACGATTACACACGGAAATTTACAATGCAAAACGTCGTCTTCATTGGTGTGAAAAAGATATTCACAACCATCAACTGAGTTTTCAAAAGAAAATCGCTCAATTGAGTGCAAAGTCTTCTGATCCTAAAATTGAGCAACTGGATGATCAAAACGTGTCTTTGAAAAGTCAAATCTCAAAATATGAACAAGAACTTTCAAAAGTTAAACAGGAATATGGTGTCATATTTGATTTACTCAAAAAAACTCGAGATGATGCATCTAATGAACTTGATCACTATCTTGCTCACACTAGAGAAGTCATGAATTTTGCTGGTAATATTCGTTCTGAAAATCAAGATCTAATTCACACCATCTCTAAGTTACGGGAAATGTTAGGAAAGTATGAACTACTCCCGCCTACTGTGATTAAGAGATTAGCACCAGTCACACTTAGTAATCGTGAACCTAGAATTCCCACTGCCAAATCACAAGTTGCTAATGTGTTTCCCTCTACTGAAACAGGAATAGTTGCATCTTTTCCAAACGTCCGCACTTCACAGCCTAGGAGCACTCAAACGAAGAATAGGAAGTTGCGACCTAAGAAAAGATCAATAAGGAATGCTAAAGTAGAAGAACACCCTAGGACTCTGAATAAAACTCATGTTACTTCCACTATAGATGTTGCGTCTGGCAAATGTAATAGAAATAGTGATGTAACGAATGCTAAACCGTTAAGTACCTTTGATATTCAGTCTGATGCACCTTGTGATATTTGTCAAAAGAGTATGAATTCTGATTGTCATGACAAATGTGTTGCTAAAGCTATAATCTCTAGATTACGGAATCCTAAGAATCGGAATACCTCTAGGCCCACTAATCATTCTAAGTCTGTGCTTGGTAAACCACCATCTTTAGATTCTAAGGCAACCATTGCTATCACAGTAGTTCCCGCTTCACCTCCTAAGAATGTAGTACCACCTAGTGCTTTCACTAAGACTAAAGCAAAGAGTAGTTATAGATGGCAGAAATGGATATATAACACACTAGGATTTAAATGGATGCCTAAAATTATAAATGTGTGTATGTCTAACATATCTGCTTCGGAACCCTCTCACATTTCGGGTTCCACATCTACTTCTATTCCATCTGTGTCGTCTGTGTGTAATGCAGGTGATACAGATCATTCTCTGGATTGTTGATAGCGGATGTTCCCGACACATGACAGGCAACCTTAAACTGTTATCAAACTTTATTGCAAAGTTCATTGGCACTGTCAGATTCGGGAACGATCACTTCGCAGCCATCATGGGCTACGGAGATTATGTTAATGGGAACATCGAAATAAGCAGGGTTTACTATGTGGAAGGCCTCGGTCATAATCTGTTTTCAGTAGGTCAATTTTGTGATGGAGATTTGGAAGTTGCTTTCAGGGAGAAAACTTGTTTCATTCGTGATCTACAAGGAAACGACCTTATGTCTGGCTCGCGTAATTCTAGTCTCTACACTATCTCTATGCAAGACATGGTTGCTTCCTCTCCCATTTGCTTACTTTCAAAGGCAACATCTACAAAATCATGGCTATGGCACCGTCGTCTCTCACATTTAAACTTTCAAACCATCACCAACCTTGCTCGACACAAACTAGTTGAAGGACTCCCACGATTCCGGTATTCAAAAGATCACCTTTGCTCAGCCTGTGAACAAGGAAAAAGCACTCGTGCTCATTTTCCTTCAAAGGTGGAACACAGCTCTCAGCATGTGCTTCATCTTCTTCACATGGATTTGTGTGGCCCGATGCGCGTGCAAACGATCAATGGCAAACGCTACATCTTAGTAATTGTTGATGACTACTCACGATGGACTTGGGTCTACTTTCTTCGTAGCAAAGACCAAGCTCCACAAATGATCATCACCTTTCTCACAAAGATACAGGTTCAGCTTCGCAACACCGTCAGAATCATCAGAACAGACAAAGGAACTGAATTTGTTAACAAAACCCTTCGTGAATTTTATGAGAAAGTGGGAATTCAGCATCAAACATCTATTGCACGGACACCTGAACAAAACGGAGTTGTTGAAAGACGAAACCGAACGTTAGTGGAAGCTGCAAGAACAATGTTAATCAATGCTAAACTTCCAGATTACTTATGGGCAGAAGCTGTATCTACTGCATGCTATACTCAAAACCGTTCCATGATCACAAAACGCCACAACAAAACACCTTTTGAGCTTGTCCACAACTATAAACCGAACCTTAAACACTTTCATGTATTTGGATCCCTTTGCTCTCCGAATAATGATCGTGATGACTTTGGAAAGCTCAAAGCAAAAGCTGATATTGGAGTCTTTATTGGATACTGTGACAATTCTAAAGGTTTCCGAATCTGGAATCGTCGAACTAAGGAGGTAATGGAAACGATTCATGCTCATTTCGATGAACTCACGGAAATGGCTTCTGAGTATAACAGCTTAGAACCCGGTCACAACCGTTTAAACTTCCCTCAACCCCCATCATCAGCTGAAGAAAGCCCTCAGCTAACTCGTCAACAAATGGAAAGGTTATTTGCTCCTCTGTTCTGTGACGATATTGATGAACGTGCTCCTGGTGTATCCGCTGTTTCCGCTGCACAACCTGATAATATTCCTATACCTGATACACCTGCTACAACAACTACTGTTGAAGATGCACCTACACCAATTGACTCCAACACAATAGTTGAACACACCGCTTCCAACAATGATGAACCAGCTGATGATATTCTGAATGAAGTACCCCCACCTGCAGATTTTGATCCAAATGCGTTCTTCAACCCGTTTGCCAATGAGACTGCTGCACCAGATGTTGCGGAATCTTCAACAAACCATTTGAATCCTCAGAATCTGCACAATGTATACCAACATCAACCCTCTACACATAGATGGACAAAAGACCATCCTCTGGCTAACATTATTGGCAACCCAAATCAACCAGTCGTTACGAGACAACGTCTTCACTCAGATGGTGAACACTGCATTTATGCACTAACTGTCTGCCAATCTGAACCTAAAAACATTAAAGACGCAATGACAAAAGACAACTGGATTGAATCCATGCAAGAAGAACTCAATCAATTCAAACGTCTTGAAGTATGGGAACTGGTTGAAAGACCAACAGGGGTCTACGTCATTGGTCTAAAATGGATTTGGAAAAACAAATTGGATGCTGAAGGGAATGTCATCCGAAACAAGTCACGGCTAGTTGCTAAGGGTTATCGTCAGGAAGAAGGGATAGACTTTGAAGAATCTTTTGCTCCGGTTGCTCGTCTTGAGGCTGTTCGGATATTTCTCGCGTTCGCGGCTCATATGAACATGACGGTCTATCAGATGGATGTCAAAACGGCGTTTCTCAATGGGCAACTTAAAGAAACGGTCTATGTCAGCCAACCAGATGGATTCGTTGATCCTGAGTTCCCGAACCATGTTTACAAACTGAACAAAGCTCTTTATGGTCTCAAACAAGCCCCTCGGGCATGGTACGATAAGCTATCATCTTTCCTCATTGCCAATAATTTCACCAAAGGCTCGGTTGACCCAACTCTTTTTATACAATATCACGGGGCACACATCTTAATTGTTCAAATTTACGTGGATGACATCATTTTTGGGTCAACACATAAAAAGTTTTCAATCGCTTTTGCAAAACTCATGCAGAAAAATTTTGAAATGTCCATGATGGGTGAACTTACGTTCTTTCTAGGACTGCAAGTTCATCAATCACCCCGTGGTATTTTCTTGAGTCAGTCCAAATATGCCCTTGAACTGTTAAACAAATTTGGAATGAATACCTGTGATACTTATGCCACACCAATGGCTCATACCAAGAAATTAGATGCTGATTTACATGGGAAATTGGTTGACCCTACCAAATACCGAAGTATTATTGGGTCTCTCATGTATCTAACAGCTAGCAGACCTGACATTGTCTTTGCCGTTTATCTATGCTCCCGTTATCAGTCGCGTCCAACTGAAACCCACCTCTCTGAGGCTAAAAGAATCCTCCGATACATCAAGGGAACCATTAATTTGGGGATCTGGTATCCGAAGGATTCTGGTTTTGAACTAATAGCTTTTTCAGACGCTGATCACGCAGGATGCTTAGACTCAAGGAAAAGTACTTCAGGAGCTCTACAATTTCTCGGTGATAAACTGGTGTCTTGGCAATCAAAGAAGCAGGATTGTACATCGCTGTCATCAACTGAAGCAGAATATGTAGCCATGTCCGCGTGTTGTGCTCAAGTCATTTGGATGAGAACACAACTCAAAGACTATGGTTATGTATTTGACAGAATCCCGATGTACTGCGACAATCGGAGTGCCATTGCAATCTCGTGCAACTCAGTTCAGCACTCGAAATCAAAGCACATCGATCTACGCTATCATTTCATCAAGGACCATGTGGAACAGGGTACCGTTGAATTATACTTTGTGGGTACTGAATACCAATTGGCAGATCTGCTCACCAAAGCCTTGCCTCCCGCTAGGTTTAATGAGTTGGTCCACCGAATTGGTATGAGGTGTTTGACTCAAGAGGAATTGGATGACCTCTTAAAACAGTCTTAAAAACCTGTCAAACACCAAAACATTTTTTGTAAATAAAGTTTTCAAAAACAAAATACAAAAATATAAAATCTGATAAAACAACAAAAATATTCTTCTAATCTATATTTCTTTCAACATGGCAAGTACATTTCTTCCGTCAACACTTTTATCTTTCAAAATTCAGTATTTTTCCGATCAAGTGTTGAGGGGGAGAAAATAATCCATTAACTGCTTCAAAACAACTGTGTACTTGCATGTTATCACATCTCGGTTGATTTTTTTTCTACAAATGGTGGTAAATTTCTGGTTCATTGACACTCCTCGGACTTTAATTAATAACCTTTCATTATTTTCTCAAGTCGAGGGGGAGTGTCGTCAAGTTTCTTTCCCAAAAATCTTCGTTTGGTAACCAAAATGGAAGTTAAAAGGCTTTGTGTGAAAAAGGAAAAGGTGGAGGGACTATAACTGTCAAAACCTTAAAGTTACTTTATACAAAATACTCCACCCACCTCATTTATTTCCATCACATTAATTATTTCACCTAATATCATCTACGGTCCATATTCGTTTTACAAATCCGTGCTTTCGATTATCAATCTGTAAGTGTTTCTGTGTTTGGATCATGTTTCTAAACAATGGTTTTGAATCTCAAGTAAATCCTACGGCTAAAACATGTTCTACGAGTGATTTTGTGTTCTACGCTTATGCGTAAGAACACACAATCAATACTTGTGTGTTTGGGGTGAAATGATTGGTGTCAAAACGTTCTTATTACATCACTGATATCAGTTTAACCATCAAATTCCACCCAGAACCACTAATTGAAGATTTTTGAAAACTAGGGTTTATAAGACGATTTGGGTACTTTCGAATGATAAGTGATTTGATCAAAAAGATTGTTGTATTATACTCTTACGTTGTTGAATTGATGATTTCCATAGTCTATAACCACCCAGAAACACGAATTGGACATCAATTCGAAACTAGGGTTTAAAGTTCATAAACTTTGGGTGTTTTTGATTCACTGCATAATAAGTGTTAAAACTTGGTCTACATGTTCTCACAACGTCTATGATATACCAGAAAAAGTTTGGTGCTTAATCTATGGCTAGAATCCATACGCGTAGATCTAGGGTTTAGTCTACGCGTATGCAATTCTACGCATAACTGTGTAACATATGATCTATTGATAAAATGAATGTATGTGTTAATGTTGATGATTTGATGGATTTATTTCAGGCCTTTGCTACACGTAACATTCAGAATCAAGGTGGTTACTAATCTACGCATAAGGATCACCTTACGCGTAGCTTGTTATGCGTAAGACTTGTCTTACGCGTAGCTTCTACGCTTAAGGTTCTACAATGGACTACGCGTATCCTGTGAAGGATATGCGTAAACAGTGAACCCTACGCTTAAGGTCAACTCTTACGAGTAGCCTTACGCGTAAGGTAAATATATGCCTACGCATAAGCTCTACGCATAAGGACTTCTTTTCCTACGCGTAACATTTCTTACGCGTAAGATAGGATTCTACGCGTAAATCTACGCCTAAGCATATATCATACCTGTCTACGCATAACTTTGCCAAAACTACGCTTAACCCTGGATTGACCTTCATGATGAATTGTTACTTGTACAAACTTGTAAATAAACTAATCATATCATCACGAATCCAAAAATGTCACTAATAAACTTAAATCGTTTGATATGTTGTGAACAATAAGTGATAAAATAAACTTTAAAACTTAAGGTTAACTAACTCACGAAACATTTCACGATATCATTGATTGAACATACAAGTGACTTAGGAATCGTAACAATCATTATCACTGTACATTCAACAACTAGACAATAAGACCTTCTGTTGACTAACATTATGTCTTTCGATATGTTGGTTCTTTTGGCTAATGTTATTTCAGATCACGACATGGCTGAACAAATGAATGTGGATGCACCTGAAGTTCTCTCCATTGCTGATATCTATCCTCATGGCTATCCAATGAAGATTGGAAAGAATAACCTCCGTGTTGACTTTGACACCCTTACTTGCTCTGAATCTTCATGTCTTATTGCTATCGATATTCTGAGGACTCATCCGTATCAGAACATGCTTACTCACTCTGCAACCATTCCTGAGATCTACATCCAACAGTTCTGGAACACTATGGAAAGGGTCAAAGGAAGGACTGCTGTGACAGTGACTCTGAACCACAAACAAGTCACTATTACACCTGCAGACTTAAGGGCTGCTCTCCTTATTCCTGAAATCAATCCAACCAAACTTTATGCCACACCTGCTGAAGAGCTAACTCTCCAATTCTTAATCAATATCGGTTATGACGAGGCTACAGGAGTAATCTCTAAGCACTCTCATGTAGAGCTTAAGAGTCTTCCTCAACCATGGAGAACACTCTACATGATAATCACCAAGTCCATTTCTGGTCGTGATAGCGGCTATGAGCATCCTAAGCTCATAGAACTGCAAATATTTTGGGCATTCGTCAACATGAAACACATCGCTATTGAAGCTTTGATTTGGGATGACATGATGTCATTTCTCAGTAAACTTGGCTCAAAGATTCCCTACATCAGATATACTAAACTGTTGATACAAAGAGCTCTTGGACTTCATCCTGATATTCCCAAAAGGCTCAATGACCCAGACAATCACGACATGTTGACGGAACCTATTCTATCTGTAAGAATCAAGGAAACGTCTACAAAGAAGCAAGGTGCCGTGCTCCCAGATTTCCTTCTAACTGAAGATGTCAGAAAGCTAGAATCGTACCAAAGGTATCTGGAAGCAGTCAGACAAGGCAAAGTTGGTCATCTTTATGAAAAATCTTCTGGAACACCTGTCAGGAAAACCAGAAGAGGAAGTGCAGGAAGCACAACAAGTTCTGTGAGTCAAAGGAAAGTTCCTAAAAGGAAAGCTCCTTCTCAAAGGAGTGTTCCCGTAAAGGAAGCCGAACCTATTCCCACACTCGAACCTCAAAGACAACTTAGGGATGATAGCTCTGAAGATACTGAGACAGATGAAGAGGTTCATTACTCTGCTACTGCAACCGAAACACCTGCCTCAGTAACAAAACCTCCAAGTCCTCCAGCTGTCCAAGAAAAGGGGAAGACTCCAGCTATTGTACCTTATGATGAGAGCTCTGAAGAAGAAGAAGAAGAGCAATTGGACAAATCATACAGAAAAAAGTTTCACAATGTCCGACACATTCAAAAGGCCGCTGAATTTGCTAAAGAACAAATGGGTGGCCCCGGAGGATCAAGTGGTGCTGCCCACTCCTCTCCGGATCCTGATGCGGTTAATCAACCCGATAAGGGATCTGGTGCCACCACTCTTCTGCAACAACAACCGCCTGTTGAAGACACCATTAAGTATGATTTTGAGAAACAGGAAACTGAGAAAGAAAAGTCTAAGGATGACGAGGATGATTATACAAAGTTTCTTCTAGACAGTCCAACTCAATCAAAGGAGAAAACCTCAGAAACTCCTAAGGACATGAAGTCTCCTCATGTCTCCTCATCATCGGACTCTTCATCTCATTCATCACCACCACCATCAACTAAGTCAACCAGATCATCATCCAAATCCGTGAAGAAACCACCAAAGTCTTGGATCTCTCAAACACATGCAAGAATTGTGAAAGCTGTCAAACAAGTTAGAAAGAAGGACATGCTTCAAAGAAAACTTAATTGGTATGCTGAACAAATGCAGTACTTACATGATGAGAATGACGGGATGCGGAAAGATAGGAAAGCTATTCAGGAATTCATGAGAAGTCATCGTCAGGGGGAACTAAATGAAATGATTGAAGGTTACACTCAAAAGTACCTTCAGGATATCGTTCCAAAAGTCCAAAAGGAACTGGAGAAGTCAGCAAGAGAACAAACCCACGAGTTTCTTCTCGACACTGTCCCCAGTGTGACAAAAGAAGTATTTTCCAGACAACTCACCCCTAACATCGTAGCATTGGTCAAACATACAATGACAAAAGAAGCTGATCTCTCTGAATCTGAGCTAATCGCTAAACTTGTGATGCAAATGTCAAAGAGATCTGGAACGTTTACTTCAGATGAAGCTAAATTTTTCGAAATTCTACTTGACTATCAACTCAGATCATCATGCAAGGAGTCAGCCATTCAATCCAAACGACCAAGAGATGACGATGATAAGGATAAGGACTCTGCACCTAAACGTCAGAAGCAGTCTGGTCAATCTACATCTATGCCACCTCCTCCACATCGGACTTCTTCTCAACATAAGTCTCCATCACCTCGGTCTTCTACTGATAAACCTCGGGACGATTCCGAGTTACCACCCCTGACTCATAAAACAGGTGACTACTTTGAGTACACGGGTGGTGACGATGAAGAGGTCCTTGAGCCCCGACAACAACCCACCTCACCTAAACAAGTGCAGAAACCACAATCATCATCAATACCTTCAAAACAGAAGAAGAAAACGACTCTGAATGACGTCGTATCATGGCTTGATGACGATAAAACTGCAGAATTTGATTGGTTTGCTACTCTTGTTAACGACACTCCCTACCCTGAAGAAGGTCAAGAATTGGTAGACGGTAGTACCTTGGAGCATGCAAAAATCTTGCAAGAAAGATTCCGTGTGAAGAAGATGACGAAATCCGAGTTGAAGCGCATCAAGAATGACGCATTTCTCCTTTTGAAAAACAGCTCGGAAAGTGCAATCGAGGTTGAATATCACCTTGAAAACATTGCTCGAGCCATGTCTAACAACATGGATTGGCTCAACCCAGAAGCAAACATCGACTTCACTAAAAGGAACAACCCTCCATATTACACTGACTGGACCAAACCTCTACCAACAATCGGCCAACCAGATGAACCAAGGATTCCCTTCAGATATTTCTTCAACAAAGACCTGGAATTTCTTCTCCATGGTGGCGATGGTTCACGAAAATACGCTACATCATTGACTCTTCCATTCCCAGCGGCTATTTACTCAAACTGCATAGCTATCGAGGAACGTGCAACTCACTTGTTTTCTGACAACGTGCAAGCATATGACCAAGATGCATTGTATGGGATTCATCATTGGCCTGAACGCCGAAGAATCTACTACAGAAGCTGCCTGGTTCCGAAGTCTCAACATGAAGTGTATTGCTCAAAGGACATCGTGGCCATCAAACACATTGATCTCAAGTCTAAGTGGGACTACACATTCTTGAAGAATATCATAGTCAAACGACAAGATGAACAGGACTATGAATTCTCAGAGGCTGACTTTGAGAACTTGTCCCTCAACGACATCGAAGACTTGTACCTTGCCAAAGTACAGGGTCGTATGAGACAATTCTCGACTGAAGTTCAACGTGAATTTATCAAGTCAGTTCTCATCTTCATTAGACGCATTGTGATCAAAGAACGTGTCGAAGATATCCAGATGGCTGTTGAATCATATCAGAAACGTGTAAACTTCACTCCACCACAGCTTGATCTTCCTGACATCAACCAGCTCAAACAACTTACACTCATCAGCAAACCTTTCGGCATTGTTTACCGCAGTGAACTTCGCAGAAACTGTTTAATGGCGTGTAGTGAGCTCCACAAATTCGGGGATCATACCTTGAAGATGGTTAGGGATGGATTGGCATATAGGTTGAAGGACATACGTCAAAAGATTGGGTCTCCTAAGCGATGGAATTCTCAGGATCGCAGGGATGTGAGGAGGATCATCAGAATGATTGATGAAAGGTTGTTTCGAAGGGATCAGTTCAGAACGTTGGAAAGCTTTGTTGGTGGTCGACCCAGGATAAACATCACCGGCTATCAACGCCCTGTTCGCACTCCTGGCGACATCACTGGACTTCCTGGTACCCCTTGATTTGGTTCTTTCATTATAAATTTGGATGTGTGATTAGATATGTCTATGGCTTGTGCACACATAACAGTGTACAACCCGTAATGGTCAAGAAAGGACCCTGTGGTACGCCTCAGTGCCACAATCCTTATAAAAGGAGCGAAAGCTTCTTATTTTTGAGTAAAACCTATCAAACCTTTCATTTTTCAAGGTTTTGCTCAAAAAGACAAGTACTTCCCCATATGATTTCAAAACCTCAACCGTTTATATCACTAGTTGAGGGGGAGTATTTGATGAAAACTTTGTTCACAAATTGTTCACAGTGGTCACTCTTCCCGCAACACTCAAAATGGTCATATTTATTCTCAAAATGTTTCAAAAATAACATCTTATATGCCATTTTTGAGGGGGAGAAAATTATGTGATAAGAAATATGTTGTACAAAATGCAAATGAATCTGTGTACCTCAGACTTAACCTACGAATTGACGGTACTAAACTGTTAGTAACTCGAAAAGACTTGTCCTGGACGGGTAATAATTTCAAGCTAGTTCGCTAGTGATGTAAACGTGTCTCGCAAAGGACTTGTCCAAGTAGAAAGTACCATTCGAGAAACTCTTGATAGACATGAACTCTGACGGGTATGACAACCTTTCGAGGTTTGTCTACACCTTCAAGATAGTTATTAGAGCTAGTTGTCACCTAAAAGCTGACAATGTATCTCTTTAACTATTCAACGTAACCGTGTCTCGCGGGAGATTGTCTATCCTTAGTGGATCAATTCATAAAGTGCGCGCTCTTTCCTCACTGTGCATTTAACCTTTAAAACTATTAAGCACATGTGGAGGGGGAGTATTTATGCAAAAACTCATCTCTCACTGTGGTTCAAACATGTTTTTCATTTACAAACCCTTTGAGAGATATTTTAACTTACAGTGGTTATAATGGCAAACATAGGTCAGTCATGGAGTTATAAGGTGACTAAGGTTAGGAATAACCGTCCTATGATCCGCCAGAGCCGGAGGGATCTACCCAAGGACACTACCATTAGTTAGTGTTAGAAGTCCTTAGGAATGATTATAAAAAGGAGAAAATGAGAATCGGAGAAAGAAGGAGTTGAAGAATCAAAAAGAAATGTAAAGTAAAGGGTGAAAAGAAATAGCCCTCCAGATTATTCAACTTAGGGCAGACACCGGGTTCAATTCATATGCTACTGGTTGTCACTTAGTGACACCGGTATTGAAGATTAAAAGTCGTCATGGACCCAGTGACGCATGCACTAAACCTTCTTAGCCACTCAAGTTTCTCTCAACAGAAACTTGTTTCATTCTCACAGGGAACCCTACATAATCTATTTGCTTTCTCTTAGAGATCGCTGGTATTGAAGAAGGAGACCCTCTCCCTAGTCTCCGCTCAGGAAAACCAAAACGCACTGTTGAGTCTAGAGCCACGAGATTCATCAAAAGATCTCTTAGGAACACTTGACATTTAATCACTTGTTGATCAACAAATAAGATCTTCAGTGATTCAGTGGTTCATATCGAGTCCTTCACAGATCTTAGCAATCTGTCGAGAACATTTATGAGAGGTTCACATCTGTGATCCTCAGTGATTGAATGGAAACTCCTGCCAGGGTCAACATCAAACAGCCCTGACAGCAGGTCACTTCGGTAACTCCCCGTGGATTACGCGGAGTGTGTCTCAAACGGTCTACAGTCGTGAGGTGATGCTTCGGTGTACCTCAGCGACTCATCTGAACTGTAGATGTATTTCGGTACATCGCGTTATCTCACTTGTGGGACTCCAGTTCAGGAACGGCCTTTGTAAGAATTAGAGTTGTGTTTTCACACTATGCTGTTAACACTCTCGAAGTTCAAACTTGTAAGTGCCGGAAACCGCTTATTACTAACCGTTTGAAATGTTTTCTTCTTATGGAAGCTCCGGAGCGGGATGATCGTGCTGACTCTTCTCATGCTCATGCCAACATCATCACTAATGGAAGTTCTATTCGAATGCAACACAACAGTCAGAATGATTCTTCATCAATCAAAGAATCTACAAAGTCAAAGACTTACAGAACTTCATAAGTATTGATTTCCAACGTCAAAGAGCGTGTGAGCATGTTGAAGAATGACGTGGAGACACTGGAGCAGCGAAGCAGACCTGAGGCAGACTGATGCAGACAACAACATACTATCACTTTCACCACAAAGAACAATGATCAAAGAACAAAGTTAAAGATGACGTCGAAGCATAACTGCTCAAAGATAACGATCTCTCTACACTGGGGAGATTGTTCGAATCAAGACAATTCCTCTCACAAGAAAGAAGAATGTCAGAAGACGTCACAGCTACTATTACATCAACGCCTTCACCGTTTACATTCATATATACTTGAGGGGGAGATTGTTGGAATCACTCCTAAACAGTATTTCAAGTATTTATATTTCATATGTAATAGGTAGCTTTATTATGGCCTTTATGTTTGTTTAAGGTCCAGCTTATGTAGAAGGCCCATAAGCTGAGGCCCAAGCCCAATAAGGAATAGGGAAGGAGAGGGAGTGTTGCCCTAGCTCCTTGCCTATATAAACTATTGTAAACCCTCATTTGAGGGTTGGTTGTTCAAGTTATTCTCTCATTCACTCTTTTGCATAACTGTTTCATATCATACGTATGTGTGTGTGTGTTTAGCTTGTTCATCCGCCTTCATCTCTTTCTCTATAAGCTTGTGTTGTAAAACTAGTGACCTAACAAATAGCCTCATAATTATCCCCATTATAGCCGTTAGTGGTTACATGACCAATTAAACGTGGTCATAAAGAAGTTGTAACTGCCATTTAGCAGTACTTTCCATAAGCAGTACTTCCCACTAGCAGTACTTTCACTTGCAGTGGAAGTACAGCCTATCAGTGGAAACACTGCTTATCAGTACTTCCATAGCACTATCAGTGGATACACCACTTCAGTGGAAACACTGCCTATCAGTGGAAATACTGCTTATCAATGGAAACCACAAGCAGTACTTTCCACAAGCAGTACTTTCACCAAGCAGTACTTTCACCAGTACTACCAATACAAACCACTATAAGAGCCAGGGTGTTCATGGACCTTATGGGTGTACACTCCGTACCTCCTAACCCATTACAAGGTGTGAACTAATCCCACAAGTGCACTAAATTTTCCAACCATCCTCCCCAAATTTAGTTCACTTCCTTTGCATGAAAAATAAACATCAATAAAAACATGTGCATAAACGAAAATGTCCTGAGGATTGAATTTCCATCTTAGTAAATTACACGTTCAAATATTCGAGAATCAGGGTGTTCTAAGAATTGAACCCTTGAACCCATTTGAATACCTGAAGATAAAATACACACAAGTTTTCAAACACTTAAAAGCTCCTGACACTATACAAGCCATGTGTCCATATCCAAATTCATAAATGTTGTAAAAGCTAAAAGTCCAAAGCTTCCTGAAGCGGCAAAACTTCAACATTTACATAGGTGGTTCCTCTTTATTCATGCTCCTGCCAAGCACTTTTTCAAAGAAAATTAACCATTAAGAAGTAAAGACTTCATCCTCCTTTCAGCAGGTTCTGAGCACAACCTTGGGATGTAAATAAACATGTGCTCCAGTCCACTGAATGTTCAGCTTTCCACATTGAACTCAGCTCCCAAGTTTCCTTAGGAGGGAGTTGGGTGTCCTAGCATTCAGTGACTAAGTTGGACTTAAACCCATCCCTTTAGCAGACTTTATAACCAAGTCTCTAGCCAGACCCTTCGTCAAGTGATCAGCTAAGTTCTGTTGAGATCTCACAAACTCTATAGATACCACCCCATTCATGATAAGTTCACGAATCATGCTATGTCTGACACCCAAGTGTCTAGACTTACCATTGTACATCTGGCTATAAGCCTTAGCCAGTGTAGCTGCACTATCACACCGGATAGAAATAGGTGCTATAGGTTTAGGCCACAATGGAATCTCAAGAAGCAAGTTTTTCAACCATTCAGCTTCTTTACCAGCAGCTGCTAAAGCCACAAATTCAGATTCCATTGTTGAACTGGTGATGCAAGTTTGCTTCTTGGATGCCCAAGAAATTGCACCTCCACCAAGTAGGAATACCCAGCCACTGGTAGACGAATTGTCTTCAGTGTTACTGATCCAACTTGCATCAGTGTAACCTTCCAACACTGATGGGTAACCAGTATATGAGAGACTATAATCCATAGTTCTCTTCAAATACTTCAGTACCCTCTGAACTGCTTGCCAGTGATGAGCACTAGGATTACTAGTATACCTGCTCAATTTTCCCACTGCAAAACCAATATCAGGCCTTGTACAAGTCATGGCATACATCAGGCAGCCAATTACCCTAGAATACTCAAGTTGAGATACAGCCTTGCCATGATTAGGCATCAGCTTCTCACAAGTATCCATAGGTGTACTCACTGGAGTACAATCAAAGTAATTGAATTTCCTCAGTACCTTCTCAATATAATGAGACTGAGAGATAGAAATTCTATTACTTTCATGTTTAATCCTTATACCAAGGATAACATCAGCCTCCCCCATGTCTTTCATGGAGAACCTTGATGACAAAAATTCCTTTGTCAGGTCAACCTGATTTTGGTCAGTGCCAAAGATCAACATGTCATCAACATATAGACAAATGATGACTCCTTTACCAGATTCATCAAATTTGCTATATACACATTTGTCAGCTTGGTTAAGAACATAACCACTAGACAAAACTACTTCATCAAATTTTTGATGCCATTGCTTAGGTGCCTGCTTAAGTCCATAAAGAGACTTAATCAGTTTACACACCTTGTTTTCATTTCCAGGCATGATGAAGCCCTGAGGTTGGTTCATATAAACCTCCTCTTCCAATTCACCATTCAAGAAAGCTGTTTTCACATCTATCTGATGAATAACCAGATTGTGAATAGATGTCATAGCAATCAGCAGTCTTATGGTACTGATACGAGCCACAGGGGCATAAGTATCAAAATAGTCTATTCCTGACTTTTGTTTAAAGCCCTGAATGACTAGTCTAGCCTTGAACTTTTCAATAGTTCCATCTACCTTCATTTTTCTTTTGAAAATCCATTTGCAACCCAAAGGTTTGCAACCAGGAGGTAGATCAACCAACACCCAAGTGTTGTTGCCCATGATGGAATCCATCTCATCATTGATTGCTTCTTTCCAGAAAGCAATATCCTGGGACTTCATTGCTTCTTCAAATGTTTTGGGGTCATCCTCAACAATGAAGCAATAGGAGTATTGGTCTGAGACCTCATCCCTGGTACCTTCAACTAAGTATAGTTGAAACTCAGGTCCAAATGACTTTGGAGTCCTGACCCTTTTGCTTTTCCTGAGCACAGGTTCAGGTTGCTGAACCACAACCTCATCAAGGACCACTGATGGTTCATCATCAGTGACCTTTGATACACCAGTGTCATGAGTTCCATTAGGAATCCTCTGACTTGGTCTAGGGACTGATGAGAATCTATTCTCATCAAAATCTGCATCCCTTGATTCAATTATTGTGTTAACTGAAACATGTTCATTAGGTTCAATAACATAGAACCTAAAAGCCTTGGAATGCTCAGCATATCCAACAAAGATGCAGTCAATGCCTCTTTCACCCAAAGTCTTTTGCTTTGGATCAGGGAGTCTTACAACTGCCCTACAACCCCAAACCTTGAGATAATTCAGGTTGGGTTTCTTTTTAGTCCAGAGTTCATAAGGGGTAACCTTGTTCCTTTTGTTGGGAACTCTATTTAGCAAATAGCAAGCTGTTAACATAGCTTCACCCCAGAACCCTTGACTCAGTCCTGAATAGGACAGCATGGAATTAACCATCTCCTTCAGCACTCTGTTTTTCCTTTCAGAAATACCATTTTGCTGAGGAGTATAAGGGGCAGTCGTTTCATGGATTATTCCAACAGACTGAAAGTACTGAGTATCCATGTACTCACCTCCCCTATCAGTCCTTAATCTTTTGATTAAAGACCCAAGTTGTAATTCAACTTCAGTTTTAAACACTTTGAATTTATCTAATGCTTCATCCTTGGTATGTAATAAATAGACATAACAAAATCTAGAAGCATCATCAATAAATGTCACAAAGTACTTCTTATTCCCCAAAGAAGGAGTGGCATGCAAATCACACAGGTCACTGTGAATAAGCTCCAAGATCTTAGTCTCACGACTAACACCCTGAAAGGGTTTCTTGGTTATCTTGGTCAACATGCAAGTTTTACACTTTTCAGTGTCCATGTCAAAAGCAGGGATTAAACCATCCCTAGACATATCTTGCAACCTTTTATAGTGAACATGACCAAGTCTAGCATGCCAAAGGTTAGAATCAGACTGATCATATGTGGTCACAAAAGCTGAAATAACACTGTCAGTGGTAATATTAAGCCTGAACATTTGATTACATAAATAACCAAAACCAATAAAAACACCACATTTAGAAAGAACAAATTTATCAGATTCAATAACTTGTTTATATCCATGATTATTCAAAACACTACTTGAAACCAAGTTTTTCCTTATATCAGGAACATGAATAACATTAAACAAAGTTACAATCTTTCCAGAACTAAGTCTAAGATCTACACAACCACGACCATGCACCAAGGCTGTTGACTCATTTACCATGTGAAGAATAGAACCATCATTCAGTGACTCATAAGTCTTGAACCAGCTTCTATCTTTACACACATGAACTGTTGCACCAGAGTCAACCCACCACGCAACATCATCATCCTGCACATAAAAAGATTCAGATACATATGTAACATAATAAATCTGAAAAGACTTATTAAACATATTCTGACCTTTCAGTGAGTTGGCTGAACCACCACTCCCTGAACCATTAGTGCCTGATCCATTGGCTTTACCACCAACTTTAACACCCTTGCAGTCCCTTTTAATGTGACCAGTCTTGCCACATTTCCAACAAGTAGGTGTAGCCTTCTTGTTAGGATCTGCCCTTGTGTTGTCATGATATTTGCGTTTGCCTTTGTTGTCATTGTACCTGGTGGAGTTGTTATGCTCCACCATATTGACAACAGATGGTCCAGCAGCATTGCCACTCTTTGGCTTGTCATTATCCTGCACCTTGAGAGATTCCTCAATGTGCAGATGACTGCCCAACTCAACAAGAGTTAACTCCTCCTTCATATGTTTCAAGGTATGCTTGAAATCTTTCCATGAAGGAGGGAGTTTGTCAATGACACAAGAGACTTTGATAGCCTCATCCATGTTCATTTGGTGTTGTGTAAACCTTCCAAGTATCCCAAGAAGTTCATTGTATTGTTCCATAACTGGTCTTGAATCAGTCATTTTGTAATTTGTGAAATTACTAACAAGGAACTTCTTACTTGATGCATCCTCAGCCATATATTTGGCATCCAAGGAATCCCACAGTTCTTTGGAAGATTCAAAGTTCTGATAAATATCAAACAAAGAATCAGACATACCATTCAGAATAAGACCTCTGCATATGTAGTCATCATTCTCCCACTTGCTCCTCCTCCTGATCTGCTCCACAGTAGCATCATCACCATCATCAGGAATTGGAGTAGTCAGCATATAGACCACACTCATGCTTGACAGCAAGAAGTGCATCTTCTTCTGCCACCTCCTAAAGTCCACCCCTTCAAACTTGTCCAGCTTAGCAAAGTTTGAATCCATGTGTTTTATTGCAGCAGTTGCCATTGATTATCACAAAATAGTTTACTTTGATTGTTGGTGGTATGTTCCCAGAACAGGGTTAAGACAATCAATGACAGTAGCAATACCACTAGGTGGTTACCGGATATCACTTGGAATCGTGTGATCACTTTCCAAAGTAAACTATTCGACCCTAATGCCTGGGTATCACGAATATCTACTTGGGATAAGACCAAATGCAGTTAGAGAATTAGGCACAATTCTATAACCCTTTCAATAATAAGTGTTTATTGTTTTCTGTGTGTCTTCATGCATGTTCAGATCTCCTATATATAGGAGGTTACTCTTGAGCTATTCCAATGGAATTATGAGTATTAATCGGCCCATTAATAGCCTCATAATTATCCCCATTATAGCCGTTAGTGGTTACATGACCAATTAAACGTGGTCATAAAGAAGTTGTAACTGCCATTTAGCAGTACTTTCCATAAGCAGTACTTTCCACTAGCAGTACTTTCACTTGCAGTGGAAGTACAGCCTATCAGTGGAAACACTGCTTATCAGTACTTCCATAGCACTATCAGTGGATACACCACTTCAGTGGAAACACTGCCTATCAGTGGAAATACTGCTTATCAGTGGAAACCACAAACAGTACTTTCCACAAGCAGTACTTTCACCAAGCAGTACTTTCACCAGTACTACCAATACAAACCATTATAAGAGTCAGGGTGTTCATGGACCTTATGGGTGTACACTCCGTACCTCCTAACCCATTACAAGGTGTGAACTAATCCCACAAGTGCACTAAATTTTCCAACATTTATTTTGTTCCAGAAATTTTTATGCCTTCGTATATTGATCTCAGTTTGCTATTAGAGCATACGGTATCGTATGTATTTACACGCCAAATGCAAAGAAAGCAACCAATAACACGTTAATTGTTGTACCAAGCAAAGCGCCAACCACAAGCCAAAACTTTTTGAGTTACTAGAATGGCTCACGCTATTGGTATTTCTTGGAGGTGTTTGGACTTTTTTTTTTGTTGTGTTGTAGTGAATGCATGCAACTGTACTGGTGTTATTGGGATTCTTGAGATTAAACCATGGTTACAACACATGATTATTCATTTATTCGAAATGTTATGTTTTGTGTGTGAGAGAGTTTTGTTTATGTTTATGCGTTTGTGTTTGTGTGTGAAGTGAGGGATATAAAGAAGATGAGTACACGTGTTGGTAACTGAGGTGTGTGAGTCATGTAGCTTTTTTGGCCAACTGCTTTTTACTACTAACTGAGATGGAGGAGAAGATGAATGAAGAAGACCCGAATTTGAATATCAAGTTGACTGATCTACGTTTTCAGCCATTGGATTGTTGTTAGGTGGCTCCGATTCCCAAGGTCCACAAAGCATGATAAGTATAAAATACAGATTACGTATTTACCAGTATACTACTTGATTTTAAAAATATAAGATTAATAAATATGACATCAAGTGTTTTTTCAATTGCCCAATATAATCCTTCGCCAGATAAATATCCATCTTTGAAATGAACAAATTTTTACAATTACTTTAGCCACATTTTACCCCAATTAAGGGTCATAAATTGCATGCAACAGTAGAGTATGAAATAGATAAAATGAAAATAGATAAAATGAAAAAAAAAAATGTGGGACCCAATAACATGTTAATCGTGTGTTATGAGGGAGGGTGTTTTAGTTATTGGTGTGTTATTGGGGAGGTGATGAGGTGGCGCTGAGGTGGCATACCAATAACGTGTTATCCGCCCTTCCCTCACCTTGTGCTCTAAAATTCACAAAGGATTATTGGGTTTAATATATCAATCTCATTATTAAAATTAAAATATATAGGTAACTAGCAGTTTGTTTACAAAAATATATCTTTTTGTTGTATGTGCATATTACGGCAAACATTTGATTAAACAAAGATTTAGTTTTATAATTTTTGTAAAATAACAATAATATTTCCAGTTATTAATTGGTACCAATGTTTTTTTATATTAGCAATATCAATTGCTTTTTGCGGATTTGTCATGTATGTTTTTTTTGCATGTTGTAGAACCAAACGAAATTAATGGCTAATGTAATACTCATTACATTCCTTAGCATTCCATTTACCTTTCTTATTCTTATTCCTCTATTTGAATCAAGTGACCCCTTAACATGCTGTCTTAAAATGTGCATAAATATTTGTATTGAACTCCAAAGTTTGATCATTTTTTGCATTGAAAAATACACATCTTAAGCTTTTCAAACATATATTACACATAATATTTGAACCTTTATATTAATACGGTTTATTTATTTAATTGATAGAAATATATAAAAAAAAAAAAGTTGATATTCAAATTCATTTGATATATCACATGTGATATAACATTGATCTGTAAATTCAAACACTCAACATGCTATCGTAAAATAGACATAAGTATTTCTATACTACTTCAAAAGATTCACCTTTTTTTGCACCGAAAAATAATAGTTATGTCCATTTTACGACGACATGTTTTGTTTTCGAATCTACAAATTAGTGATATATCAAGCATGTTTACATATAAAAAATCATATATTTTCTATAACTCCTATGAATAAACTGTACTGAATTGGAAGTTAAAAAAGTTATGTGTGATATATGATTGAAAAACTAAAAAGTTGAATTTTTATACAAAAACGGTGAATCATTTGAAAGTTTACACAAATACTTATGTCAATTTTACAATAGCATGTTGAGTTTTCAAACTTACAGATTAGTGTTATATTATATGTGATATATCATAAAACTCATGTACAAAAATAAAAATAAAAAAACATTTTTTTTTTTGAAAATATATGAAAGTTCATCTATTGAAAGATAATTAAATGTGCGTTGTAGTCGTGTAATTTGTTTTGCTTAACGATTAACAGTTTTTGAAATATATTATTTAAAAAAAAAACGATGAGAACAAGTTTTATTTTAAAAAAAAGTAGGGGTAAAAAGGGTAGAAGTCGATGTTTAATTTTAGTTAAAATTAGGTGATTGATTTCTCAATATTCATGTATAATCTCTAAAATAGCTCATTTTTCTATAATAATAAGACAATAAATTTCATAAACAAACAATAACATGTGAGATTAGTTTGATTAAACGTAATGGATTGATAAAGAATGTCATCGACAATTTAATGAAATAAAAATAGTAACTGAATAAACATTAACGTTGTTTGATATGTTTGAAATAAAAATAGTAACTGAATAAACATTAACCTCTTTGTTTGATGTGTTTGAATAGAATAAAGCATTATGCATGTTGTTTGGTACGATGCAATTAATGTTGGAAATAAATGATATAAATAAAGATTATAAATGGCGCGAGGCGTGACGTGGCGGCATAACCAATCCTCACGCTTTAACGGTCAAGGCGAAACGTTTGCGTTTTAAGGTGTGGCATAAGGCGACACAAAAATATGAACATATTTATATATTTATATCATATTTCAAATATATCGAGTTTACAAAAACCGTTATATAGGTTAAAAAACTATTCTTACATGGAATATTCTTCATTTTAATTTTTTTTTATCGGAGTTGAATAAAAAAATACTCGTCACACCTCACGCCTTAGCGCCCCTTTTTCTGCCTCATCTCAAGCCACGTTTTGGTGTATTTCGTAATGTGGAGGTCACGCCTCACGCCTTAGCGGCGCCTTGACGCGCCTTTTAGAACCATGATATAAATGAAATATGGCAAAATGTGATTTCATGTCGTAATGAAATGAAGAAAACTATGGAATATCTGTGTAATGAAATTAGTGGTTACACATCTAATGAAATGAACCAATGAATAAACCATTACATTATAAAACTCAAAACAAAAAACATTTTTTCATACCACCATAATGATTTATTTCATTCCAACTTCGATTTTTACATACCAAACACTATGCAAATATTTTTCATTTTTTCTCTTTGGGAAAAAGATAACTACCCCTTTAAAATACTACGCAAGTCTATTCGGTCTTAATTTTACGAAAATCAAGTATTTAAGACATTGAAAATGTATAGTCAAACATATCATTTGTAACACGTTTTCTCCTTATGATTATGACTGTGCAAATTTGACTTTCTATTTTTTGCTTTACAGTTTCATGACTTTCATCAAACTCCATAGCCGCCGTGTGAGATAGACCATAAATTCAGCGTTCAACAAAGTTCATACAGCTGGTGTATAAATGTTGCTTTATTGTGAAGTTTACATGTTATGATTGTAAGTTATAACGTTTATAATGTCACCATAGGCCCATAGCTTAAAAAAATATAAAGTTAATGTCACCATTTAATGTGTGAAAAAATAAATCAGTAATGTCTATCTATTGTTTTATCGATTTCTAAAAGAGTGAATTCTTTAAGTAGTTTTATTGTTATGTCTCTAAAAATATGTGTTACTAAAGAACAATAATTTGCAAATTGCAACAATGACATTTAACAGAGCTCGTGTGTTTCTATCATAGTTGTCAGGATCCCAATCCCGATCTTATGATCTTACGATTTTATTATACTGCAAAGCAAAAACGATCTGAATTTTACATAGGATCTTTGCAAACTTAATATCTTATAGGATGCCGATCTTGACCATACGATCTTAAGATCTTATCCGATCCGATATTCCTTTTCTCTGATTACAAACTAAAAAACTACAAATTTATGAGTTGTTTTTTTGTAGAATTCAAAAAATAACATGTTAATCTTTTTAAACATTTCATAATCATAATTTAAGACAACATTTTTATGAAACATTCATAGTATTTTGTGTGTATAATGTATAATAATTTGTAGATTTGTATGATATTACAAAAATTATTAAGAAATAACATTAGAGTAGGATCTTAAGATCCCGATCTGATCTTACGATCACGATCTTGCAAAGAAAAAAATGATCTTGGGTAAGATCTCGGTCTTGAAAACCTTGGTTTCTATGTAAAGGACTTTCTTACCTTGGTAAATTTTATAAATAAACGGCAAAACTTACAATGGCAAATTGTCACAAGAATGTACCAGCAAACAATTGAAACAAACCAACCAGTCACATATACCCATGAACCGAAACAGCCCATAAACAAAAGAACTACTAGTACCTATTACTTAGTTAACATCTTTTTTTAAAAGGCACAAGTTAACATCTAGTGTAGATACTAGATAGCAACGTCTATGAATCTTTCATGCTTCAAAGTTCAAACATTTCACCAACTTGTCTTGAAGGCACGTTAAGAAATTATAAAATGTCGTTTACTAAACACAACCACCGAGATTAGTTATAAATAATTGCTAATAGTCTGTTGTGAAAACGTGCGTATCATAATCAATATTTTAATTGCAAAGCTATCTTGTAATCATGAATGTAGCTACTTTGAGTCAAACTTAGTCAACCAAACTCACTCAAAAATAAATTATTGTAATTATAGTGTAATATAAGCACATTTAACTAATGAACGTGTCAGTTTGTGTAGAAACATGGAAAATTCAATTGTTCGACGATTGCGATAACAAACCTGAAATTCCATATGCGAAAATACTATATCCAGGGGCGGAAATTTGAAGTGGTAGGGGAGGGTGTTGGCCCCTCAAAAATTTAAGCTTCTAATTAAAGATGTTAACTTGTGCCTTTTAAAAAAAGATGTTAACTAAGTAATAGGTACTAGTAAAGGGGTGATACTCACATCACATCTTTTAATGCATACATCAGAATTTGTGCATTACAATATTGTATGGTACAAACTGTAGTGCACAAATTGTGATACATGCATTAAAAGATATGGTGTAAATATCAATTTTCTTGAGTAAAACATGGTCTAGAAATAGTGTTAAGAATTTAAACATTGGCATTTATAACATGGAAATAAACCGTTAAATGCAATGAAAAGGTCAAAGCTATATAAACTCTAACATATCTCCACCCTTCCAATTTGGAAAACATGCATTTGCTTGTAAATTTTGTTAATTTATATTAATTTGTTATTCTTTTAAATATAAAAAGGTATTATTTATAGGACAAATGACATAAAAATGTAACCAATCTGTCATCTTTTACTGTGTTGTGTAACCATCTTTATTTTTTCCTATTATATACATAATATTTTTTGAATTCCGTCTACTGTGTGTATCTGATGGCCATTTTGCCCCTATCTGTTAATAGGAGTGTTTATAAATGAGAAGGGTAAAATTGTCACAAAATACATACAATAGACGGAATTCAAAAATATGAAGTATACAATAGAAAAATATAAAGGTAGCTACACAACAAAGCAAAAAGTGTCAAGTTGGTTACATTTTCGTGTCTTTTGCCCTTATTATATAATGAGGTGAGTTCCGTAACAATCATGTAATCTCTAAAGAACAAACTAGCCAA
This sequence comes from Chrysanthemum seticuspe, assembly GCA_019973895.1. Lineage (NCBI taxonomy): Eukaryota > Viridiplantae > Streptophyta > Magnoliopsida > Asterales > Asteraceae > Chrysanthemum > Chrysanthemum seticuspe. Next base: position 191,043,548 of record BPTQ01000008.1, read on the forward strand.
TCATGGCCTTTGATTTCATTTTGATCCAACGTCTGTGATCAAAATATCCAATCACACAGCGACGGTAAACTTGTCCAATATAAAAACACAAAATATACAATATACCTTCATTTTATCTTCTACACCATCAGATCTACAATCCTCTCTCTACAAAACACACACACACAAACAGTAAAAACACACACTAACCACCGTAAACTGCCGTACTCGCCGGTCCTCCACATCATCGGTCGGTCTCCGGTTGATCTGTCATCAAGTCGTCGTCGATCTGCATCTAATGCTATTGTTTGCTTCTCTTAAAAATAATATAATTTGATCTATAACTGTTCTTTTGATTCTCTTTTTACACATCATTAACATCATCAACAGCTTATCATTTCTCCAAAAAGACGTCGGTTTAATTAGTTTTTAATTGATATTCACAAAAAAAAAATAAAAAAAAAAAAAAAAAACTTTTAATCTTTTATAGCCACTTTTTAATACCTAAATTCGAGTTGGTATTCCCAGTGGTTGTGTAGGTTTGTTCTTTTATCATTTTAGTTTTTGTTTATTCAGCTAGATTGATTTTTATTGTTGTGTTATTTTTGGAATTGTGATTAGTTAGTTGATTTATGTTGAATTAGTCAACTGCTTAGATTTTTAGGACGTGTTTGTGTCAATTTATAAAGAATTCGAATTTTAAGTTGTTATTAGAAGTTGACAGAAGCCAAATAATTTGCGCGTTTGTATATGTGTCGTACATTATGAGAAATTAGTTGCAGGCTATTTTTCGGAACATCCTTTTTAAAGTGATTTAGTGTATTTGAAATTTGTTGCTATTAGTTTTGTATTGATTAAGGTATGTTGTCATCTGCTGTTTGTATTCAGTTTCGTGTTATATATTACATAACAAGTTAGAAGTGAGTTAAGTATGTGATTTCAGATAAATCACATGTGATTTCAATAATGTACACCAGTTGAATATACACTTGTTGAATAGAATCACATGTGATTTCAGATAAATCACATGTGATTTCAGATAAATTACATGTGATTTTTGTGGTTGATATGTAGATCACATGTGATTGTATCTCAAATCATGTTGCTTGTCAGTGGTTGATATGTTACTTACCATAGGTTGATATGTAGATAAAATGTGATTCAATCTCAAATCACATGGAGTCGAAGTACACAAGTTGAAGATACACCTGTTGAATAGAATCACATGTGATTTCAGATAAATCACATGTGATTTCAAATAAATTATATGTGATTTTTGTGGTTGACATGTAGATCACATGTGATTGTATCTCAAATCATGTTGCTTGTCAGTGGTTGATATGTTACTTACCATAGGTTGATATGTAGATCAAATGTGATTCAATCTCAAATCACATGGAGTCGAAGTACACAAGTTGAATATACACCTGTTGAATAGAATCACATGTGATTTAAAAATCACATGTGATTTCAAATAAATTAAATGTGATTTTTGTGGTTGATATGTAGATCACATGTGATTGTATCTAAAATCATGTTGCTTGTCAGTGGTTGATATGTTACTTACCATAGGTTGATATGTAGATCAAATGTTCAATCTCAAATCACATGGAGTTGAAAGGCGGAGCCTAAGTTAAAGGTGAAGCCCCGTGAATATTTTGAGGAAGATAAACATGGAATCAAAAGTAATGTGCGCCCCTATGGTTTTCTTTTCAAAAAAAAAATGAGACAACAAAGTCGCAAGTAGAGACAAAGACTTCGGCGAAGTTGCGGTCTAAGGACCTTGTCTAGATGGAACGAAGACCATCAAGAATGCTATACAGGACAAGAAGGAACGTGCTTATGATTTTTCCAGGATGGAACGTGTTTAGGATATTGCTTGGAAGTAGTATGTATTTGTAACGAACAACTTATCTACTTATGTTAAGATGTATAATGTTTTACTACAAGTATCAGTTGACATTTTGGACAAGTGACTTTTCAGATTTTTTTTTGTATAGGAAAATTCTAATGTAGTTATGGACAAGTAACTATTTAGTGTGTATTACTAAATGGAAATATGATGTTTATTTCGTATCTTTAAATGTATGTTGGAATAGATTTGTTTATATGAATCACATGTGATTCTCTCTGAAATCATGTGTGATTTGCAAAACAATCATATGTGATTTAATGAATCACTAGTGATTTAGCCTAAGAATCACAAGTGATTAGCATGAAAATCACAAGTGTTTTGGCTTGAAAATCACAAGTGATTTGGCATGATAATTACAAGTGATTTACACGTGTACCTAATTTTGTAACATTTTTTAAACAAACCTGTAATTGTAACAGAAAACCTTAAACAAACTAATAAACATGAAAATTTAAAATCCAATTAAAGTTCTTATTCAATTAACAATCCACATATATAAGTTTTTAACTGAAGTGACAATTCACATCTCAGTTTTAAATCAAGAACTATCCACGACAATATAAAAAGTATGAAAACTGAAATGTAATTATAAAGTAAAAAAACATCATTTTGCATTAGCGTTATTCATCGCTTGTGCAACCACTTGTACACGCTATTTGCTTTTGCCTTTTGATTTAGCAGTCAAGTCTTTTTGGTATGCGTATTAATAAACATGAAAATTTAAAATCCAATTAAAGTTCTTATTCAATTAACAATCCACATATATAAGTTTTTAACTGAAGTGACAATTCACATCTCAGTTTTAAATCAAGAACTATCCACGACAATATAAAAAGTATGAAAACTGAAATGTAATTATAAAGTAAAAAAACATCATTTTGCATTAGCGTTATTCATCGCTTGTGCAACCACTTGTACACGCTATTTGCTTTTGCCTTTTGATTTAGCAGTCAAGTCTTTTTGGTATGCGTATTATTATTCTATTCACATTCCCCGCATTTCCTCTTCGGCTTCAAACTAGCGTTAATTGCTTTCTCTTTTGCCCTTTTCCTACATTCCGCCCTTGTACCACCTGGTTCTTTAATGGAAGCTGAATCAAGCAATTAAAGCTTGTAAGCTACCTTTCCTATTATTTGTATATCATTTTGTAAGGACAAAAAATATCATAGCATAAGTTTTTCATTGCGATGTAGAACTACCAACCATTGACATATGTCCCCCATTACGAATGAACTTTTTCTCCATCTTCAGATTGTACCTCTTTTTTATGTTTATCAGCTTTTTTCTTCACTTCATGACTTGCTGCAGTTTCTTTAACTGTTCATCTGTTCCTTCAACTTCTTAAGAATCTGATCCCCCTCCTATAAATACTTATACAACTGAAACCAAGGAGAAGAATTAATTCTTGAGAAAAGCTTTAAACAAAGTTACAGGAGGAAACCTGTTGACAAGGCCGACTTCCTGAGTGAAATGCACAACATCAACCTGATGTCCCCTGCTAATCAATTCATTATATCTGCAAGCGAATGAACAAAAAGTTCATTAAGATACTACTATATACCAGGAAGAAAGCAGTTCACACAATGGAGAATAAAACTATATATAGATAGTTCAATGGAGAACACTGATTAAACAAATATAACTCCATTCTCAAGGAAGCATACACAAGTAGCCATAATACTAGCATAGGTAACTTAAATTCCAAGATTACAACTTTCTAGACATGTTTAGGTACCTATTCCACGTAGGTGCTAATTAACGTGAGTATGATAACAACTGATTATGCAACTTCAAGAGCTTCGAAGTTGATCAAATTAAAATATGATCTTTATCTACTGATTGTCCTAGAGGCACAATGTTGACAGATAAACTAAATAGCTTCAAAAGATGCATGCCAGGTTTAATTGATGTAGTTTTCAAAGGCATCTAGTAAGCACTTTAGATATCAATCAATTCATAGATAGAAATATATACAGACTTGTAAGAAGACCACAAAGAATAACAAATATACAAGAGCTACTACGTTAATCTAAAAAAAATTACATCGTTATTCCAATGCAGGATGTTCTAAAGTTTCAATGACTGAATACTAACTAGACTAGTTGCAAAATTCCAAAAGCATGATTTATGCTTTTAGGAATTAGGATATTACTGTATCAATTCAATCACAAATCACATAATCTAAATCAAAATAGATACCGAACACAGAGCGAAACAACAAGCTTAGGCATTTGCATCCTCCAAACGAAACCAACAACGAGCTTCTAATACAAATCAAAATCCTCATATTTGGCAATCCCAAACGTGACCAAATGATGCAAAAACGTATGAACCTCAGACAACTTCACATTGTCAACCCCACCACCATTGTCCAAACTCGCCTTCCACATCTCCGTAACCTCCATCGCCCTCTTCTTCACGATCTGGAGACATAAAAAACCATTAGCATTAGACTTAAAACAACTCATATCCGAACACAAACTGTTTACTTGTATCCAAACACTCAAAGACATTTTTTTTAACTTTTATCCATAGTTCTGTATCAAAACTTAATAAGTGATGATGAATCAACTAAAAAAAAACGAACATATTAATGATTAACTAATAACTCTTACCTGAAGAAGTGTAAAATTGCTTGAATCGAGTTGTGATTGAATCATATTCCGTTTAACGGTCTGATCGACGGTCCAACAGAAACGTTGATTTTGATCAATTTGGCATAAATAGCGGTTAGGGTTTCATACGGTGGTTTGGTGGTGGTTGTGTGTGAAAGTAGTGTGTGTGTGTAACTGGTGGAAAAAGTGTGTAACCGACCCCTGGATTAGTATCCTGGATTAGTATTGAGATAATAGAATTTACCAAAATGCCCCTCGTTAAATAATTAAATTAAAATAGCAATTAATTTTAGCCATCGGATTGAAATTAGATGGGTGGTTGAGATCAAGCGGTTTGATCTTTAGAAAAAAATAGTTTTGCATTGAACTTTTGTCATTATATAATATTGAGTTGTTGTGTACGCTAGAAATTAGTTTGATTGAATGAATGATATATGATGGTAGAATTATCATAATAATATGGCATTAATATGATGTTGTCAAATAATAATAAGCCTACAAATTTTTAGGTTTAATTTAACAATTTTGGCTTGTTTGGAAGCTTTGTCGATCATGATTCATATATCTTTTAATGAATTTAAGGAAATTGAAGGCCATTTTGTCGACGTTTACTTATATATAGCTTTGTAAGAAGCTGCATTTTACGTCAAAAATTTTCGACCCACCTAACAAAAATGCCCAAGTTCCGCCATTAACTAAATCGAAGGTTTGTATGTAGAGCGCAAATGGGAACCTTCAAACGTGAACCCGTTGAAGAACGAATAAACAAGACGAACAAGAATACAACAAAGTGTAACCGATTACTCTTTATTATATTTGAACGGTTACAAGAAAAAAAATCGACATGAGTATCTGATCTGTGCTAAACCGTCAAGCTACCTCACACAAGCTAGCCACTTGTGAATGGCTAACCGTAAGAAGCTTAAAACTGCTTAAAACACAAATACAATGAAGTCCTGGAGAATACAATGAATTCCCGGGTCGTTTAGTCCCACGGAGACTCAATGGTGTGTCAAAACTGATTCAGATGATGGAGTGATCACTAAGGATAGTGATCTGTAAAGGTTTTGATTAGAAATATTACACTACTGATTGCTTGGAAAGGAATGGAATACAGAGTTGGAAAACACAACAATCAGATGAAAGAAACGTAATCGTAAGTTTAAAAACTACGTACACGTACAAAATAAAAAGTAAAATCTAAGAAATAAAAGACCTAAAAATATGAAAATAACATTTTTGGAATCCTAAAAATAAAAGAAAATTATTAGAAAAAGAAAATTATTTTTGCAACTATTTAATTAATTATTATTAATTAAAAACTATTTTAACTATTTAATAAATACTTTAAAATAGAAGAAAATACAAAATAAGGCTAGAAAAATAAAATTATGATATAGAAAAATCTAAAATATTATAAAACTAATTTTAAAATTAAAAATATATTTTTCACACTTTTTATCTAATTATTACTAATTAAAAACTATTTAAAATACACTTAAATACTAGAAAATATAAAATAAATCTGGAAAAATGAAATTTTAACTTGGAAAAATCTAAAATATGATAAAACTAATTTTAAAACTGAAAAGATATTTTTTATGCTATTTAATTATTTATTACTAATTATTTACTATTTTTAACTATTTAAAATTATAATAAATACTAAAAAGATTAGGAAAATTATAAAACTTTTTCTAAAAATACTATATGATGACAGAAAACTAACAAAAGTATAAAAACAAGATTTGCTTATTAATAAGCTAAAAAGAAAAATCAAAAAGCTAAAACCTATTAAATAAACACTATCACTGATTTTAAATTGATCTTTTTCTGGATTTTCTCTTTGAAAACTACTTAAATACTAAAAATATGAAACTTTAACAAAGACAAAAATTTTGAAAACTTAAAATAAGCTGTTTGAGGGCTTAAAATCCCAACAGTGGGCTAAATAAGCTTATCTGATGGAATTAAGCTCAAAGAAGCTTGAAAACTGAAACAGAAGCTCAAAATAGATGCAAACAAGCTATATGAACAGAAATGAAGCTAAGAGATACAAAGAAGCACACTGAAAAGCTATGAATAAGCTAATAAGCACTTGGCTTAAACACAGAAATGGGACAAGACAAAAGGCACTTGCAGCCCTAGCAAACAAGCTTCAAAATTAAAACTTAAGCTTGAAACTTCAAGATGACCAGGTTGGCTTTCCAAAGAAACAAAGATCACAAGATTTGACCCACTAATAAGCTCTGTGCAAGCTTTTCAAAATGGTACCATTCACTGTGCACAGGGCACTTTTGCAGACAAGGTACTGTAAAGAAGCTTGAAAATAAGCACTTAATAAGCTAGACAGAAGTGAACTAACATTTTTCTAATTTTATTTAGCAACTAAACTTTAATACCCCAAGAGCTTTTAAGCTAAGACTCACTATTAAACACACAGTAAAAAGATCTATTTTATTCAAAAACGACCCAAATGAAAATTTTGACTTTTTAAGTTTATGATCAAAGTTGACTTTGATCAACTTTGATCTGAATTTAATGACTGAATAAGCTATATTATGATACAAGAACATGAAATAAACAATTATGAACAATATTTAAACACAATTGGTGAGTATGGCCATACAAATCCTCACAGTGATCAAATGAGAGGTCCAAGATGATGATTTTGACTTTTATATGAATATACAATAGGTTTGAATGGCTGTCAACCTTCAAAGAACTCAGTACACTATATAACCACCAAAAACAACAACTTAGTCTCATCTAATCACCCTTGAATCAGTTGTGCCCAAACACACCTATAATTAACATAAAATAAGATTTTCATTCCAATAGTTTGTATAAATCCATTTTATCAAATCTAAAAGCTTTCATCTGTTAAATTAGGACTTTTATAAGTTTAATCAAGTAGTCACACTAGATTAAACCATGATTATCAAAAATCAAGTTCACACAGTCAAAATGCAAATCTCAAACTTAAACAAATTCAAAACACAACAATCTAATATTAAGCTATATTATCATGAACAAACAACATTTAAACATAGAAAATAAGAAATTAAGACAGATAGATAATTTAAGCCATAGAAAGCAAAAATTGTAAAAGTGGACTTACAAGTGAATCAACTGAGACTTTGGAAACCAGGGATCAAAACCATAACCTATTGTCCTCCATAGGACTCTAATACCATGGCAATCCATAATAGCCATGCTCCAAGCAGAATCACCCAAGAACATTTGAATTTTTGATTTATTTTCTATTTTTCTCTATTTTTAATGATTTTTGATTTTAAAGACTATGATTGATTTAGGTTACTAAAAGCTTAAACAAGCTTTTTCAGAAGCTTATGTGATCTAATAGAGTCCAATAACAACAATAATCCAACAAAAAAGTAAATGACATGAAAATTAAAGATAACTTGAAAACTTGAAATGTAAAAGATAACTTGCATTAAAACTGTAAATGATGTTTCATCACACTAATTTGAGTTCCATTACACTAATATGAGTTCCATTACACTAATAAAACTTGTAAATGACAGTAAATAAAGAAAGCAATAAAGGTTACACTACATGATTAAACTAAGTCTAAATGACATTGGCTTAAGGCCAAGGTGGTTGTTCTTCTGTCTTTTCTTCCTCATTTATAGTCTCAGCACCCTTGGTGATCACTCAAAAGTCCTCACTTTCAATCTGAGCCCTTGAATTGTAGAATTTGATCTCAGCCGTTTAAAACACTTTTGGCGCCAAAAGTGTACACGTGGATTTGAGGCGGTCTGAGAACAATTAAGGAATTGTGGAGTTATGTGGAGGTGGCAAGGGGACAATTGAGATAGTTTGGAGAAGCTTTTGGGTCAAGCAGAGGAAAACAGGGGAGATGGGTGAAAAAGTGGTGGGGATGCATTTATTATGGAGTGGGTTGATGTTTAGATGGTGTAAGAGGGTAGGGTGTGAGCTGTGGAGGACAAGTGGAGGGGGAAGTGGCATGAAAACCACCCTGGTATGGTGACTAAGTGGTTTGGGGGGAGGATGAACAGTGGAAGCTGTTTTGAGCGGGGGTTGACTATTTGACCAGGTTTAAATATCATGGGGGTTGGGCCGGTTTTGATGTTGGGCTAGCTGGTTTAAGGATTGGGTTGGATTTGGTTTGGGTTTTAATAATACAAGGGTCCGTTTGTTGTTTAGTTAAGCACAAGGACCATATTTGTAATTCTGTCAAATTGAGGGACTGATCTTAACAAGTTTCCAAAGTTCACACAAGGACCAAACCTGCCATTAATATAAACACAAGGACCAAAAGTATATAATTATTGTATTTTAAAACTTTAAGGACCTTAAATGTAATTTTGGATTTTTGAGGGACTTGTTTTGTAATTTCCAAAAGTTTATCAAAATTGTTCCAAATTGTATATTCATGGATAGTTCAAGGGTATTTTGTGAAATTTCCAAGTTTTGAATACCCAGGGACTATTTTTTCCAATTTTGTAACTTGAGGGGTAAAAATTGCCATTTTGTGTAAACTTTTATCCAGGGATGTTTTGTGAACATTTTTGATTTCCCAAGGACTTAAGTTGACTTTTCATTCATTTAAAACATTTAGGGACTAGTTTTGCCAATTTGTGTAACTCCAGGGACTGAAAACGACAATTGTTGTGAAATTGATCATTTTTCACTTGTTTTTCAATCTTTTGTACCTGAATCACATAAAAACACATTTAAATGATATTTATAACATTTTGTGAGTCATTTGTGTGTTTTTGGTTGTTTTGTGGGTTTAAATAGTATAAAATATATGTGTAATTAGACACATATCAGTATCTATGCCTCACTTGTTCACCTCTATTTATACTTTATAGAAATGAGGGGGTTGATAGAACAAGTCTTAGCCAACCTAAGACTCAAGAAAGTCAATAACCGACTGAAACTAAGCTAGATGTTTACTTGGCTTACAAGTCAAGTAAACTTACATAAGGAAACTAACATAACCGATTGACGATCTATACTAACCTAATCGACTAACTGGTTTCCCAATAATACTAACAATTTCCAGCTTAGTGGCAAGACTAGTTAACCCCGACACCAAGTATCTCCATACTATACTTGAACTTCAGACCTTGGAACCACCTTAGTGAATGCGTCAAATGCATTATCTTTCGTGCCCATCTTTGCCACTTCAATCTCTTTAAACTCCAAAATCTCCTTGAAGATGAAGTGATACGTAATATGCTTCGCCCTCTCATGAAACATTGAATTTCTTTAGAGATTATCAACCCCTTGATTAGCACAATTCACAAAAACGAACCTTAGGTTTACTCCCAACTCGATTTGTAGACCTTTAAGCCACACACTTTTCCATAATAGCTTCTGTAAGTGCCATATACTACGCCTTTGTAGTAGATAATGCAACAACATTCTAGAGAATTTATTTCCAACTCACAACATCGCCATGTACCATAAACACATACCCTGTTATCAACCTACCATTGTTAGGGTCTTTAGGATAATCGACATCCATGAAGCCATCAACATCTACGTGATTTCCTTGGTCTCTACCGTACACTAGACTGCATCAACAATGCTCTTCAAGTACTTCAAAATCCACTTCACTGCCTCCCAATCGTTTTTACCAGGATTCTCCAAGTACTTGCTCATAATGCTAACAACGTACACAATATCCGGTACAATGCAAACCATCAAGTACATTAAACTACCTACACTATTCGCATACGAGACCTTACTCTTTATTTCCACATCCCAGTCACTCGATGAACAATCCATCAATGATACCTTGAAGTGTGCTCCCAATGGCACAAAGACCGACTTATCATTATCCTCTCAGAAGTTATTCAAAATTTTATGCACGTATCCCGACTAAGACGCCTTCAAGGTTCGGCTACTCCTATCCCTCATAATCTCCATACCAAGTAGCTTCCTAGATGGACCTAGTTCCTTCATATCAAATTCTTTTTGCAATAGTCCCTTGGTATATTTGATTTCAGACTTGCTTTTACAGGCAATCAACATATCATCTACAAACAACAATAGATATATGTATATACCTAGTGCAAACTCCTTGAAATAAAAACATCTATCATAGCTGCTGCGACTAAACCCATTGCTGACCATATACACATCGAACTGTTCGTATCACTGCCTTGGATACTACATAAGACCGTAAAGATATTTCTTCAACAAACATACATAGTTGTCCGTTCCCTCTTCAAAACCAAGTTTTTGGCTCATGTAAGTGGTTTCTTCAAGATTACCATGCAAAAACATGTATTCACATCAAGTTTTTCCAACTCGGAATATTCACAAGCAGTTAATGATAGAATCACCCTAATAGATGTATGTAAAACCGATGATATGATAAGGATTTAAAACATACATTTTTAGGGGGTCATTTAAGCCCTAAATCGACACATTTTATATCCATTACTACTTAAAATCTTCCTTTTTCACATTTTAGGACTTTTGGAAGAAAAATGCTGGAATGAAGCATATTTGGATGAAAAGGAATGAAAACATGAAGAAAATGGAAAAAGTCAGGATCAAAGGCCATTCAGTGCACCTGACGGCATCCCAAACAAAGGACGACGCCGTCCCTATATGAAAGATTTGATCAAAATACACATGACAACTCAGAACAAATTCTGGTTCTACAACCTGACGGCGTCACGCCTAAACTCTGGAAGGCATCTCCCTCATTTTCCACACCAGACGCCCAAGAACCAATCTCAAACGACGGGACTGACAGCGTCACGCTTCTCAACTGACGCCGTCCCAATGATGAATTGGCCTAAACGAAACCCTAATGATGGCGACCTGACGACGTCACTAGCAAAAGGAGACACCGTCTATTAGTGTTATACATTTCTTTCATGTTAGGCATATATGAAAATGGTGAGAAAGCATTCCACGATGTAAAGTTTTGAAATGGAAAACCGTTTTGTGCATTATGATTCCATCCCATTTGATGGTGGTTACTTCTCGGATAAACATTATTTGGTCTCCTTACAAATGTGTTTGGTTTAGAAAATGATGGACCTTTGTTTTTCATAAAAGTTTGATTTTGTTTTAGTGGAGGTGGTTGTTTGACATTTCTAACAGTAACATGTTCTTGTTAACAATAACAAAGTTGGTTCTAGATGATGTGGTTGCATTATTTCTAGTGTTTGTTGGTACAGACCCATGGATCCTTGGATTTACACTAGACGGTTCCTTTTTCAAGGGATCCGTGGGATCTGTGACTACAGTAGCCTGTTTTTCAATTGCTTTAACAAATTATGTTTCTTTAATCTCGCTATTTGATGCAGTGAGTTCCTGAACACCTAAACCCTTTTGATTATTTCCCGTTTTAACACTATCAAGTATTTTATCAAGAGTATTAGTACTTATTCTAGAAATCTTCCTTTCGCTTTTCTAAACGTTTTAATTTATCTTTTAGCTCAATGACTTCTTTTTCTAAATGTTCATTTTTGTTTTTCAAAATCTTATTTTTGTTAATTATTTTTAGACTAATTTTGCAAAGTTTATCATATTCACGACGTAATGATTCATCATCTAATGATGAGCTACTATAATAAAGAGATTCGGGACATACCTCGTTTGAGTCATTTGCCATGAGACAAATTTCTTCGTTCTCCTCCTCACTTATTCCCCACGAACCACTTACGAACGCCTTTTGTTCGTCACGTTTGGGACACTCACTAATGAAGTGATTAGGATCCCCACATTTAAAACATGTGTGTTCGTCCTTTGCTTTCTTATCGTCTTTGCCTTTCCGGAACCCCTTCTTGTCGTCATATGGTTGCTTGACATATCTTCCTTTTCTTCAAACGAACTTCTTGAAATTCCGTACCGCCATGGCATACTCTTCGTCGTCACTTTCTGAAGATGAGGTTTCTTCATCGCTTGAGACCTTCTTGGATTTTAAGGCAAGAGATTTGTGCTTCTCTTTCTTTTCTTTTGAGGCTTTGGAGTCTTTAGCGAGGACGAGCTCATAGACCTTTAGGTTGCCTATGAGTTCGTCGAGAGTGAGGATTGACAAGTCTTTTGATTCTTCGATAGCCGCCACCTTTGGTCTCCACTTTGATGGAAGCGCCCTTAGAAATCTCCTAACATGATTATGACTAGAAAAAGACTCATCAAGTGCTTGTAATGAAGTAATAATGGTACTAAAGTTAACAAAAGAATTACCTATACTATCCTCATCCAATATTGAAAATTGTTCATATTGTTGAACAAACAAATCTATTTTGTTGTGTTTAACTTGTTGATTTCCTTGGTGAGTTACAACTAAAGAATTCCAAATTTCTTTAGAGGTTTTAAGCATAGAAATTATTTCAAATTCCTTTTTGGGTAAGGCATTATATAAAACCATTTTTGCCTCACTATTTTTGGAAAGCTTTTTCTTTTGATCGTCGGAGAGGCGATCATGAGGGATGTTTGTTTCGTTTCAGATTTTATCATCTTTTGTAATGGCTTGAAAATCACCTTCAACAATGATGTACCAAAGATCAATATCTTTTGATTTCACATAAGTTTCAAATACATTTTTCTAATAAATAAAACCATTTGTTTCAAGTACTGAAGGTCGTTGCATAGATTGCCCTTCTCTATAATTTTCAAAACTCATTATGATCGAAAAGTTTTTAAAATAAAATTTACTTTAAAACTTTTGTAAACCTTCCTCTTGATGCCAATTGTGGAAAACTAGAAGGGGGGTTGAATAGTTTTGCCGATTTTAATTTAAGTTTCAAAACTTTAGATTCGATCTTATGTGAATTCAATGGATGGATAGAAAGTATAAAGCAATAAGTAAAGTAAATAATGAAAGCAAGTAAAGTAAATGATAGAGAGTAGTGACACAAGTGATTTATAGTGGTTCGGCTACAAGTACACCTTCCTTGCCCTAATCCACTCCCCGAGTTTCCCACTCGATAGTTCAAGCACTATGTCAACAAGCTCCTTCAACACGGCAGAGAAGCCTCACAACGTCGCTTACACTTTTTCCAGTGCAAAGCTAATTACCGAGTCCTTAGCACATCGGACCAAACCAACATAACTATTACACAACAACTATGTGAAATATGAAATACAAGATCTTGCTACAGAAATCTTGTGGAGGAACAAATCAATCAAGGACCTCTTGCTTGGATGACTTGTAGTATCGTGATCTTGCCTTTGAGAAGGACCTATATGAGAATCACAACAAGAGAAAGAAGAACTACTAGATTGATCAAGAGATCAGAGGTTAGAAGAGTGAGATAATATATGAGAGAGTTTGTAAGAAGTGGGGTGAGTAACAATGAAAAATGTCTCACTATTTATAGGGAAAAAATCTTACTGTAGCCCGGTTCCGGCGGATCCCTCACTTGGGGGATCCGTCCAGTGCAATCAAAGGGATCCGGCAAACTGGGTTGTACCAATCCGGATTTTGGGTTGTAAACCGGGTCATGGGTTATGGGTATGAGCCTTGGGTACCCAACAAGATACAATGTATCTAGACAATAGGTCATGGGTCTTGGGTCATGGATAATACCCAACATGATTTCATGCATGATGTCATGCAATGGGTCATGGGTTATGGATTAGCTCCATGGGTATGGGTCATGGGTCTTGGATATTACCCATCCTATTACATAAACTATTACAACAAATGAATTATTACAACATTTTATGTGAATGACCCAATGTATATACTTTACAAAAATAACATGTATTCTTATAATTTTACTTATGATAACTTTATATTTGTTATCAACAAAACACAAAGAGATCGCTAAATAGGAATAAACGTTTTTACAGTTTATTTGTATTAACATGGTATATGGGTTAACTTGGTGACCAAGTTTAGAGCCCACGTATGCAAGGGTTTTGAGGTTTTAAATACCCCTACCATAGCTCATATTCCACACTACTTACACACCTTCTTTTACAGCTAATCACATCAATCCCAACACCACCTTTTTCAACCGATCGAAATCATTAATCCGATCTAGGGTTTACTCGTTTGAAACCCTAACTTGTGTCTAATCGATCCAAGTTTTGTTCTAGGGTTTTCATACATGTTTCATTGTGTTTCCTGGTCGAAAAGATCAGCCAAGAAGGGTATTTGTTTACTGTGATCGCGGGCAGAAAAGCTGTTGGGATTTTACAATCTAAATTAACCATTAACTACGAGTACGCAACAGATAATGGATATAGTTAATGTATTTACAATTAACACGTATAATAAACAAAACAAAGGTAAAATGGAAATAAACCCACAAGTTATAACAAGAAACTAAGTAATCAACGCGATTACCTCTACGAGTGCTCACACAAACACGTAACCCGAATACGCCTGATATGTCTGTCGTGTCACGTTTATCCAAAAAACACTTGTAAAGCTTGAAACCCTCGAACCAAACAAAACCCTAGCAGCATTTTGTTGTCCGAAAACTAAACAAAACCTGAGAACCAAAACAACCCTTTGTCCGATATCGGATAAAAGGAAATCGGGTTCCCTTTATCTGATATCGGACAAAGGGCAGTTTTGGTTCTCGGGTTTTTTTAGTTCTCGGACAACAAATGGCTGCTAGGTTTTTGTTTGGTTCGAGGTTTTCAAGGTTTACAAGTGTTGTTTGGATAAACGTGACAAGACTAGCATATCGGGCATATTCGGGTTACGTGTTTGTGTGAGCACTCGTAGAGGTAATCACGCTAATTACTTGGTTTCTTGTTATAACTTTCAGGTGACTACGAGGGTTAGTTTTCTTGTTTCCCTTTTACCTTTGTTTTGTATATTATACGTGTTAATTGTAAATTACATTAACTAGATCCATTATCCGCTGCGTACTCGTAGTTAATAGTTAACTTAGATTGTAAAATACCAACATGTTCATCTTCTTCTTCATTGTAAACCTGCAACTCCATTGAACCCGAACCTCAAAACCTTGAACGAACTCGGCACCTCGAATTAACTCGAAACCTCGAACTAGCGATCGAACTTCAAAGACCACAAACATCGTAGCTCTTGATACCACTTGTTGGACAATTACGACAACAAACTAAGAGTTTGATATGCGGAAACACTAGATTGAAGGTTTGTATGTCGAGCACAAATAGCAACCTTCAAACACGAGTTGAAGAACGAATAACCAAGACGAACTGTTGTTCCCTATTCACTATCGTATAAAACAGTTTAAGTATTAAAACAGACTAATATTGAATCAATGATTGAGATATAATGTAAGTAAAAACACACTGATAAATTTTCAACATAATATTATTTATTAGAAATCAATTAAAAGAATACATTACCCAAGTACTTGCGGAACAGTACTTGGGATTGAAATGACAAAGTGTTGGTAACTCCTCACGAAGCTCAGGCTAAGTCTGAGCACAACTACTATGGAACCACTGAGCAATATCAGGGACTGAGTTGTATTTGGAGGAGTGAAAGATGGCTTGTGTGTATGTGTTTTACAATTCACAAGCTTAAATCTTTCAGTTCATCTCTTATGCTATTTATACAAGTATGAGTTTTAACTTTATCCTAAGTGACAAACTGACAATTTACAGAAGACAAAATACTGATGTATTTTGTCTCTGTTTACAAAGACTATATTAAGTACGAGACAAGGCTGCTTTCCATAAGTCAGTGATGACACTAAGCCTGATAGTTAGCCATTCAGGGAAAGTTGACTTTGGTTGATAAGGACTTCGTCTTATCTGATTCAAACTTGTCCCGCCTTATCCCGCTCATTCTTCAGTCTTCATTGCCTTCAGTCTTCACTTCAGTTTGTCTTCAGTGTAAGTAGTTGGTGACGAGTTTAGGGATTCAGTGAGTTATTCTCATCACTCACTGAATCCACCATCTTCTTCTTGACTCAGTCTTCACCCTTTAAGTTCCGCCTTACTGAGTGGAGAGACTTCATCTTCGCCTCTTACTGAGTATCCTGAAGATGGCTCACTGAGAGACTATGCACTCAGTGACCTGTTAGTGTTTAACGGCCCAAACACTTAGGTATTTTCTATTCAAATCCTAGACTTAAGGGGTTAGGGTATTTACTGAACCTAATAGTCTCCCCCTATTTGGATATACAAATAGCCTAAGTGTTTGATCAGTGTAGGTGAGCAATTGGCTTCTTCTTACACTGAATGTACTAATGAACATAATAAGCAACACTGAATATTTTAACAAAACATACATCGTTTATTGATCAATTACATAGTTCCTATCACTAGTACAAAAGATAAAACAAAATGTCACTCAATGTGGATTCCCAATGCTTCAAGCTTTGGTTTCTTCTTGAGGAGTGTTTCTTTATCAGGGTGCTCTCTTATCTTAGCATTTAGGTCATTTCAGAACCTGACATTTGCTGGGGTTTAGATCTGAGAGGCCACTGGTAGATAACTTGCCATTGTAGACACTCCTGCAAGGTCAATGTCACTCCGTCTTTGGAATGTTGAGTTTCCATAGACATCTATAAAGAAGAGTCCTCTTTCAGGCTCTTCAATGCAAAGACAGTTGACAAACTTTACACCTTCAGGTAGCTCCCTATTGCAATCTAGGCAAGGAACTTTGATTTCAGGCTCGGACACAACCCTCTTTCTTTTGCCTTGAGCTAGCTGAGACTGAGATCCTTGTGGTGCAGTTAAGGCTGGCTGAATCCCAAGCTGTGTTGGTGCTTCCCTTAGTCTCTCAAACCTTTTGCTGAGGTTTTTCATCAGCTCCTTAACCACAACATTCTGCTTCTTTGCAATGATTGGACCAAGCTCATCGAGTTCAGTGATCCCAAAGTCAGTGAATTTCATTGGATCATGAACCTCGAAATGTCTTTTATCATCCAACCTGTATACATTCATTGCCAGTGGTTTGGATTTGGGGATGATTCTTACGTAAGTGATTTTCTCAGGCATTCTTCTGCTTGTCATTGACCAGTTGTAGTGGTCAATTCTTTCTTTCCTGATGGCTAGCTCTTCTGTTCTTTTCATCTAACTTCTTTCTCATTTCAGCCATCTGAGCAGCCTGAGCATCCTTGAACTTCTGTCCTGCCTGACCCTTTTGAAGCTTCTTAGGATCAATTCCAATATTCGCAGCTTCCTCCGCAACATCTTGTACCAGTGCTTCTTTGCTCTTCTTTTCTTCCTCAGCTAGTTTCTTTCTCCTATCTTCCTTTGCAAGGTAGGTACTTAGCTATTGTGGAGTAAGCAGGTACTGAGTGTTGCCGATCATATAGGGAATCTTCTCAGGCTCAGGTGTTTGCATTATGGCCTTTCCTTTATCCTGGCCTGACGAAGATGATGCTACCAAGGGTGTTGTTGTTGTCATGATTGTTGTTGTAGTTGGTGGGGCTGATGATATGGGTGTTGCTGAAACTGGTGGGATTCATGATATAGGTGTTGCAGAGACTGGTTGAGCTGGCTCCCCCTCAGTGTGAGAGGGAGTCTCTTCAGTGGTCTTCTCCCCCTCAACTGTTGCTGCAACATCAGTGAGAGCAAGAGTTTCCTCGGACACTGAGGGATTTGGTGTTGCTTGACCTTTGAAGGCTTGGTAGATCTCTGTGACCATAGCCTTAATGTCAGTTGTATCCTTCTGAAGACCAGTGACCTTTACTGCCAGATTAGCCTGAGAAAGTTCTAAAGCAGTCATCCTAGGCCCAAGATTCCAAGCCATAGAGGACGATGCCTTAGCCAAGGTAGTCACTTGAGCATCCAACGAACCCAGTGTTGTCTGAAGAGACTGAACAGAAGACTGAATACCTTGAACATTTGCAGATTTGAGCATGTCAATCAGTTCAGTGAGGCTGGAGGAATTCTTCAAGTATGCCTCAGTAGCCTCCAGCACTCTTGAGTTGAGTGTTGGGTCTTATTTGACAGAGTCCCTGATTTCATCAATCTTTGTCCCACAACCCTGAAGGTGCTTTAGAAATTTAACCAACTTTTCATCCAGTCTGTGAAGATGTTGGTACATGAGATCTCTATGTTCATCAGTGTTTACATCAAAAGCATGTACCTCAGCCTTCAGATCTGCATAGCTAGCAGCAGCTTCAGTGTATTGATCCCATAAAGTTTCAGTAACTCCAGAGTATAGCTTCCTTGAAGCTTTAGTGATCTACATAACTAGTTGCCTCTCTGTCAGTGGAAGAGTGTTTTCAAACTTTCTGAATTCTTCAGGACAGGATGAAGAAGAAGAGTCAGAGTCATTATCTTCAGGCTGGAAAGGTGACTCTTTAGGCTCTTGTGGATCAGGCTGATGCTCTTGTTCAGTTTGAACATCAGCGTCCATTTCTTCTCCTGCTGATAGTATTTCATCTTCACTGTCAGCTTGTTCTTCATCAGAGAATAAAATTTCATTAACCTCAGCAACTGTTAGTAAACCAGTGGTGGTGATAGTTTCCATAATAGTGGGTGGTATTAATCCCTCTGAGTCTTTGTCCCCCGTTGCTCCTTCAAGCACTGGTGGGCGATTCCCAGTGCTATCTCTAGAAGCGGTGGCAGTGATATCCCTATCAGTGGGTTGTGTGTTTCCCTCTGAGTCTTTGGGATCATTCAGTTGGCCCTCAGACAAAAGTTGTGATGTGCGAGTGTCATCCTTAGGAATTGTGGAAGGCGCTCCCCTACCAGCGGGTTGTATGTTTCCCTCTGGATCTTGGGGAGTAGTAGTTGGGACCAAGGGCACTAGCTGTGATGTATCAGTGTCCTTCGTTGTCACCGGGGTGGATGTTGTTTGGTCTCCCTTAGATGGCTGTTAAGTCTGGGCTTTCTTTGCCTTTTAGGCTGTGCTCCAGAAGTCTCAGGGCCCTGAGACTTGGGTTTGGTCTTAGTCCCAGTCTGAGACTTCCCCTTTCTCTTTTTAGGAGCAGGGTTTGGAGACACTGAGTCCCTTTGGTTGTTTACAGCAACCATATGGGCCGTCAATTCTATTTCAGTGACTTGGGATGGGTCTTTTTGAAAGTTTAATTGACTCAGGATACCAGGTAAAGCAATGTATTTGTATTCCTGAGGGTAATTACAACCCAGTAACACTTGTAAAGCACATGAGACAAACCTAGGATACAAAACGTATTTCGTCCTAGTTTTGCTCAGTGGCTTGGTTACGAGATCACTGTAAATGATCTCCCCAATGTCGACAGTGACCCCATTCATCAAGCAATATGCCACCATCAACTGAATAGAGTTAACTTGTTCAGTGGATGAGTGGTTCCCGCCGAGAACCTGAATAACAAATGTGAACAGGATCTTCCAAGCCGCAGGAAATGAGTTCTTGGTGACTGGGGTTCTGTCCAAAAATTTTGGATACAAAACAATTTGTTTTAACCCATCCTTAACTGTGGAGGGTTCAGGATGGGCAACATAGACTCCATAGTTATAGTCTAACCCTGTTGAAGTACAAAATTTTTTATAATCCAGGGTGATTGACTGTTCCCCATTAAAAAGACTGAATTTGATGAGATACTCCCTGAGTGGTCGTAGGTCAGTCTTATCAGTAGAGGGTGTCGGGTCATAGGCCACTGCTATAGCCCAAAACTCCCTGAGGAGATTTTGGTATAGAATTGAAGGGGACTGAGTAAAGGCCGTTTTCAGTGGGCAGTTTAATAAAAATTTCATGATGCCCTTATAGGCTGGGACATCAGGAGGGTATTCAAAATTGCCTATAACATTGTTTGTTTTAAATTCAACATTTTTGAGATCTCCTACCCACTATGGTGCAAAATGAAGAGACTGTGTTCTTGCCATTTCCATTGAAAGGTTTTTAGGGTTTTGAAAAATATTCTTGACAAGAACAATCAATGTGTTTTGAGTCTCTTAAGTATTGTGATGAAAAACCTTTTGTAAATTTGTTGCAGAGAAGATTTTCTTGTTAAAACAGGTTGATGATTTGAAGAACACACAAATTTTCTGGGTTTGAGAAAGGATATTGACAGAGTTTAGTTTCAGAAAATTATTTGTGCGTGTTTATGAGGTTTGAAGGGGGTATTTATAGAGTGGTGAGAGGGGTAAATCTTGTACAAATGATGATTTGAAAAGTCAGTTTTTGAAAACGTTTTGAATCTCCTCATTTAATGCCACCACTCCATTACCCGCAGTAAAATCTCGGTTTTCAAGGAACAGTTGCAGTGCACAGTAAAAGTGCATTCTGCAGTAATAAAATATCCACAAGATATTTCATGTGAGAGGAGGCAATTAATGCCAAGTGGGATGAGGTAAGTAATGAGGGACCCTTGACTTGGATGACAGTAAGATAAAGAGACATATATTCCTTTATTAAATTTGTGTGTTTACCAACCTAGGACATTTAAGTAACTGATACTTGGTGCATTTAGTTACTCATTCAATGCTCAATGTCTAAAGTCAGGGTCCCTGAATGAGTCTTACTCATTCAGTGAGAGGGTTGTTTTGTGGTTTTCTTCAGGGAGGATGAACCATTTCAGAGAAAACTTACTGAGATTGGGATTGGTTCTCAGGTTGCTGACTTTCAATGTCTAGCATTCCCAATTCAGCTTTCAGTCTCCTGAAGGTAGGTTCATTTAAGGGTTTGGTGAAGATATCAGCAAGTTGATATTCAGTAGGGATGAAATGAAGTTCTATGTCTCCTTTCATTATGTGGTCCCTGATGAAATGATATCTGATATCAATGTGTTTGGTTCTTTGGTGAAGGACAGGGTTGTTGGAGATTGCAATAGCACTGGTGTTATCACAGAAGATGGGTACCATTTTGTAATGGATGTCATAGTCACTTAGTTGACTTTTCATCCATAATACATTGGCACAACATCCTGCATCAGCCACATACTCAGCTTCAGCTGAAGACATAGCCACTGATTGTTGCTTTTTAGCACTCCAACAAACCAGTTTTCCTCCAAGAAATTGACAGGACCCTGAGGTACTTTTTCTGTCCATGTTGCAGCCAGCATAATCAGAGTCAGAATACCCTTTGAGGTCAAACCCTGAGCACTTTGGATAGTAGAGTCCAAGGCTTGGAGTTCCCTTCAGGTATCTGAGTATTCTTTTGGCTGTAGTGAGATGGGATTCTTTGGGATTGGACTGATATCTTGCTATTAGACAGACTGAGAATTGTATGTCTGGTCTGGAAGCAGTAAGATACATCAGTGAGCCAACAATACCCCTGAAATGGGTTTGATTGACTGATTTGCCAGTGCGATCAGGTCCAAGGTTGTTAGGAGGGACCATTGGTGTCTTCACTGAGGCACAGTAAGATATCTCATATTTCTTCAAGCGATTTCTGGTGTACTTCTCTTGACTGGTGGAGATTCCTTTATCAGTTTGCCTGATTTGTAGTCCACGGAAGTATGTGAGTTCACCCATCATGCTCATTTCAAACTTCTTTGTCATCAGTTTTTCAAACTGTTTGCAAAGAGTGTAGTTTGTTGAGCCAAAGATGATGTCATCAACATACACTTGGACCAGTATCACATCTTGCTTTGTCCTGTAGATAAACAATGTGTTGTCTATCTTTCCTCTGACAAACCTTTTTTGAATCAGGAAGGCTGAGAGAGTTCCATACCATGCCCTAGGAGCTTGTTTTAGTCCATAAAGGTCTTTGTCAAGCTTGCAGACATAGTCAGGGAATTCACTACTCTCAAAGCCAGGAGGTTGCTGAACATACACATCTTCCTTGAGTTCACCATTCAGTAATGCACTTTTTACATCCATTTGGTAAACTTTGAAGTTCATGTAGGTAGCAAATGCAAGTAAGATCCTGATGGCTTCCATTCTTGCAACAGGAGCAAATGTCTCATCATAATCAATGCCTTCTTGTTGACTGTAACCTTTGGCTACAAGTCTGGCTTTGTTTTTAATGACAGTGTCATTTTCATCAGTTTTGTTTTTGAAACCCACTTCATTCCTATGACAATGACATCCTGAGGACATTTGATCAAGGTCATGACCTTGTTTTTATCAAACTCTTGAAGTTCTTCTTGCATGGCCTGAACCTAGCTTGGGTGTTTTAGAGCCTCAGTGGCACTTTTGGGTTCTATTTCTGATAGGAAATCAGCATATAGACATTCATTTGCTGATTCTGCAATTAGTTTAGCAGCCATGCTTCTCGTAAGCATGCCCTCAGTGGGTTCACCAATGATGTTTACAAGCTCAATGTCCTGAGATTTTGTCCACTTACTTTGTGGTCTAGGATCTGAGCTTGAAGATGTTACTGGAGACTCAGGAGTGAGTTCAGGTGCAGGAGCCACAAAATCATTAAGATCATCTGTTGAGATGTCTTGTTCAGGTTGAGGTTCTTGAATCACAGGTTCCTGAACATTTGGTTCAGAATTACCTATCCAAGCAGGGACTGATTGATTATCAATGAATTCACTGATAGTTGGTTGGGGAAGGTTGTGAGGTAAGACATAATATGAGATGTCAGTATCAGCTTTGTATGAGGAATTGATTTCAGTGTTATACTCATCAAGAGGATATCTTGATGAGTTATCAATTCCTATTTCCTCCACTGAGGTGTTGGTGAACCTGATGCTCTCTGAACTCTCATCAAAGGTGACATGAAAGATTTCCTCAACTTGTTGTCTTCTTGTGTTAAATACCCTGAAGGCTTTGGAGATCAGTGAGTAACCAAGAAAGTATACATCATCAGCTTTAGCATCAAACTTGCCTAGATGATCCTTGTGGTTATGAATAAACACAGGACATCCAAACACATGAAAGTAGCTGATATCAGGAAGTCTACCTTTGAATATCTCATAAGGGGTTTTGTTATGTCTTTTGACAATGATTGACCTGTTTTGAGTGTAACAGGCTGTTTTGACTGCTTCAGTCCAGAAATGTTTTGATAGGGCTGAGCCATTTAACATAGTTCTAGCAGCCTCAATAAGAGTTCTGTTTTTCCTTTAAGCTACCCCATTTTGTTCAGGGGTGTAAGGAGATGAAAAGTTTTGGGAGATTCCTTTTTCATCACATAAAATTCTCAAGCTCTTCATTTCTGAACTCAGTGCCATTGTCAGTTCTGATTTGTTTAACAGTAATGTCATTCTGGTTTTCAATGTTCCTGATGAATGACATTATTGTATCAGCTGCCTGACTCTTTTTGGAAAGAAAGTATACCCAAGTGTATCTTGAGAACTCATCAACTATGACAAGTGTATACTTCTCATGCTGGATTGATCTTGGACTGACGGGTCCAAAGAGATCTATGTGCATGAGGTGAAGGTAGCTTTTGATGGAGAAATTTTGTTTTGTTTTGAAAGATGCTCTTTGGTGTTTGCCTTTTTCACAGGCTGAGCATGGTTCATCTTTTGCAAAAACCAGTGATGGTAAGCCAAGGAGCTTGTTTTGTTTTGCCAAGTTGTTGATGTTTTTGAAATTTAAGTGAGAGAGTCTCTTGTGCCACAACCTGTTGATAGTTTCAGTGGCTTTGGCAAAGAGACAAGTTCCATCTTGAGAGAGTGTTGACATGTCTAAGACGTAAACATCATCTCTTCTAGGATCTATCAAAACAACTTCTTTGTTGGCATTGAAAATGGTACCTTGTTTGTCATTTAATTACACAATGTACTTAGCATCACAGAGTTGACTGACACTGATGAGATTGTATTTTAGACCATTGACATAAGCTATTCTAGAGAAAACTATTCCATTACAGTATACTGAACCATAACCTTCAGTGGGACATGATGAATTATCACCAAATACTACCTTGGGTCCTGGTTCCTTTACATACTTGTGCAGATACTCCTTAACACCAGTCATGCTTCTTGAGCATCCACTATCTAGATGCCAAATAGGCTCCCTGGCGTGTCTCTACACAAATAGTAAACTGGATTAGTTTCTCTTGCTGACCCACATACTAGTGGGCTTGGGTCTAAAGGTCTGCTTGAATTTGGCTATTGACTCATGGTCAGTTGTTGAGTGCATTGTGCTACCACATGTTTTGCATTTGGTGACTGAGGATGTCTCAGTGATTCGGGGTTGTTTGGAACTTCTCCTTGCTTGGATGACACTGTCATGCTGAGATGTCTCATGAGCTGGATTTCCGCAAATATCACAGCATGTGTTCATGAGACAATCATCCTGATGATGATCATTGAAGCCACAATGTGGGCAAGGAGGAAAGGGTTTTGCTCTATAATTGTGAGCAGATTTGGAGGTTGAAGCATACTGATGACCAACATTGGTATAGTTTGCTTTACTGAGTGAACTTACATATTGTAAGTGATCAGAAGTTCTGTGATCATCCTTTTTGCAGATCATACAAAAAAGGATTCTATAGCAGTTGTCAGTGGTATGACTGGTATAGTGGCACAGATCACACTTCTGTTTGGGCTTGGTGGTGGATTTTGACCTAGATGAACTAGAGGAGGCTGACTTAGTTTCCTTGATTGTTGAATCAGGATCTTTTTCGATGGATTCCATCTTATCAGTCAGCTTCCTCACAAGTTCAGTCAGTTGCTGAATTTTTTTTCTGCTTCAGTAGGAACTGAAGATGTGGAAGTCTCAGTGGGAGTAGATTCTTGTTGGATTGGTATTGTTGGTCTTTTCAGGATGGCTCTACCAAGTCCAGACCTTTCTTTTGGTGAGTGAGGATTGAATTGTAGTGGAGTAAGCTCAGAGCTTGGTGCAGCACCCTGAAGAGGTTTCAGGGGTGAAAGCGTTGCATTAGATTCTGCTTCAGACTCATAGATGTGTTCAGTACTATTGGGCACATCAGGGAGTCCAAGCATGCTCTTAAGAGCTTAACTCTCAGGCTCTAGTATTCTTCCAGAATCGAAATTTGGAAGCTTACTCTCAGGGTTTACCCGTTCAATCCAATCACTGGGCTTGGGAATTTTCAACATATTGGTAATCATGCCACCAGACACAAATGGCTTTGGACTCTGGTCTTTGTTGTGAGAGTGAGGGATATGGTCTTCACCTTTGACTCTCTTTTTGCTACTGGGGGCACCCACAACATCAAAGACCCTTGGATTCTTAGCAGTCCAACTTTCAATGATATCTTTTTCCCTTTTAAGTTCATCTTGAAGAGCCTGATTTCTTTTAACTAGTTAAGTGTTTTGAATTTGAAAAGTAATAGCCTCAAGCTTATTTTGTTTTAAAAGAAGCAGTTCATCCCTACACTTGTTCAGTTCAAAACTTAGCTTGTTATATTTTGAAAAAAGATTTAATCGTTGCTCTTCTACAAACTTAAGGTCAACATTGATATAGTTCATATAAGACTGCCAATCAGAGTCATCATCCATAGAAAGCAAAATATTTACCTTCTTCATTGTGATGTTGACCCATTCTCCATTCCTGGCATGATTTTTCCCAACAGCTAGCTTGTCCTCTTCTGAGAGAGCCATCAGTGCACTGACTTGCACCATTTCATCGTTTGAGGATACTGGCTCTTCATCCCATTCGAAGACTTCAGCAACCAGGCCCTTGTTTTTACCCTGCACAAATTTAACAGTGTTTGTTGTTTCTGAGGGAGTGGCCTCAAGTAGTGCTAGCTTGGCTTTGACTTTCCTGTACTTAGCTTCAAAATCAACAATTTTACTTTGGTCAGACTTGTTTGAAAATTTTGATGAGACTGATAGATTTTTGGTTGAAATTTGCTAAAACCTGAGGACTGATTTGACCCTGATGGTTTATAAGAGGGTTCAGAAATTGTTTCTGAAAAACAGTCTTTGGCAGAATGACCTCTTGTCCTCATTTACTTTAGCATTTGAAAAACCTTTGTTTCTTTTTATAAACCTCCGAGAGTTAGCAAGGAGTGCCCTTTCCTGAAATTCAATGTTCAGGTCATTTAGGTACTCCTCACTAGATCTCTCATCAGGCTCATCATCTGAATTTTTCTGAAAATCTTGAACCACATTGTTAGAATAAAAAGCAGTAGAGATGGGTGTTGAAGTGGTGGTCAGGGACTTCTTGACTTCCTGAGACTTCTTTAAGTCAGGGTATCGTTTGTTGATGAGGTTTTCCTCATAGACAAATTTCCCATATATTTTAGGAAGTTCAAGATTCTGGATATGATTAGCATTCCTAAGTCCATGAGAGAAATTCAGCCACTTCTCAGGGAGACTATTGACAAAACCAACATTGATTTCATGTTTGGAAAACTTTACACCATCATTAGACAGTTCATTTAAAAGAGTTTTGTACCGGGTGTAAGTTTGAGACAGAGTTTCTGAGTCCTTAGCCCTGAAGGTGTTATACTCAAGTGTAGGATATTGGATTTCACAAACACACTAAACCATGATCAAAGTAGGCGTATAAGTATGTTAGAGAGATAAAGTTCTAGTGAGAGAAAGGAAGAGAGTTGGGAACTATAGTGAGAGAAAGAAATTATTATTATGAGCTCCAACTCTCTACCTTGGAAGGTAGAGAGTATTTATAGTCTTACAATAAAACGCCACACAACGGGCTGTGGATCAAGCATACAGTGGGTAAAGACCCGTCCGTCCTCCACGGTGTTACTTAACTAAATACTACTTAACTTAAAGGAACTACGACTACGAGCTTTCTAACGATTACATATACTTGAGGTGACCGACTCTTTAATACCTGGAATTTCTAATTCCTAACAATCTCCCCCTAAGGGAGGTCACCTCAATCATGTACTAAAATTACATTGAATACAAATAGATATTACATTAACAATTGTTCTTGCATTCTTGATGTAGTACTTTGCTCCTAAGCTCGTAGTCATTGATTCTTCACATTGCATGTTTGGTTACTCCAGGTGGAGGTCTTTTACTGATCCACGTGATAATAAATTTGAGCCAGCTTTTGAGACCATCAGCTAACAAAAATCTCTGAGACATCCATTGTGGTGTTGGAATTATGTGATGTTGTGACTTTCGGACCGACATGCTCACATTCTGGATCATGATATCTTCTCATCAGAGTAGCGGAAGCTTTCGTTGATTCATGATATTGGCAGCAGTGTAGCAGAAGCATGGAGTGAGAATATCAGAGTCATTGATGCACTAATCATGATTTCTTTTGAGATGACTGTGTTAAGTGAGCATGCGGCTATGGATGGACCGCTTCATTTCGATCAGCTGCAAACGTCGGGTGTACCTGCATACAACAGTTAGCAATAAGTTGCACGAAAGTGTCTTTGATCACTTTCGTTGAATTGAGGTACACGGCCCACGGTTCCCCGTTGATCAGTACAAGTACTGCCTGTGATCAGGTAAGATTCCGAAGAATTTCCTTGACAGGGTTTCGCAGCTGCTCTAGCTGTTCTCAAACCGGAACGTCTCAAAGAAGACAACACGGAGTGAGTGAACCAGCGAATTTAAGTCCACTGATTGATGAAAAGAGATTTGAAAAACAATCGTGTATTGCTCAATAGAAATTGTTTTTGCAATACAACGAAGGTTTTATTGAAAATCAATTATCAGTCATAAAAACACCTTTTGATTTGAAAAATTAGTACACGGTCGATGTGCTAAAGAAAAGAGTTATTAATCACAAAGACCGGTTTTTCAAAGGTATTCGTCAATCCATAACCTGAACCAGGATTGATTCAAGAGGTTGAATCGCCCCATTGTTTCTGTTCAGTTGTCACATGGTTGATCTATATAATAGATCTCACCTGCCACCTACCAGGAGCTTGTTTGATGTTGGCTCCAGAAGGTTTTCCATCTTCATTGTGAATATGTTTATACATCACTCAGATGTTCTGGCAATACCACAAGGATAATGCGTAGGACTCAAGATATAATCTCTCTTTCCACATTGTGTGAAACAGAGAGTCTTCATTGAAAGTGTCCTAATGAGATTTATTGATGATCTCGTGGCTCTAGACTCAATTTGTGCATATTTGGATCCTGTGCCGGAGACTAGGGAGAGGGTCTCCTTCTTCAATATCAACAATCTCTAAGAGAAAGTCGATAGATAATGTCGGTTCCCCGTGAGAATGAAATAAGTCCTTTTAAGAGGAACTTGAGTGGTTTGGAAAGTTGAAGTGCAGTGCGTCACTGGGTCCATGACGTCTTGTCTTCAATACCGATGTTACCATCAGTAGCATATGAATTGAACCCGGTTTCTGCCCTAAGGTTGAATATATGGAGGGCTATTTGTTTTCACCCTTTTCTCATTCAATTCTTTTTAATTCTTCAACCCCTTCAGTGCTTACCGAGACTTCATAGCTAGAACCTTGTTGGGTTTATTCCAGTACTAGCTCAGTCTTAGTCCGCACTCTTCCCATATCTCCTTTTTCTCCTTTTATCATCATACCTAAGGACTCTACACTAACTAGTGGATAGTCCCTGGGTAGATCCCTCCGGTTCTGGCGGATCATGGGAACACATACCTAACCTTATCATCCTTATATCACTGTACCTAAAGTAAAGTTGGTCGGTCAATTTGGTATTGTTCATCTGCCATTGGAACCAATTGAAAACCATTTGAAAATCAATCCAGATACTTGTGATATATTATCAAAACATTTTGTACCTGAATTGTTTTTGATATTTTTAGAACAAGTGCTCCCCCTCAACATGTGCATCAAATGTTTGAAATTGTTTTGCACACGGAGGTAAGAGGAAGTATTAACTTCTTTGATTACCATTTTCTAAAAGATATCAACATCACTTCCCTAATCGAATCAAGTAGATAAAGCATTTCCGGGAAGGATGAGGTTTTCATAAGTTTGCTCCCCCTCAATATGTGCCTCGAGATTTGAAAAGAGTTTTGCACATACTAGAGGGAACCTGCACATTGAGATAAGTAATCACGTTTCAAATCATAGGTTTAAGATAGATGCTCCCCCTCAACATGTGCATGGAAAATTTGAAATCGTTTGTCACATGTGGGAAGGATAGCATGTACATCCTTATAAAACCATTTACCGAATTATCAGTTTAAATCCAATTTAAATCACACATTCTCCCCCGATCACAATTATCAACTCATTTGAAATTTGTGATCTCTTATTGATTTAAATTGATTTTGAAAGCTTTTAAGGGGAATTGTGTCTTGATTATGAAAGCGTTTTGACTGATAAGGATCGGATTTTAAAACTTTAAAAACTCCATTGATAAAACATGCATGTATATCTTTTGAAAACAATTTAATGCCAAATAACTTTTTAATTTAATTGAAATCATTCTCCCCCTCAATCAATGACATAGGTTGTTGATTGAGAGATAGAGATTTTGACAAATAAGTCCTGATGATTATCAAAAATAGAGACCGAGTTATTTTTCAAAGCAGTTAGTTTTCAGCAGATAAATGTTTGTAGAATCAGAGCATGGAATTTGAAAACATGGTAAAGCATGGCTCTGTTCTTTCTTTGAAAAGCGGGTTACTGCCTGAAATGACAATAAACCATTGTTTCTCTTTCTCCCAAAAATAATTTTTTTTTTTTTTTTTTTTTTTTTAACATTCGAACAACATCTAAAGTCCCGTGTCATTCTTTGAATGATATCTCAAAGACCGTAGATATTATCGAATCGAGGAAAACATGACAAAAGGACAATATTTTTTGGAATTTTTCAAGATTTTTTCAAATTTTTATGGATTTTGAAGGTTTTATATTTTTCTATTTGATTTTTGAAGGTTTTATAATTTTGTATTTTGATTTTCGAATAGATATATACAAGAGATAGATGAAGATAGACCTTTACTCCTCGTCTTCCTCCTGAAGACGTTTGAGTGTTTCTGGTTGAAGGCTTTTCAAGCCAAGACGTGGAAGAATAAACTCACGAGTTTAGAATACCTACTCTAGAGTTAATAGACTGATACCGAAACATAAGTTGTTTTAGGGAGACATGACACTATTATTTTCACGATAACGAGAAAGTACGTTGTTGCAAGTTGTGAGTTCTCGTTTCGTATAGCTGTAAGCTGTAGTAAAGTAGTCCCTTGTTCACCTTTTTCCACACCACCTTGAGATAAAACACTCCAGACTTATAGTCAATCGTCTGTAGAAGTGGTTTCGAGAAGGTTCTCTTGCAAAACTCAAATAAGAAGGTGCAGAACCGAACTTTTCGGAAGTTGGTCTTTGTGAGTTTGCAGAAGTCCTCCTTCTGCTCCTCATTTCCAGATAGAAGTAGATAGAGAACATATATAGATAAGCTTTTAGTTTTATGTTTTAATATTTTGGAAGTTTTTAGTTTATCTTTTTATATTTTGGAAGTTTTAGGTATTTTTAAACTTTTTTTTAGAACTTTTTAAGGTTTTTTTTATAACAGGAAAACAGTACAAAAGGAGCTAAGCTATTATAGATGCCAGAAACTCTACAGTAAGTTTCTTACTGTGCCCTGAAATCTACAACAAGCTTACAATTTTTTTTTTAGTTTTTTAGTTTTTTAGTTTTTTAATAAAAACCCTCTTTCTCTTTGTTACC